>JARQTI010000827.1:83585-160566 GCA_030142655.1 Trachelus tabidus | reverse complement strand
ACCTGCTCCCATTTAAAAACTATGACCTTCCGTAGAAAAGGAAGGTCATTTTCGTGATCAGTGGTGCCTCTCGAACACCGCCATGCTCCGTTGGTCAGGTAATTTCGGAACACCCTGTACTTGTGGGAATTCTACTTCATAATTAATTAAGAGATTGCAAAATCTATTTCATATTTCTGCAAGACTGTACTGAAGACGTGTGATCACCATTGCTTCACTTATTCAAAAATTTCACCGAATCGGATCGGCATATTCATTTTATACTAACTCCAAGTATCCTCTTGAATATTAAAAAATTCTTTTTCTTTAATTCCAAAAGTGAGAAATTTTTCCATGAAACACTAAATTTTCATACATTTTTCGTAATTCGTTACATCCTAAGTGTTATAACTTCCTAGCAAATCATTTTTGGCATTCGATTATAGCTTATTCATTTTAGTCAGATTCCGGCGTTTTGATTTTAATATAAAAGAACCTTAAAAAACGCATTTGTTGAAACATTATAGAACAATAAAAAACATTGGTTTTAGACCATGTGTGACGGCCTAAAGCATTAAAAATAGATATAGCGGGCTGGGGCTATCATTAAAATCGAATAGTTATTTAAGCCATTATTAGCAACAGTCATGATAGTAGTCAATTGATATACAGCATTTTTCTCATAATAATAAACCAAATTACTTAATTCTCTATATAATAATCTTCGTTTTCTCCCTCGTCAGACGTGTGAATATTGTCTACATTATCGGATGAATCTGAAAATCATTGTTATCAGTGTTTTATAGAGCAAAAATAGTTAGCGTTTAAAAGGTTTGAAAGGTAATTGTTTATAAAAAAATAAGTTTAATACTCTCACCTTTATATTCATAATCGCCATCCTTAGAAACCTGGTGGAAGTTTGATCGTGGATTCGTTCGAGACATTCGACCGAGCCATTTTTTCGCTACTATTTTTTGGCAGGGTGGCTCCGTTCTACAGAATCGTTTTTTCTTTATGGTTAAAACCCAGGACATGTTGATAGGACAACATGGTTGACCTTTATGGTTTCCAATTTGGGTTGAGAGATGGATATTGGTACCGAAGCCAGAAGACGGAGACATGTCTAGTAAAAAATTTACATCCGAAGATATAATATATATTACATAATAATATTAAATAATTGATTATCCTCACCATACGATATAAGCTTACCTTTACTCGCTGGAATTCCTGGTGATCCTTGGGGTCCTGGTAAGCCAGGTAGTCCCGCAGCACCTGTTAGACCGGGTTTTCCTGGCTCTCCAGGATTTCCTGGTAATCCGAGTCCCGGTTCACCTGGTGGTCCAGCCGGACCTGTTGGACCAGGGGGTCCTGGAAATGGAGATGGGGGTACTGCTGCCAATGATGGTAATCCCGGCGGTCCCGGTGGCCCTGGTGCTGGTCTTCCTGGTTTACCGGCCATGCCTGGAACACCTGGTATTCCAGATATTCCTGGCGGACCTGCTGCTCCAGGAATTCCTGCAATACCTGCACTTCCAGGCTTTCCTGTCTCACCAGGTATTCCTGGAAATCCTGCAGGACCCATCGACCCTGCTGCTCCAGGTATTCCCGGTATTCCAGGACTTCCTGGTATATCTATAGAGGAAGGTATGGGTAAATCTGATATTATAGGCTCTTCATGTATTTCGCCCGGCCCTAAAGGAGACAGCCATTGAGATTCTTCAAATCTAAGTTTTCCTGGTCCTCCTGGACCACCAGCTCCTCCAGCCCCTCCAGCTCCTCCTGTAGCACCTGGACCAGCTGCCCCTCCTGTAGCACCAGGACCCCCGGGGCCACCTAGTCCACCAGGACCACCAGGTCCACCAGGTCCACCTGGTCCGCCTGGACCACCAGGACCACCCAATCCACCTGGGCCTCCAGGACCGCATGGTGCTCCTGGCGCTGCTCCACCAAGTCCTCCTGGACCTCCTGGTCCGCCAGGCCCCCCAGGTCCTCCCGGACCGCCTGGTCCACCAGTACCCCCAGGCCCATCTGGACCACCAGGTCCTCCTGGTCCAAGTATTCCACCTGGTGTACCTGGCGCAGGCCCTCCAGGCCCTCCTGGTCCCCCAGGCCCACCAGGTCCTCCTGGGCCACCAGGCCCACCTGGTCCACCTGCTGGTATATCTGGACCGACTGGACCTCCCGGCCCGCCAGGGCCACCAGGACCTCCTGGGCCACCTGGACCTCCGGGTCCTCCAGGGGATCCCGGAGGAAACCCTGGTATTGATGGAACTATGGGACCTCCAGGACCTCCCGGACCTCCAGGCCCACCCGGGCCTCCAGGACCACCTGGACCTCCTGGACCTGAAGGTCCGCCGGGACCACTAGGACCACCTAGTCCTCCTGGACCTCCTGGACTTCCAGGACCCGGTAATTCATCCAACGGTGGTAATGTTGACGATGGTGGTGGTGGAAACGGTTGCACTGGAGGTGCTATTGACGGCTTTACTGGAGCTGGTGGTGGTACAATTATTTGTCCCCCTGGTCCTCCAGGTCCCCCTGTTCCTCCAGGTCCCCCTGGTCCCCCTGGTCCTCCTGGTCCCCCCGGCCCACCTGGACCTCCTGGACCGCATGTTGCTCCAGGTGATCCTATCGGTTTTTCGTTTGTGCATCCCGGAATGTTTATTTTCTTTGATCCTCGTGGTCCACCTGGACCTCCAGGTCCTCCGGGTCCTCCAGGTCCTCCAGGGCCTCCTGTTCCTCCAGGACCACAGGGTCGTCCCGGTGGCGCAGAAGATCTCCCGCTTGGACATTCATGAATGATTATAGGGATTCCAGCCGGTGGTCCGTTCGGCCCTCCGGGTCCTCCAGGTCCACCAGGGCCGCCAGGTCCTCCAGGGCCCCCTGGCCCACCAGGACTACATGGTCCTCCTGGCGTTCCTTGCGGTATTGAACATCCGCCTGGCCCGCCCGGTCGGCCAGGACCTTCTGCGCCACCAGGCCCTGCAGGGTCACCCACTGGCGGAGTTGATGGACCTGGTGGTTGAGGAGGTAACGTTGTCGGTGGAGGATGAGGAGGTAACGTTGCCGGTGGAGGACGAGGAGGTAACGTTGCCGGTGGAGGACGGGGTGGGGGAGGTGGTCGAGCAGGAGCAGGAGGGTGTGGCGGTCGTGGGGGTTGAGACGGTCGTGAGGCAGGAGAGGGAGGTGGGGGACGTGGTGCTGGCGATGGATGATCATGGTCAGAAGGACGTGCCGGGGAAGATGGAGAACTTGGTGACCAAGGATACCAAAGGGAAGTGAAACACCTATCATGAGCAATATGCCGCGGATCCGAGGAGTGTTCGGCGTAACACCTTTTCTGCCTTTCAGTTAAAATTTCATCATAGTTGAAAGTGATGTCCCTGTCACCGACCGGAGGGGCGGAAATTATGTTTGAAACATGTTTAACGTTTACTCCTTGTATTTTGCACAAATAATACACACATATTTTCACGAATAAACTTAAAACCGAATATCGCCGCAACATATTCTCGACTAAGTACTACGGAGTTCTCTTTGGTCGATCATGCTTTCGAGAATGCTTCAATCATCATTTAAACTGGCAATTACGTTACTGTTTTGAACTTTTTTTTTTTCAATATCTATGAATTTCTGCGGTCTTTCCGTTCTAATTAATCCAGTTATGACCTGAAACAGCCTTTTTGCAACTGATATTTTTGAAATATTGGTTTAGTATCTTTAAAAGTGCAGGCAAGGTAATATTGTAATTACCGTTTTTAGTTCCATTGTGTTATGTGTTACTTAAATGCAGGGAAAAAACAATTTCTTATAACTATGCAAAGTTTTTTGATAGATCCTCTGAGCCTGCGTTATTAGTATTTGTAGATGCTAATGCTGTATAGTGGTAGTTTAATAAAATACTTACCGCAATAGTTTTATATGAAGTTTTTAGTAATGAAATATAATATGTCCGTCCTAACTCTTTCCATCGTACATCCTTCTTTCTTGGTACTTTATCTTTTTTCTATGATCGATACCATCAAGAAGCTTTACAAAATTATAAGAGAGCCATCAAATTCTGGTATTTTCGAAAACTTTAGTCAATCTTAATTTCAACTTTAAAAAACAGTTAACTATCGATCACTCTAAGTCATAGCGCGCAATATCAACAACTCGGTATGCGCCAAACGTTTAGGAGAAATATAAACACTTGCAAATTAGAATCATGTGCGGAACAAGGTAATCTCAATTAAACAAAGATTAGAGAGATTTTCTTTCGCCATAACCAGTAAAAATTCTCGGATATCACCGGCGAACTCGAAAGCAACACCACCCATTATCTTATTCGAACTCCTGAGGTCTTTAAAGTAGACAGTCGACAGCTTGTATGTCCGCCCGGTGGATCATTGTGCATTCATTGCACAGAATTGAACATGCGTCTTGCATTGCTCTACCGAGTCGTTCATTTTTACATATCGAGCATACAGTCTTAGTTTAAAGATAGAATTTTCAGTTACTCCACCGTTCCTCTACCGCGTCGCTGGAATATCGAATGAAGCGACCACTAAAGCTATTTTCCCGAATAATCTAACTTTGGGTAATGATAAGTTCATAGTCTTACCTGTTCCCCCAGGACGTCCAGAAAAAATTTCTTTGTGCTCGAAGTTATCCATTATGATATCGAAGGCTTGTCGTTGATTGATAGAAGATTAATCCAGACGTAATCATTGATTTCGTTACGGCCAATCTACTATGCAACGGGACACGTATTTTCTCCTTCCTAATTAGAGGATCCAATGGAGTTTTGCAAAAATACAATTATTGAATACCGCGCCGTGTTACGTGTTCCGTGTCCCGTTACATCGTAGAATGGTCTTTAGCGTCATTCGCTCGTTTGAAACGTGTTTCCGGAAGATGTGGTACATTGCCGTTACTGCGATCTGACGCAGGCAAACCAAACTAAGTTAATTTTTTTTTCACTTAAATATATTTTCTTCAAATTTGAATTAAAGCTTCATTTAAAACATTTTCTCTGAATGATGACCTGATAGCATTATGTTGCCGAGGCACGCTGTTCCATAAATCTCTTCAGAAAGATTTTTTAATACTATTTCTACAATTTATGTTTTTCAGATGGCTAGTAGACCAATAATAGGATCGCAAAAAACTCTCAATTTAAATGGTAATTGAGAAAGGACTGCATCTGTTAAGGTTTTTTTTCCAACGCCCATCACGCATTCTCTGCAAGCTCATTGAAAAATTTCCTCTATTTGACATTGACAATTCTCAAGCATCGAAAAGAAGTAGGCCCAAGGAGATTTCGGGGTAACATTATGAGGTAGTAGGACTCTGATTGGTTCGGATAAATGTTGCGGCGAATCGCAAGACTTTCCCTGATTGCCCTCTCTTTGTCTTCTCCCCAATCTCTGTACGTGCGAAAAGAATGGCATTACCAACAAATTATCTCCATCCTTTATATCTTGTCTTCAGTTTCTCCGTAAGAGGGCGCATTCTTTCTCATAAGTCTATGATTACAGTCTTCATTACTTACAAATTTATTTCATTTCCAATGCAGACCTACTGTCCTGTATAGTAATTATATTCGCAGCCTCAAGTATATTTTTAAGAATAATTTCAGAATAATAAGCAATTTTCAGCTTGTCATCTACGCAGACCGTAGGCCAGTAAGTGAGCATAGAGGGTGTTACGTATAGTATCGGTTATCATTTCCGAAACAGAATATCATAGCCAACAGTTAATAGAATTGCAGACTCAACACGTTACCCAGTGCACTGCCCGTGTCACCTACCCAGTTGCTTGGTTGACTGCATTCCTAAGGTCCTAACTATACCTAAGAGCATCAGCGAAAAACGACTATTGTATAAGCAGTCAAAGTCATGATACTGATGCTCAGGAAATCGTTTAGCTTTACGTGCAAAAGATCGGACTGCACATTGTCACTCGTGGCTCTAACCATTGGAGTATTAGATTCGTTATTACATAACCTAGGAACAAGCTGGATCGGTTACCGGGCAAATTTGAGCCGCGTAGACTAGTCTTTTCCAAATCAAGTAATGCATGTACTAGATAATTTTCTAAACCACTAAATTTCTTATCGCCTTAACCTCACATACAGTCATGTTTTGTAATTCAATATCACGATCTATATCCCGAATTTCTCATAACTCAGACACTGTACACAATAATAATTTATAAAAACTTACTGATTTATTTGTAACAATATATCGCAAATTCAAATTTCCTCGCGTATTAAATATCTATTACTTATCCATAAGCATTTCAGGAAATATCTCTCCACGTTGGAATAACACGGCTTGTTTTAACACCTTAAACGAGCAGCGAACCTACCATTGAGTGGGTTCTTATCGCTCGGAATTCACTCAAATTTTATTCACGTTAACTCCGGTCGTTCCTTTCCTTTTGGTCATTTCTAAATTTTCGTTATCAAATTTAAGGCCTCGCCAGCCACTAAACCCTACGTCACAATTCAAAGAAATGCAGGTATGTATATCATTGATATTGACATTTGTTCTTACTTTCTAAACATATAATTTATTCTATGTAAACATGCTTTTTTTAAATAAGTCGTCATAAAATAAAAATGGCAACTCTCTTCTATTAAAAAAATTTCATGGATGCGATCCCTTTATTTATTGCAAAATACCAATTTATTAGTTTTCACACATTCCCATTGGACACCCTGTACACGAGTCCTTGTCTATTACAACTGAATATTACATATTTCATTAAAAAATGCTATTATATGTCGATTCACAGATAAAAAAAATTTATTTGAAAAATAAAAACAATGAATTGTTACAAAATGCAAAAATATAGATTTTGAAGAATAATAAATGCTTTACATCAGTTTGATCAGCTCGGGAAAAATAAGGAACTTCAGAGAGAAAAGATTATATTTAAACATATTTTCAGGATTTTGTATAATTATATTTGGCATTACTTATCATATACATTTTTATTCTTCTTCATATATCTTTTTGCTGTGCAAATTTTAAAATTAAATTGCGAAGACGAATATATATACGCACACGAACTAAAACTAATAAAAGTTTCCGAGGACTTCTATTTTTTCTTACAATTTTTGAATTTACCATTCCGGCCAAATTCTGCAAGATATATTTATCACCATTTAAAGTGGAGCCGTGATAAATTTCGAATTCTTTATTTATAATCTTAGCTGCCGATAATAAACTATTTGAGGGACATAGAAGGTTTCCTTTTGAAATAAACTGAATCCAATCATCCGAGGGCTGACTCCACTCACAGTTTGTTTCAGCATCTATTTCATGTCTTATGAAGCCCAATTCTGGAAACTGCTTTCTGGAACGATGTGCTACATATCCGGCAATGTATTTTAATCCTTCTTCATTGACGATTTCTGAGACCTCTACCTGTCCGAAGATTCGCAACAGAGATTCCTCTTCTATTGTCGAAATGATCGCTGATAAATCAGCAGTAACAATATTCTCGTTGTCTCCGTTCTATAAATGAAATGGTTGACAACCATTTTTAAACACATGGCAATGGAAAATTTAAAATAATTTATTTGTTCGCATCAGCCATTACGTGTAAACAAATCAGAAGTCCTACGACCAAATAAATTAAGAAATAGTATATTACACTACAAGGGCAGGAAACTGAGTTTTCTGCCCTTGTAGTGTAATATACTATTTTGCAACGCTGTACGGAAATTTCGCAGTATGTGCACCGAAAAACAAGCACAAAATGGTCCATTCTTGATGAGTTCAGAGTATGCGGGAATCATAACATTCCCGCATCATCAACATCAAGTTGAAATAGTACATTATGATACGCGTGCGGATTGGTGATTCCTACTCGTGTGACGTTTGTCACCCTCGCTTCGCTTGAGCGGCAAACGTCACACTTGTCAGGAATCACCAACTTTCCGCACTTGTATCATAATGTACTATTTCAACTTGATTAGCAACGTTAACATTATCTTGCAGATTTCAAAGAAATACCAAAATATCGCTGCCACCTACGTTTCTCGGCAAAATAAGGAGCTCTTCTTCCTTGTCATCTTGTTGGGCATTGACGTAAGTTTCGTCCGGTTCATAAAACCGCCTTTAATTATCCGTTATCATTGTCAACTTTTCTAGAGAATATTTACGGTCGTTTTCGTATTCTATGTGAGTAAAAGACATAGAATCAGAATCTCTCCCCAAAATATATGACCGTAGTCTATACTTGAAATTCAGAGCACTCGGATGATCATTACTTCCGACCATGTATCTTATGAAAGAAAAGAAGTGTTCTAGAACATCCTGAGTCAGTTTGTTCGTCAGTATATAACTAATAGTGAACTCGGATGTATTATATTTTTGTTAAAAATATGGCAGAATTTGCTGAAGAAAGGCATTTGATACTAAAACTCCCTTTTGAAAAGGGATTAAGGATTTTTTTGCTCCGACTTTAATCGTTTCAATTCAGCTTGACATTTTTTCGAGAAGTTCATTTTACTTCTGTAAGTAAATTCCGTATTCATAAGAAATTTCGTTGCGACCGAATCCGTTCTTGGAATTGTGCAAATCAAACTCATCATTGACCAATCGAATAGGATCTGCTTCGTCGTCATCGTCATCGTCTTTGCACGTCCATCTACTTTTTTACACGATAGATGGCACTGACTGCTCTACCTTCTTTATCTATTTGTACTCTGGATAGTGTTGGTAATTTACGAATACGCAACACAATCAAATACACTTTGTACGCAAAGCTACCGTTCACACCGAATTTCCAGTTAATATAAGGCTGCTTTCACAACAGTATAAAATTATTAAGGCTTATTTAAAAAAGTGAAAGTAACCTTGAAAACTCCTTTAAACCTCCAACCACGCAAAAAAAATAAAATTACATTATGCCCCCCTCCATACCGTACAAGTTTTATATGAAACATTTTTTGAAATTATTGCAAATAACAGAAATATTCCAAGTGAACACAATTATTGGTCCACCCTGTGTAATCGAGAAAAAGAAGCAGGAGACTTAAGAACAATTCTATAAATAAATTCTATAAATACCTAATATATACAATACATTCCATTGAAATACTTTTGATTAACTCACAGAGAATACTCACAATTGTTTTTCGATATTAGCCGTATGTTCCAATGTTGAAGACCGTTCCAACTCTACTGTTTTTACACAACTACTCTCTCAAGGAGAAGTCCTCTACTCTTAATCACCGATTTCGTCCAGATTCACAGTACATGTAGGGCTTGACTACAAATGAAAGTGATGCAAGTGGAGCTCTAGATGGCCAAACGTTTAGAAAATAAAATATTTGTTGCGGACCGACCAATACATAAGTCTTTGATTAACACTGAAAAAATAATATTTGCACTTACGAAATTTCGGTTTGTTAGGTTAAGTTAGGTTAGTTTGAATTCAGGGAGGGCATATTCAATGGCAAAGTTGTGCTTCGAAATATTATAAAAATGAAAAATATTGAGACGTTTCGTGATGTTGGAGACTTAGGAATCCCAAAACTTTTTATAGGGTTTTCGCACTGGGCAGGCGTCTTTAGAAGGAATTAGACACTGGTGAATTAAAATAAAACAATTGTGCTATATTTTCCTATTGATTACACTCTAAGGTATCCTTAATATTCTATTCCACTCTCTCTGACACATACGCATTCTTATAATTTTCTCTAGTTCTATCATCGTACCGTAGGCGACAAAAAGTCTGTTTATTTACTTATTCTCTCTTATTCTCTCTCGGAATGGGAAAGAGGTAGCTGGCACCACAATACAGCAAAATCTCAAAGGAATTATATAATACTATTAATTTAAAAGTCATATTTCCCTTTTCCTTTATCGACGTCGCTTTGAGAGGTTGATAGGAGTTTTGAGGAATTCTAGGGCACTAGGAATTCTCTCAGATACTATTATGCACATCCACAGTGCGCTATGCACTATTATGTGGGGCTTTTGAAGGAACGCAAGAGCGGCTATGTTGCCGAGGCAGCGGAAGGCAGGGATGGCATGGGCAGCGAACAGCTGATTGAGCTGCATGGGAATGATGCCCGTCCAGCCCCCCACCATCACCACGTGTATGCAGCCCCCGTGCAGTCCCGTTACACGAGTAATACGGAGGCCTGTGTGACAGGGGTGGAACCATCTCCCTCCAGTTTCGCGGACGTGCGCGGGAGGATTTTGACAGGCCCGGAGGCCGCCATCTTGACCGGTGCGCGACAACCAGCGCCGACGGAACCAGTGCCGTGCCACCCGCCTGCGAGGCCCTGGAAGGCCCGACAGGCCAACAACACGGGGAAGAACTAATGCCCTCCCATGCCGGAACTGCCAACCAATGCCGAAGCGCGTAGCCCTCTCGGCCCAGCGGATTCGCCAACCCCCGAGGCCCTGGAGGCCCGTGGACGGAAACAACGAGGACCGGAAACATCGAAGATATCACCACTTCGAGCCAGGGTAGCGTGCGAGATAGAGCGATATTTTGAGTTTGCGAGAGTGAGAGTTGCGAGTGCGGTTTTGTGAGGATATTGTGTACCGCTTGGATTATTGCGTGTGAGCAGATCGAGTGAGTATTCTGAGAGTAACTGCGTTTTCATTTCCTTCCTTCCCATATCTTCCATCTTTTTACACTTTGTATTCCATAGATCCCTTCGGGACATCGCGAGCCGTCGCACGTGGACCGGCATTTTTGTAGCTTCTTTTCTATTTCCGACCGGCCTTCCGGTCTAAAGCTTGAGGCCTGTGGTGTATTGCGTGCGCCCTAGATTTAGTGCGTTTGCGCCCCCTTGTTGAAAACCCTCCTCTTTCCATCACCTCCTTTGTCTAGCCCGTAACCGAGATAATATTAATAAAAGTCCATTTTCGCGTTCGGGAACCTTCTCCCTGAGACCCCCTCACCTCTCCTTTCCTTAGCCTTGCCATTCCCAGAGAGTAAATAATCGAGGACCTTTCGGGGTCACTCGTCAGTGCTACGCCGAACAAGTAGCTGGCACCCATATATTGTTTGATTGTGAGTCCTATTCCTCATCTGTAAACCCTCCCTGCCCCTCCTGTCCTCCCTTGCCCACAGCGTGCCCCTCCGTCCCCTGAGCCCCTCTTCCCACCGAGTCCATTTAAATCCCTGCGACACCGCGTGCTCCCGAGCGATCACCCGCGTGCATTGTTATTGTTTTGCGTGTCGAATCTTCTAAGTGACATATTTCTTATTATTTTTCAGGCCATTTTCTTTTCTGTTATCTTCTTGTTTATCTCGTATTTCATTTCTACTCTTCTGTTGAGATTTTCCCTCCAGCGCTCTCCTCGGTAACCCTCCCCTATTCTCCTTACCACCCCCCCCCCCCCGCGTTATGATGGATCCCATTATCACCGGATTCAGGATGACGTCCACCACCACGAGTGTCACCACCTCTGACCCATTTTCCCGGATTATTCCCCCTCTTCCCCCTACCATGATAGCCCCTCCAGCTATAATGCCCACCTCCGAGGAAATAGATGCAATGATCAAAATTCATGAGAACCTCAAGGCCCTTACTAATTTATGCGATATCGTGCTGCTCTGTGATCACGCAGGCCTGAGAGTGACAGGCAGGCCGGAAGACCTCCTAAATCGCTTCTGGAGGTATGAAGTCCGTCGGCTATATCCGCACGTCCCGACGACGTGGGACCCGGCAGAAGACGAACGCGGATTAGCCACTCCCTTCACCTTTAGCGCCGCGATGAACGACCCCAGTTTTGATAAATTGAGACGTACGAACCGCCCCCTTGTAGGAAATCGAGAATACTCCGAGCGTCCTCAGCCCCTTACTAGCTTGGTTTCAACCCCTAGACTTCGCGCCCCTCAGCCTACTGGTCAGTCAGTGGGCCCGCATCGCGATCCCATTAGCTTCGACAAAACTGATGATTTACTGCTGAATGAGGATATTCCTTCCCTTCCTACCCAACGTCCCCCTTTGCTACCCCTTCCTTCCCCCGTGGTAACCTTCGCACCTCCATCCACCCAAGTGTCCCCTCTGGGACGCTGCCTACCTCCACCTCGACCTCTCGCCTCCCGAGCTCCCCTTCTTCCCGATCTTCCAGGCGCCCAGTCTGACCCAGAGTGGGCTCCTCACACCACTTATGAACTATCCCCTCGAGCTGCCCAGCAGGGCAATAGTACCTGCCTCCGCTCTCCTACCCAAATCTCCACCCGGACCCCCTCCTCGGCCAGAGTCTCTCCTCAGGTCCCAACGCAAACGGATTTCTCGTGGAACCGGGACACGAGAGTCCTGGACTACATAAGGCGTTTCGGTCCGAAATTCGCAGGACGTCGTGGGGACGATGGGGAGGAGTTTCTCCTCCGCCTCTACGAATACTGTTCGAGCCGCGGTTTCAATGAAAATGAATTACTGTCCACCCTCCCCGAGACCCTTACTCATGAAGCCCTCACCTGGTATCACATGAATAACGAATACCTTCGAACCTACGAGGACTTCGTGCGTTGTTTCAGAGCCAGGTTCGGGTGCAGTAACTTCCAAGAACGATTGCGTCGCGAAGTTGACCAGAGGACCCAAGGCCCCGATGAACTTAGTGGCGAGTATCTGACCAAGATGCGGTTGTACTTCAGCTATCTGAATCCTCCCCTCCCCTTGGAAGCCCAGCTAGACCTTTGCTATAACAACTTACACCCCGATTTAGCCATTGACATTTATCGCGAGGACATTCAGGATTTTTACGATTTCCAATTGAAATGTAATCAGGTAGAGTTGTTGCGTGAGCGTGCGGCCAACTATCGTCCACCTCAGCCCTCCACCCATTCCGTTCTCCCCTCGGCGGCGTATGTCCCTTATGGAGGGCCCAAAAAGGGAAATACCGCGACTCTCACTCCCACCCCCTCAACCCTCTTTCTCTCCCCAGCCACCTCACCTCTTCCACCACAACTCCTCCCAACAGCCCTCTGCCCCACGGACGACTCCGCGGGAGTAGCAGGACTGCCACCCACGACAAAATCAGACCGCGAGTTCCAGGTTGGAGACCTAGTTTTCCGGAGAAATCGAGTCTTTTCGTCCACGTCCCAGAACTTCGCCGCGAAATTTTCCCCTAAATATCGAGGTCCATACGTTATCACCCAAAAGATTTCCCCCGTGGTCTACGAGATCCACGTCCCTTTAAAGAAAAAGTGGCCTAAAGTCCATGTGAAGGACCTGAAGCCCTATACGTCCCCTATGGAAATTCCCGAGGACCCAATTCGCATGAAAGACCCACATCCCGAGGCCCTATAAAACAGCATGCAGGAAGCTTTATCTTCACCACTACCTCCCATATGCGAGGAACCTGAATACCCCGAACCGCCTGAACTCCCCTCCAGCCCTCCTACTCCCGCTGCACCAGCGCCAGAGAAAAGGCTAAGAGAACTCCCGCAGCAAAACCTCCCGTGGCCTCGTAAGACCTGTAGCACCTTCAATTCTACAACAACGTTACGCTCTTAGAACCGGGTGCCGCAATACACCACACGACGGACCCTAATAGTAATTAAGTAACCGAACTCTTTTTTTTGTTTTCTTTTGAGTCCGTTGGCCTTATACGCCATTTAGTGGAATTAGGTAAAGAGTTGGAGTAGCGCTCCCAGACTTGGGTTCTGATTTTTAAAAATTTTATTTCGTTCAATTCTTGGTCATGAGACGGCATTTTTAGTTTTTTTTGCGATTATTTGGATTTCTTTTTTTATTACTGATCTCCTTTTTTTCTCCCTCTTTATTTTTTTTCCTATTGAATCTCTGTTATCAAGAGATGAACAACAGTGATATTAGAGCAACTATCGAATACTTCTTGCCACCTTACCTCCTCCCCACTCTACTAGTACCCCTGCAAGGCCCACCATCCTTGCCAGTGCCCCTTTTAGCCCCTCTTCCCACTCCCACCAGTATGAATGACCGCTCAAGTACCATATTAGCATGGTACTTTCGTGTAAGCGGCGGGGGGGGGGGGGGGTTGTAACAAAAGTGTTAATAGAGACTCCTCCCCGCCCTCTGGCTCGAGGTCCCCACCGGCGCTCGAGCATGCCTATCGCGTTTATTATTATTTATAGTGTTATTCTAGTGTTTTAGGCCTATTATATTTAGTTTTAAGATGCCTCGCCTCCCTGTCACCTTTCCCCGTAGGGCACTGGCTCGAGAACCGGCATCGAGTACCACCATCAAAGACCTTCTGCGAGGACCCATCTTCACAAGAAGGAACGCAAGAGCGGCTACGTTGCCGAGGCAGCGGAAGGCAGGGATGGCATGAGCAGCGAACAGCTGATTGAGCTACGTGGGAACGATGCCTATCAAGCCCGCCACCACCACCACGTGTATGCGATCCCGGTGCAGTCCCGTCACACGGGTAGTACAGAGGCCCGTGTGACAGGGGTGGAGCCCTCTTCCTCCAGGTCCGCGGACGTGCCCGGGAGGAGTTTGACAGGCCTGAAGGCTGCCGTGTTGTCCAGCGCGCAACAGCCAGCTCCGTGCCATCCGCCTGCGAGGCCCTGGAAGGCCTGCCAGCGGAAAGGACCAATGCCCTGCCATGCCGGAACTGCCAACCAATGCCGAAGCGCGTAGCCCTCTCGGCCCAGTGGATTCGCCAACCCCCGAGGCCCTGCAGGCCCGTGGACGGAAACAACGAGAACCCGAAACACCGAAGATATCACCACTTCGAGCCAGGGTAGCGTGCGAGATAGAGCGGTATTTTGAGTTTGCGAGAGTGAGAGTTGCGAGTGCGGTTTTGTGAGGATATTGTGTACCGCTTGGATTATTGCGTGTGAGCAGATCGAGTGAGTACTCTGAGAGTAACTGCGTTTTCATTTCCTTTCTTCCCATATCTTCCATCTTTTTACACTTTGTATTCCGTGGTCCTTTCGGAACATCGCGAGCCGTCGCACGTGGACCGGCATTTTTGTAGCTTCTTTTGTATTTCCGACCGGCCTTTCGGCCAAAAGCTCGAGGCCCATGGTGTATTGCGTGCGCCCTAGATTTAGTACATTTGTGCCCCCTTGTTGAAAACCCTCCTCTTTCCATCACCCCCTTTGTCTAGCGCGTAACCGAGATAATATTAATAAAAGTCCATTTTCGCGTTCGGGAACCTTCTCCCTCAGACCTCTCCCTCCGCTAGCCTTGTCATTCCCGTAGAGTAAATAATCGAGGACTTTTCGGGGTCACTCGTCGGTGCTACGCCGAACAAGTAGCTGGCGCCCACCCACATAGTGTTTGAGTCCTATTCCTTATTTGTAAGCCTGTAAGGAGGGGCAGTCCTGTCCCCCTTGCCCATAATGTGCATCTCCGTCCCCTGAGCCCCTCTTCCCACCGAGTCCATTTAAATCCCTGCGACACCGCATGGTCCCGAGCGAGCACCCGCGTGCATCGTTATTGTTTGCGGTGTCGAGTCTTCTAAGTGACATATTCCTTATTATTTTTCAGTCTATTTTTTTTCTGTTATCTTCTGGTTTATCTCTTACTTCATTTCTATTCTTCTGTTTGTATCTGCACTTTATTAATTATATTCTTTCGCATTATACCCCGTGTTCTCTTTTCTTTTCGCGTTCTCCCTTCCCTCTTATTTGCATTAGCTGTTTCCGAGAGACCCTGGGTGGAAATCACCGCCCAGACCGTCACAATATATAAAAAACCGAGTTTTAACGACAAAATAGATATCCAACATGAAGATAAGTTATCAAATTGTACATATATTCAATTATAATTCAACTTTTATGCTCAAAAAATCATAATTTTGGTAAAATTAATATTTCAATCCCTTTTATCTCTCATTTTACCGCCAGAACATTCAAGTCCATTCTACTGATATACATAATTCTCTGTTCCATCGATGGTGTGATGTATGCGACAACGTTCGATATAGTTCTGGAATCCGGCTATAGAGGGTATACGTTTTAGCAATATCAAAACCCGCGATTATTTAAACGATATATATAGGATATGTTTAATCAGAGAGATTCAGATTTAGAGATTCAGTTATAAAAGTATAAATCTGAGAGAATCGTTACATGCAAGTGGTGACGTATATTATTTAAGCAATGATATTATAAACATTATAATAGACGTGGTTTTAGTTATAAATACCAGTACTGTATTCCCTGTGTTACTTAAAAGGCGTCTAGCCTAGTTACGTTTATATAAAACTTTTGATTTACGTTAGGAGTGTTCAGTGCTAACAAGTCAAGTGCCAATGATTGAAATGAAGACACAGTCACACTAACAGTCTTCTTCTCTTGTTCCTTCTGAACTCACACTTGATTGGTTAAAAACTATGTTGATAGGAGAATCTTTGTAGAGACTCTGGGGGTGAGTCCCAGGAGTTTCGTGTTGAAATAAAGACTTGTGTATCGACCTTCGATCAGAGCAGATCGCAGTTGATATGTATACGTTTATATCTTAATATTTAGTTTTATTTTGTAACTGTCCTTCCAAATTCGCAAGGTGAGTTTCCACTCTTTGCCAACGGAACCCAGCAGCAAGGAATATCGAGTGGGATTTTCAAATGTCCCGCGGAATTAGGCGCTCAGAGCGTTACAATGGCAGTGCATTCGATCCATCTGTTGGGAGATTCAGCAACTTAGTTTGTGAGTAACACTGAACTCTAACCATATAGGAATTCGTACGCCTGTATTCGAAGGTATCCGGACAGCGTGCCGACCTCTCACTCACGAAAGGATGAGGTTGTCCTTTTCGAATTAAATGCGCATGTCGTGTACAAGTCCTGCAAAAATGGTGTAACGCCGCATATTATTGCCAGCCACGCCAGCACTAAAGTACAAATTTATGAAAAATTTCCAGATACTGCTGTGTAAATTCGTGTACATCGATGTGGAGTCCTACCGCAGCTTTATCTTCTTTTAAGTCAATATTCATGAAAATTGCAAATAGTTTCGAATATTATTTGCTAAAATCATGGCTTCATTACTAGAGTCATCCAGCTTAAACTTTTTCAAAGACTGTAGAATGTGTAATGCAGATAGGCTGCTACACTCGCCTGTGTCCTTGCTATTTCTCTCTGCTTGCCCCCACCACTGCCGTACGGATTCCAGTATGGTTAGAGTTCAGTGGTAAGTAATGAATTAGCATGTGGCCTGTGTGAATATAATGTGTTAGTAGCTGTTAATAGTATACTATGGTGTACTAGTAATTGGCCCAGGGGTAGGGATTTAGCCGAAGTTTTAGAAAGAGAAGAAGAAGAAGAAGAATATAGTTAATGTATTTTAATCAGTCATAGTCCTAAGTCGTGGTGAGTTATTTACGAGGCTGTAATATCCATAATTAATTTTATTGTCCTTAAAGTGAAACAGCGCCGGAATTAATGTGAACTTAAATATTACCTGGTAATTGCAGTTTTTGCATACTTTATATAGGTTTCGTGAAATAATTTGTGAGAATTAAGTACTGTATTATAATAACCACAAAATAATACGACTTGACATTGACTAAACTGCCACACGTTCATAAAAATGTAATATAATGTTTCTCTAAGAAGTACATTCTTTTGAGTTTGTAGTATATTATTAGTTCACAAATATATAACGTAAAGTTTTTTTTTCAAAGTAAATTATATGTACTTTGCTCAAGATTGATCAAGTCTTTTGATTCTATTTATGTGATATTGTAAGTACTGTTTTAAGGTTTCAGTAGATATTGTTTTAACATATTTTTTTCAGTATGTAATAGAAAAGTCATATCTATTTTTATCCTTTGAAGTTAGTGTGTGATATTTTTATATATTTGCAAAAAGACAGATTCTGTGAAACCTGATGTTATTTCACCTTAATATTCTTTGCAATAAATTAATAAAAGATTCTATTACCAAAACAAGTCTGGGTAAAACTGCAGAGTATGACTCCTTGAAAAGCTACATGTAAAAAATACTAAACAATCCACAACTAACTTCAAAAAGGAGTTGTAATCTGCAGTGTAGCGCAAGTTTGTACCTCATGGTGTACATGTTTGCATTACACTGCTGTATGCATATATTTGATTACCTATACATAATTTTGATGTAACTAAGTTAAATGTGTAATTGTTTAATTGTATAATTCTACTATTTTATTTTTAACATAATTTTATGTTAATATTGAAAAATAGACATACTTTTAATTTAAAACGATGTTGCAGGTACTTTTATTCTGAAAGTATCATATTTACAAAGAATCAGATGATATGTGGAAACTATATTAAGGATTTAATATCCATCTCATAAATTACAGTGAAAATAAATCTTCATCATTATTATTAAACAAGAAGAATAAAGAATAAAAACAATGGAAGAGCAAAATCAAATTAATACAAAACCAGTGGACGAAAAGAACAAAGTTCTATCGTTAGCAAAATCATTTGCAACAAAATTAGCAACAGTGGGAATAATTTGGGGCTGGGGTTATATGAATTGGAGTATTGCATGGCTCATTGGACCTGTAATTCTTTCTGTGTGGAAAATGGAAAAGAAACGAGATAATGAATTACGAAGAATAACCGCTCAAGCAATGGCTATGTCTCAAGAAAAACAGATTATAATGAATAGATTGGATGAGCTTCCTTCTTGGGTTTATTTTCCAGACTTCGACCGTGCTGAATGGTTAAATCGGGTATGATTATTTTTATCATATATACTTTTATTAGATACATAGATAGATTGCTTTTCAGGGAAGAACATCCTTTAATAGTAAATACAAACTTATTATTATCCAGTACTAAAAATCATGTGTATGTATATACAATATATTGAACTCACAACTGAAATAGATTAAAATATAATAAACCGATTATTTATCAATTATTAATTGGTATTGGATCATATTACCACATCTATTTACCTTAATATTCAAGATTTTATTGATATTAGATTGGTAAATAAAAATAAATTATTTAAATGCAAATAATGGTCTTAACATATTTTTTGTAGATTCTATACAAAACCTGGCCAAGCATGAACGAGTTTGTTCGTGGATTAGTGAAACAAAGCATACAACCTGCCATTGTGGAACAATTAGCAGAATATAAAATGAAAGGATTTCAATTTGAAAGATTAGTCTTGGGCCGCATTGTAAGTTACTACTTATCCAAATAACAGAAAATGCTTAAAATCTTAATGTGTGCTTGAAAATCCATTTCAATATTTCGCATCACAAGCATGAGAATAAAATTTCAGTTTAGTACAGTTATATCATAAAATGAAAAAGCTAGCCCTCTTGGCGTTAGTTTTAAAAAACTGCATCAAATTATAATTAACACGTTCCGTGCCGGATTTTCTTTTATTACTTTCCGATGAGGCAGTGTGGAGCATATACGCCCCACGCGGCACAGAATGTGTTAAGAAGAATTTCTAACATAATTGTAAACTGTTTCCATGGCAAGTTTTTCGTCATATATTTTACAAAATCAACTTTATATTAAATATTTTTCCATGGTGTTGAAAGTTTATATCCGCTATTTTCTTTCAACACCTGTGATTATTCCGCTGATTAAAAATTGATACGACTAGGAATATTTGCTTACTCAGATAAGAAATAATCCACTTCTCTAACAAGACTATCACAGAATAATATATAATACATAACATTTTATTAAAATCCTGGTATTGGTTATGTGGACACGCATACATATTTAATATCTAAGCATGTATTGCTGTGTAGGTGCATTATATTAACGCAATCAGTTTGGCTCGATGTCATTTTCTGCTGAATTCTTGCTTTGTACTGTACTGAAATACATACAGAGTATGTGATTCGTGTGCGTACGCACGTAGCAAATACATGAAAAATTGACTTTCTGATATATTGTATATGAATTAAAAATTCTCACAGCTATACAAATTCATTTACATTTAAGATGAGGATTTCGTAGTACAGCAGAAAAAGTAAGCATGAATCAGAGTTTCATATACGCATAAAACGTTATACGATCCAACGTAGTTAAAAATTATATATTATGTGTGCTTTTTTGCAGTTGTTACTATTACGATTTATTAATATTAAATGTATTTCATAATTATACTACTTCATTTCCTTTTGAATTTACTTATACAGGAAAAACCAAGTACATGATTTCAGTCATCTTACTTTTTATTTTTTATCGCCGCTTATTTACGATGTTATTACCGTTTTTCTTTTTCATTCCTAATTTAGATAAGATATAACTTGTGTTAATTGATCCGCATTAATCATGTATATAAGGATATATTAGGATACATTTACGACGCAAGATGCAAAAATAGACAAGAGATATAGTATTTATTACAGCATCTGATATAACAAAACACGTGTAATCAGACTTCTGAAATAAGATTTAAAATATTCATATAAATTAAATGCGAAAATAACATAATTATATGTATCTTATGATAACTCTTTCTAGCCTGCGAAAATATGCGGAATAAAAGTCTACGATAAAAATACATCAAGGAATGAAATTATCTTAGATGCTGACATATTGTAAGTATAACATAATTATACGCTTAGTCAACCAATCGTATATTTAAAAATATGAATCCGTTCAAAATTCATAAATGACGCTACTGTAGTAATGTAGGATCTTATCATCTCATAATAAAACTAATTATCCAGATATGCTGGCGATTGTGACATTACTTTCTCCTTCGGAAATATCAAAGGAGGCATCAAAGATTTTCAGGTGAGTCAGTTTCTTTGAAATGGTACAAAAATAGGCGTTATTGAATTTATGATATTTTGAAATGAAAATATGAAATTTTATATTTTATAAAATTGATAGAACTAACATAATTTTTGTGAAAAAATTGTTTAAAAACAATACAATATCGCAACCATTTTTTAAAATCAAAATCCCCACACTGATCTCATAAAATAAGTGGTTAGGAACAGAAAAGCTCAAAAGCTCTTTTGTAACCTTTTAATTTAAGTAACTCTACTCCTTGAATCTTATGACAACCACATAAAAATGTTATTTCGAGTAAATTTTTTTTAAAGTTTTGGCGAATCGTACATCTAAATTTATTGAATATAAGTAAACTACATTTTTTTATATAACATTATATTTTTTCCGGCAGTGACCTTTTTTTTCTTATATTTTCACACTATTTCCTTGAAAACTCAAGAAGAAGAAATATTTCTGATTAGAATTTTTATAGTGTCCTCTTAAAAATATTCCATTTATCGTTTTAAATGTCCTATAGGTGTTTTGGATCATCATTTCTTATTATTTTATTATTCTGACAACCGTTTCTTATTATGATTACGTCTATGACTTATTTGGAGTATCATTTCTCGTATTCAAGTAGTCCACATCAACGTTCTCAGTATATAAATTTTCCTATGCAAAATCACTCATTCAACATTCTGAAGTACAAAGGTCATCCTTACAAATTTCGAGTTACACCAAAATATTCTTTTGGTTCTATAATACTGATCATCATTCTATCTTTAAACATTTCTGAAGTCCAGTTAATTATCTAGGATGTATAGGTCCTCCGACTTATTATTCCTTGTGCCCAGATATCCAAAAACACTAATGCTCTTACTAAAGCCAATCATAATATTACTTTAATATTAAACCATTATTCCAACGTATATGACAGTAATCCGTAATAATTCTAGCTAAGGTCTTTAACTACTCATGCCTCTCTCTTCCTACCTATAAAATTGTATGGATGAAAATTCTGACTAGAGAAATATATTCAGAGTTTTATATTGTAGTTAAACATTAACAATTGTATATAGCGCTATCAAGAGCAAAGTAAATAGAGAATGATGAAAAAATGATTTCCACATAAATTGACACTGAGTAGTGATTCGAGGGACCACATAAAACTAAAATCTAATACAATCTTGGTTTTATAGCCATTTTCTTTAAACGTATCACATTATGATCGACATCTTATGCATCATAATCTTTAAAAAATGTCATATATTTTAAAGTGATTTTATTGAACGGTATGGTATATTCGTTTTAAATGGCTTAAATCATTTATACAATAACAGATCTATTATCTGCTTACAGATTCGCGGAATGATAAGAGTAGTAATGAAACCAATGATTCCCGTAATGCCGCTGATTGGTGGGTTGCAAATATTCTTTTTAAATAATCCTACCATCGATTTCAATTTAGTAGGAGCGGTAGATGTTTTGGATTTACCCGGTTTCAGGTAAGTTAACTTCTGCATCATTATTACACAGTACATAAAATTTGTGCGACTTCTACTTAGAAAATTTCATTACATAGTGATATACTCCGGAAAACCATTGTCGAACAAATCGGCGCCATTCTAGTCCTGCCAAATAAATTGGCAATACCACTTAGTTCCGAAATTCCTGCTGAGATGCTAAAGACTCCTGAACCAGAGGTAAATAATAAAGTTCATATTTTATGTCCACATATTTCTACCAAATTTAAGCACTTGATAGGTTACAATCTGTTGTGTCAGTATTTCTTCAAAACTGAAATTTTTCTTGAGCCATATAACCGTCTGTAACATTATGAGCCACTCAAAATTTATTATCTACAGGGTGTTCTGAGAATTCATGTAGTGCAAGCGAAGCATCTTATGAAAAAAGATATTGGTATGTTGGGCAAAGGAAAATCCGATCCCTACGCGGTTATTAATATTGGCGCAGAAGAATTCCGCACAAAAACTATTGACAACACGATTGATCCAAAATGGGATTACTGGTGTGAGGTATGTATCGTGTTTCTCCGGTTTAATTTCTTTTTATCTCTTTGAGCCTGTTGGAAGGAAACACGTTTTTCTAAGCATGTGCCTGTTAGAAAAAATTATCTTCCACTTACTACAATTTTCAGGCCGTTCTTTTTTGGCGGTAAGAAGCAAAATATAATTTTCAGTTTATTCTAGCAAATATAGTAAAAGACGGTTTTCACACGTCATATCATTTAATTCACATGTTATCTCTGTAGCGCGTGTGAATGAAATATTTATTTCTGATACTCCAATTGAGATTTCTTTAAGTAATTTTTGCTTACGGCATTCTTGAAATTAATCTAGAGAATTCATTTTGTTGAATTCTGAAGATCACTTCAATGGGAATAGAAACTTTTCTTGACAGCATTATTCTACTTTATAAAGGCTCTTTCCATTTCTTTATGAATACCATATACTTTCTATTGCAATGGTTTTGAAAATATCTAACAATTCTTCGTTATGGTCAAGATAGAAATATACATGTTTATTTAATATTTTTCATTTCTATAGATCATTTTTTGCATTTCATAATTTTTCTTTCAACTGGAATCATGCCATATGTGATATATTTTTGGGTTTCTATATTTCCTAGTTCTTTGGAGATGTTGTCATCAGTTTCTGTATCTATTTATACCATATTACTGTGACAAAGTGATATTTCAATTTGGACCATCTACAACCACTGCAATCAATGACAAATTAATGCACTCTGTGAATTGTAATTGATTTTAATTGTTAATTGATTAAAAACATCTCTTTAGAATCGATGAAATGATGCTAGAGGTAATTAAAAACTGTAGAGTCACTAGGGCAAAATTCTCTAATATGGATTAATATGGTATGACTGTGTGTCATGTGATGTGTGATGCGTGATGTGTGATGTATGGGGAATCGCAGTGTGTCATCAGTTCGGCCATCGCGCAGCAGCTTACTATTCACCTGTGGGACTATGATGACACCAAGGAAGACGAGAGCCTTGGAAGGTAACACAGACTATTTTTGCTCTCTCGTACATTATCTTACCGAACTAGCAACCAAGTCCGGCTAATTTTTTTATCACACCTCTCAGGACAACGCCTGTTTAATTAATATACGGCCGTCCAAATATTTTCCATTATTCCCATCTGTTAGTAGTTTTTCCGTGATGTAGTAGATACAAATAATTACAAATATTCATTGTTTGTAAATTATTAATTGTTCGTGTATTTATATGTAAATTTCACGATATTTAATTTACTCGAGAATTCTACTTTCTTCTAAATACGGAAATCATTATTTGTATTACAATAATGTTCTTTCAAAATAGCATTAATTTTGGTCTCTGGTTCGGCGTGGTTTAATTATATTGTACATATAGTAAACATACAAGTATTACATTTCATGAATTTTGAAACATTAATCTACAATAAAAGTTAATGTAGTTGCTGGAGTATGTTAATATTAAGAAATTATATCGTGGCAATGTCTCTAACAAGGAACAACCGAAAAAATAGTTTCGATGAATCAGGTATCATTGGCTTGGTTACTGTGACGTATTATGCGCATGTGCATGCTAAACTATTATGCTTTTTTTAAACTTTATTACAGTTGTTACAGATGTATCGAATTTGCGTATTGATATCTAAAAATCTATGCTCTTCTAAAATATACTCTTTTTATAGAATTCTCCACGATCAAATCGTTTGAATATTACATACCTATTTATTTAAATAACTACAATCGTGATTGAGCCACACTATCAGTTTTACATTGAGGGGATTATTTTTTATTTGTTACATTTAAAAAAGTATTTTTTTATATCTGGAACTGATATTATAGCCGGACGTATAACATTTAAATATGCTCTGAAGAATTTCTAATAGCAAATAAGGTAAACGGCCCAATAATTGGATGGTTGAAGAGCGGCCGTGTCGGATTTTTGCTATTTATTCACGCGTGATATAGCCAATCTGAAAACTGAGGGTTTCAACACGTATATCAAAGCCTTTCGAATGAGATTCACCTATTATACAAGTGGAACAATTAAGGTTTATTAATAAAATTATTTTTTTAATAGCGCTTCTCTGCTACCGGGCTTTTGAGTGGAGAAACACCCATGTCGTAGTTTGTGATACTTCGGTGTACCCAATTTGTGAGTCCCTTGGCGCAGTGTATGACACTTGCGCAATTTATGGCGCCTGCGCGTACCGCTTTCTACCATTTCCGAATATCCCCATACAAACGAGGATCAACACAGCAACATTACCTCAATTATGTGACGCACTTATTGATCCCGCGAATTTGAACAAATATCTAACCAAAAGTTAAATAATTTCTCATCTCATCGATAGTCTGATTCCTGCTGAACATGTTGCCACCATTTTTATACCATTTTATACTTACCTGACGAACAAAATTCGCAACGACGTAGCTCGTCGGAACTATTGCCACCGACAAGCACTGTCTCTGCAGAGCCACTGAGAGACGCGTGTCGCACTGTTCACTGGTCAATTTCTGTTCGAAAATATTTCATTTAAAATAGTGTGTTTCTCCAATAATATAAAGTGAAAAATGCCCGTAATTGAATTACTATCCGTCAAAAACTGTATTTATGGCAGTCTAAATTATGTCCTCGACCTCAAAATCTACAACGGCCTTCGTATTAGGGCCGTTTACCCTATCTACACTTTTTTAAATATCATCACATAGTGTTTTCATATCATTGAAAAGATGTATTCTCCTTATAATTAATCGTAGCAATATCAAATTAATCATGTAGAAGGAAAGATGAAAGTGGTTTAATAGAAGAAAGGAAGAAAGAGTCACAATGACAGATATATTAAACAAATTTTATAAAGAGAAAGTACTTGAAATAATTCCGTAACGTGCAGGCCACAATCTTCTCCAGCATTTGCCAGGAAGCTGTACTGAGCTTATGGGATTGGGACCCGGCTGTACCGGGTATTGGAAACGACGATTTTCTTGGAAGGTAGTGGAAACTGAACGTATTAAAAGAAAAAAAAAATGTAAAAAAACTGTTTTTGGAAGTTCAAGCATTAACTCTTAAATAGCACACCTCGGTGGCGCATCTTCGGATAACACACTAATGCAAATTGCAAATACCGGTTTTCGATCGAGTAATAAATATAAAAAATGAGAAATATTGATACAAAATAATATTTATTTATAACAAATTTCAACAGAAATAGGCCTATGCTGAAGTTTTTCTTTTTATTTGCTATTTTTTTCGAGTCGAAATATTTACTTCAGTGACAGAGTCGATCTCTTATCTTTAATTAGGAATTAGAGGTTGAATTTCAGATGAATTTTACAGGTAGAATTACATTACAGCCAACCTCATACATTTAACATAAAATTGGCCGAAATTTCTATTTCTGACACCTTGAGGCGCAATGTAGGAGGTATATAAAACTTTTGATAAGCAGAAACAAGAAAAAATGTATTTCTCGTAATTTACAATTAATTTTATTATGATAACTTAAATAACTGATGAGACTAAAAATATGAAACGATGAGGTAAAATGTCGAAAATTCATAATCGATGCAAATAGAGATGAGTTTTTGAGTGTCTTTTTTTAATTTTACAACACAACTGTTACCAACCACCACGCCAACTTAGACAGAATAGTCTGAACGTATTTGTGTCGCCACTGTCGCCTGCATTTCCTTCATTCAGAGATGAGAAGTTTCTAAGGTCCGAATTTTGCACCAGGTGTGCCCTTTAAGGGTTAAAAGGAATTCTGTGGATTGTTCATTTATTTGCTTCTGTGTTCCATTTGCCTGTCTACCTTCCACATTAACAATAATATAGAAATTTCATATTTAGGGTACAGTCAACCAAATTTGGATTAGTGTGAAAAATTGGATCGCGAGGGTCCTTCAATCGTGCGTCTTACTTCTATTTGGTATGACGTACAAGCAGAAAATAAATTAACTCAATTCTGGTGTTTTAAGTCAAACTTACAGCGTTTCCTCAATTCGGAGAACCTTGGAAATGCAAACATGAATACCGAACCTTAATTAATATTCGAGTGATTTTTCTAAATTCATTAATATTATTCTATTTAAAGTCTCATAAGGAACAAAATAAGGCTAGATTCCTTTTAATTCGTCAAACTATTCAGAAATGACGGCCGAGTCCTTTGTACATTTGTACCGCCATATTTAGATGGATTTTTAATCACTATTATCGACCACTTGGTTTTCCTTTGTACGAATGATCTATCAATTTACATAATGTTAAACGCTTAATTTCTAGAAAAGCAAATTTCAATACAAATAATATTAACTATCTGATTATATAGCATGATTGTCCGCGACGGAACGGAAGAAGCATACGATGTATTTAATCGAAACCTTCCCAGCTAAATATTTCTAAAATAATGCATTTTCGAAAAAAAATTGTTTGATTTTAGGGGCGAGGGGGGGTGTGAGGTGATGCAATTGTAGGGAATACAGGAAAAATTGTAATAAGAACAACAAGGTTCGTTCACTACTCTAGTCACGATCTATTTATTTTTCAAAGCTTCTTGTATATTCACCGCTTCCGTACTGACTGTCGCTTCTTATTGTTCGTCCAAGCCGCCAAGCGGGGGAAGGGGGTAGGGAGAACATTTCGGGCAAAAATACCCGTTCCTACAATCAGCCATCCTGGATGACAGCTGTCTTCAGATGTCCTCAGCGTCCTCCTCCACACTATCTATGTCGCTGTCATTGTCGCTGATCCAGGGCATCATGAATTCGGCCTATGTAGTTGCTTGTCACGGTCCTTATGCTCGCCAATCTTGCTGACAACATAGCGGTCGTGGTTCAATGCTTCTCGGATAATGTAAGGTCCTAAGAACTTTAATGCCAGTTTCAGGCCTGATTTTCATTGTGTCCTCTTAATAGCCACTAGATCATCGACTGCATAGCGTGTGGTCTCTTTCCGCCCTTTGTTGTATCTCCGTCTATTTTCTCTTTGTATTTTTGCAAGGCTTGCCCTTACCTGCCTTCTCAGTTCGTCTCGGCCTTCCTGAAACATCGTTGCCCACTCTTCTTCTATCAATTCACGGACTTCAGGACAGTCTTTCAGCTTCATCTGAAGCCCGAGAAGAATCTGGAACGTTGTGACATTGGTACTACGGTTCATAGCTTGAATAGCGTTCTTCCGCGGGCGTGGTTTTGCCGCTCGCATAATAGACGGGATGTAATGTTGTATCGTCTTCGTTATTGCTTTGCAATAGGATAGCACTGTATCCGTACATACAGGCATCCGTGTGTAATTCTGTTCTCGCCCGGACATCATATAGTCGCAATACAGGGTGGCTATTAAGTGCTAGTTTTAGCGCCTCGAATGCACGCCTTTCACTCTCATTAAAAATGAACAGTGTATCCGCCCGACGAAGATGCGTCAGTGGTTTAGCGTGAATGGAGCATTAAGGTATGAATTTACAAAAGTACCCGGTCAGTCCCAAAAAGCTTTGAATTTGCTTGACACTAATGGGTGCCGCAAACTTCATAACCGCTTTGGTCTTGTGCTCCGACGGGCGAATGCATCCGTTTCCTACGATATGACCAAGGTATTCGGTGCTATCTTGAAGAAAACGGCATCTTCTCCAGTTTATATCCAGTCCATGCCGGCTAGACGTTTCCAATACCGTTGCAAGGTTTCTCAGTCTGCTCACACAATCAACAGTGATGATGGAACAATGAAATCATCCATCTAGGTCAGAACTGCCCGAGTCGAAATAAGTTTCCGGAAAACCGCATTTATGAATTATTGAAATACCGCCGGAGAGTTCCACAAGCCAAACGGGACGTTCAAGAATTCATAGTGACCATTTTATACGATGAATGCAGTGTACATTCGGCTGTTCTCGTCCATTGGTACATGAAAGAATCCATTTTTTAGGTCTAGGGTGCTAAAGACCTTTGCTCCCTGCAGTAAGTCGAGTTGATCCTTTATAAGCGGTAAGGGGTAACGATCCTTGATGATCTTATTAATTTGCCGATAATCCACGCATAATCAGGACGATCCGTTTTTTTTTCTTCACTAGCACGATTGAACTCGCATAGTCTGACAAGGATGGTTGGATAATGTCTTCGGTAAGCCATTCGTCAATTTGCGCATCGACTATCTCCTTCTCGGAACCAGATAATCGCCTGGGCCCCTGATAAACTGGCTCTTCGTCCTTTAAAATCAGCGTCATTGTAATTTTCGCCTCACAAGACTTGTTTGGTTTATAATTAGCGATAAGTTTTTCTAGCTGGCTCCGACAGCCATTGTCACGCACATATGAAATATCGACGCATTAACTTCAGGAATATAATTCATCATCAAAGTTTCTGGAACATCTATATACAGGGACTCACGGTCTTCGAGTTTTAAGGTAACGGCTTTCCCTTCGCGTACGTTAATCTATACCGCATTTAAAAAATCAGCACCGATCAACAATCCGTGCGGCATGCCGCAGTCGGGTACCACATTGTTACAGGGTATACATTCCCATTGACAGTGATTCCCAGCGACAGCATATAGGTCGCAGCCTGCTACTTGAACTTCCTTCAAAAATTTTCTTCGCGCGAACACCCCCCCCCCCCCCCCGCAGTATACCTGCGTTTCCCACCGCGTTCGCTTCCTTCGCCATGAGATGTCGCGGTTGCTCGCAATTATAACAACGTCTAACGGAGTCCCTGCTGTTTCTTCCCTGGACTCACTGCACCTCGTTGCTACTCCCGTTCGCCCTGGTGCCCTAGACATTGCTGTGGACGTTTTCTGTAGGTCGGATGGTGATCTTCTCAAAGGCGGCTAATAGACATGTCGGTGTTTTAAACCCTTGGATCCGCGCTTGATCTCGCAGGGGTTGGTCAGGTATTCCTTCAATGACAGAGTCAACTAACTCATCCTTATCAATAGGGACGCGATTTGATAGGATGATCTTGTCATGCAGATAGTCTGCGAATGTTTCTTCTCTCTTCCATGCACGATCTTCGAATTTCTTCCGCGGAGTAACCCTACTTTCTCGATGGAGGAACATATTGTTCATGGTCATAAGTAAGTCATTGGTCGGCATCTGAAGATCCTCTGGTTTTGAGTGAAATCACTCTAAAGCCTTTCCCTTGATACGTGATCCTATCAAAATACGCGTTAGATCGTCCTCGAGGTCATATGTCACTTTCAGGAGTTCAACCTGCTTTTCCCATTTGTCCAAGGCGTTGTTATTGCCGTCGAAGTAACCCAACAATTCAGCGATAGTGTTAACGTTTACTTTGGCGGGCGTACCTGGAGCAGTCATATAAAAACCGTTTCCCTTTCCCTCACCGCACCAACTTCTCGTTCAAGGAGTTCAAATTCCCGACGTGCCAATTCGAGCTCGCGTTCCATCACTTCCCTCTCACGCCTACCTAGTTCAATTTTCCGCTGCACTTTTTCGTCACGACTTAACGGGATGCACTGCCCGCTTCCCGTACTATCTCCTTGAACGATTGCACGGCCGTCGTTGCTGTCCTCGGTCTCATCACTTGGAGCGCGTGCCCACGCGCCTGTTGTTCGGCTGCCATAAGCCGACTTAATAGCTCGGTCTTCGACCCTACCCAGCTCATTCCCGCACTTTTCAATTTCCTTTTTACCTCAGCAACTGTAAAGTCGCTTACACTTTTCCCAACTAAGCTCATCTTGTCGTCGTTCCACAGCTCTCGCCACCTTCACGGTCTCACTTGCACTCAGTCTTATTATTAATTATCTCGCACTCAGCATTTCGTCTCCCGGCCGCGGATTATCAGACGGTGGTATTCAGATCCCGGACGAGCCCCCAAATTTGTAGGGAATACAGGAAACATTGTAATAAGAACAACAAGGTTCGTTCGATACTCTAGTCACGATCTATTTATTTTTTAAAGCTTCCTGTACAGGCACCAGTTCCCTCCTGACTGTCGCTTCTTATTGTTCGTCCGTGACGCCAAGCGGGGGAAGGGGATAAGGAGGACATTTCGGGCAATAATACCCGCGATCGCTCGGTTCCTGCATAATTGATATAACCTTGGATGTCGATGCCAAGCTCACGATAAGATCACTTTGGTTCTTATGAATCAGACCACCTAATTTTTATTTCATATTTTTGTAGTTCATGTTGTGGCAACTTTTTGTAATATTTTATATAATATTATTATTATTTCGCGCCCGGCACTGGCGATTTTTGTAACTTTTTTAGACTCGTATCTCATGATAAGTTTTACTTGAAAAAGCCACGGCACGCACTGCAAGGATATGCAACAAAAAGTAGGGGGTATGATTTAAAAAACCAAAGTGATCTTATCGTGACCTTGCCGTCACCGTCCAAGGTCATATCAATCGCATCACTTTACTTCCTACCCAGAATCAAATAACTTTTGTCTTAAACCTTTTTTTTTCGATAATGCATTGGTTTACAGATATTTAACTAGCAAATTTTCAAATGAACACACCGTATATTTTTCTTTTCTTAATGGCCACAACAATATTACTATACATGCAATTTAATCATGACTTCTTTAACGAATTTTCGTTTGACTATTATGTGAGACTAATATTATTATTTCCTTGCATGGCCCTATGGCTTTACTCAAACGCATATTTGATACAGTTTCAAAGTAATAATATTAATAAAATTTAACAGTAGCTTTCTTTAGAGTAATATCAAATAAAAATTAAATTACAATTTGTGGTTTTTAATGGTTTCTCTTCCATTATCAAATTTTCATCAACTATTGTCGTCTAATTTATTTATTTAACGGAGACTACTTTGTGTCGATACATCGTCGCAACCTTAATAGTCCATCTTATTAGACAGGTTTTAGTCCGGAGGAAAACCGCAGGAGAATGATCAAATTCATAAATTATTAAAAAATTTGTAATTGCATAACATTCTCTTTTTTTGAAAAAGCACGCGGGAATGAAAAATTTGAATAAGATGATTTTACTTGTTTTGAATATCGAAATGTTACAAAACAAGCCTCAAATTGAAACTTGCAATTTGCTTCCTCCGAATCGTAAATAGTATACGAAGTTCCTATACGAGGAAGCATTTTCATTTTTTTTAATCTTTGGCTCCCTCATAGATGGATCTTCATCTACTACCGACGATTCAGAGGAAGCAAATTGCAAAATTTAAATTCTTGGCTTTCTCATATAGGGACTTCAGACACTACTTACGATTCGGAGGAAGCAAATTGCAAGTTTCAGCTTGCGGCTTGTTTAACGTGAGTCCTCATGCCTCTTACAACTTGGGGTGCTTCATACTATAGAGAACGCATGTAAGAATAAATCTCTTGCATGATCTCTTCGAGTCTAATATTTTTGAATCGGCTGAAATTCAAAAACTTGAATATATGTAGAATCAGATCCGTTTTGCCGATCTCCGCCAATTTTGAGATATATCACGGCTAAATGATTTTCTATACTTTTGGGAAATTGGAGCTGAGTCGGTCAAAGTTGACGGTGTTATATTGATAAATTTAATTTTTCAAAAAATTCAAAATATAAAATACCAACCAACCTTGGGTACAGATCTCTTCGTCCAGAACTATTTAGACGATTATCATAAAATTTGCGATCGCTAGAGTGATAATGTCCTTTCTTTGGGAATTTGAAAATGACATAAAATCCGAGCTACAGCTTGAATCATGACGAATCTTATGGTCAATGAAGGGATTATAGAGCTGCACATGCTTGCAGACTTTGAGGGCTGTAGCTAAAACCGTTTTCGAGTTATACACGTTTGAATTTTGGAAGACCATCACACACACACACACACACCCGGACATTTTCTGCAAACGTGCTTTTTTGACGTTTTGGCGCATTCTGAACATGGTGACATGAAAATCTCGACAGGCAAATTTTCCACCGTCACATAGGATGATGCTTCCTCCATGAGGAAGCAAAATGATTAAAACTTTATTGTCGATCATCGGTCATTTTATTAACAGTTTAGTGTTTATCTGACAGTTCGCAAACAGTGCAATCCTTAAGAAATCACATGTGGCTTTCCATATGCTAAAATAAAAAATAAAATATATTTCATAGGCATGCATACTTTGTAAGGAAAATTTTATTCCAAAACGCATTATTTTCGATCTGTCATAAAAACGCAGTGAACTCATGAACCGAATATATGTATATACAACATCCACAAAAATGGAAAACACGTGACTAACATGTGCAATATATGGTTATCACATGCCACAGAAGAATGTTGCATGGAGAGTGTCTGGTCCCACACCGCTTCGCCTCATTTGCTTTTGTAAAAAATTGGAACAAACAAACTGTAGTTAACATAGTGTAGCACAAACTATGGTTTTTTAAGTGGACAAAGTTTGTAAATGCTTATATTTTTTATTTACTTTTTTATTTACATTCCTCACTTTTTTTCTTCTTTCGTCACGACCGTTTAGAACGTGAAAGTATTTCATACAGTAAAAAAGAATGTCGATACATTTTATACGTATGCCTGTATTAAAATTAGTATTTTTAATATTTCCAGCACAGAAATAGTATACGCTCAAAATATATTTTTGTGAAGGCATTGTGAAACACGGTCATGACTGACGACATATCATTTTATCCTAATATTTTTATAATGGGGAAATTCTACCGAGCATTACGTTATTGTAGTCTTACAGTCGTATTTATCACTCGGTTATCACGTGTATCAAAAATACTATGCATGCCTTTAAACACCATACACTCGGTATATAGTATATAATATGAATATCAAAAAATGAGCTAGATCTGATAGCACAGCTTCATGGGTCCCTAGCCATGTTAATTGAAGTTAATCGGCCTTCCTAAAAATAACTTAATAACTATAAATAAAACATTATTTAATAACTCAAGAGAGATTCCTATTCCGACTCCAACCCCTCTCCACCCTCTTACTTTTTCCCTAATTCTTAATCCAACCACATTACAATTTCATTAATATCCATATTTTTTGTTTTTAAAATTATTTGTTATTGATGATCTTATTTATTTATAAATTTGTACTTAATAAACCTATTCATAAGTTATTTTATTCAAATTTCAGAAGAAATCAAATGATTTTAGAGTGAGCGGGGCACCGCGCATATAGTTCCGGTGCTCCCCGTGGTGCCCGCGCGCTCTGTGATTGGGCGACTTCATTTATTCATAATTTGGTAAACAGTCATCGGGGAAAAAATTTAAAGAGGAACTTTTGCTTTGAAATATCCTCCACTGTTTGCCCTTTAAAGCTCCAACGGGTGTCAGTATATGAACAAAAGAATCCCTAGAATCCAATTACATATATTAACTATTCCCTTCGTATGTAACGAATCCCAAGATTTTTCTGTTGATATCATTCGCAATTAAGTGTCTCATATAAAATAACGTAAAGCATGTATTGTGAAGATACTAATTAACTCAAAAGGTTAAAGGTGATTGTTGGAGAATGATATAACTAAAGAAGTGGTTTGTTGTGTGTGGTGGCAGTTTGTGGTGCAAGATGGTGTGGGCCATTGTGGCAGGGTGACCGCGCGGCTCTTTGACAAAGACAACACTGGTCAGGATGATCCTCTCGGCAGGTATTTTGTCCCAGACACAACAATGCAAGCTATAGGCGCAAATCACAGGGACACAAAGCAAACGTAGATCGCTAGTATCTTCCCTTGCTACAGCTACACATCCAGCCACACTATTATAGATCTACCCCTGCAGTATCTACTACATGCAGATTATACCTTTAGGAAAAATATTTTCCATTCCAAAATTATTACTTTTGTACAGATTCCTATAGGCTTTCCAAACCTTCTGCATTGATACAAGAATTAATTACATTTTCATGTCTTTACGCGTAAGTATGGAGATATTAAAAGAAATCAAAGGGACAAACTTTAAAATGACTGTTATGAATTGAAAAAAGAAAAGAGAACTGAGCATTGCTGATATTGTTGATCGTTTTTATAACAATGAGAATAATTTTTTGAATTTTCTGTATAACAACTCTTCCCGCATATACATAACATACATATATTTACAAGCTCTGCAGTCACTTACATTATGCAATTTTTTAAGATATAATTAAGGGATTAATTCCGAATTCGACAAAATCTATCCAGCGTAAAACGTAAACTGTATAAGGAAACATTTGACAAAAACCTCTTTCATTTTTTATTTATTTTATAAAAATATAACTGATTTTATGATTTACATTTTATGATTTCGATAGCTAATACCTCCTTCGTAGATTCCTTAATGAAACTTATCGTTATTCAACTAAAAAGTAGCTTACAATTAGACATGAGTTTGGTTTTGTGCATGGCTATTGTATTGTCGGCTGTTCAATACATCAATCCCATTTTTTACCTAATTGATTAAAATGCAGCCTCTTTTACCACAGAATGAGTAAAAATATCTGTAGGTAGTTATGCCTCTACGAACCAGATCGCTGCATCGCCATTGCATATCATATCAAAGTTATCAAATAAATGCTGAGCATAAAGTTACATATATGTGAAAGTAACGATGCAATTTTCTGTTAATAAACAGAGCCACTATCGAAGTTAGCCGTGTTAAGATGAAGGGAACGATAGATACGGTGAGTTACACCCGTTATTACTTCTTAACGTCGATGAACATTTTATAACAAATTATGATTATGTTCACAGTGGGTCGCTCTGGAATTAGCGAAACATGGAATGGTCCACTTGCGTCTCACTTGGCTTCAACTCACTAAAAATGTGTCTGATTTATCGGCGGTACGTCGATGCTTTTATTTATTAATATACGATTGTATTATAATAAAAAGTATCAGTTCTAAATTTTATTCGTAATATATGTCTGATTACGACAACAGTGTAACGATTTTACTTTCAATTTTTTATTTATATGCTTCTTGAACAATTTACAGTTCCTATATAACTTTTATATTTGTTTACAGGCTTTGAACGAAATTCATCAGCTTCGAGTTACCTCGCTGAGCTCTGCGCTTTTGATTCTCTATATCGATTCAGCCAAAAATTTACCGGTGAGTTTCCAATCAAATTACTCAAAATAACTTTATTACCGCGAGAATTTATTTATCATTTATTCTGCACACGTGCCTAATATGTTTTACTTTTATCTCAATTTGAAATGTAACAATACTATGAGAAAACGTCAGGAATGACCATGGGCTTGGCTCCCCCCCTTTCACTAGTAATGACAAACATCTACCTGAACACCCAGCACCCCCACATACAGTTTATCATAGAACACGAATGCTACGAAAAACTACCCTTTCTAAATCAACTAGAACCAAGTAATAGAAAACATGTTAATCCGTTAGAAATTCAAAAAAAGTCAAATAATTTTAATCGAAATAAGGATTACCAAGTCTACTTCCTCTGGCGAACCTTTCTCTCGGTTTTGTATTTTCGGTTGACTCACTAAGATTAATACAACAACTGACTGACCAGCCATGCCACGCACGAACGCCACCAGGTCCCACATAAGGGAAAACCTTTCCCAGGTGCACCAATATCGGAATGCCTTGCAAGCCCTAAAGCAACAAGCTGCAATGTGTGTGAATCGTTGATAAATTAAAACTTCCAGACGCGGCTCCAACGCGGAAGTTAATTGTAACCATATGAAGAATGGCTGCGGAAGCCTCGAAACTATAATATTTATGATTAATTTATTATAATTGTGAAATAACCCAGATAGTAACGTTCGTGGAAATGCGTCAGCAACCGAACAGCAAGGCCTTGTAATTATTGTTGGCAAAATCATAGGAATACCTTCGAGTCGAAATATTTATCCTGTTGATAGCCTCGATGCACTATCCTGTAAATAGGAGTCGGAGGTTAATTTTTGGGTGTATTTTACATTTATTAAATAACACTTTCCGATATAATATAGTAGAATAAATAGATATGTTCTCATTATGTTTTGTTATATGGGAAATTTATTTTTTTTGGGCTCATCCCTTCGAATTATGGACTTTGTCGTTTATAACCTGAAATTTCTATTACTTCCATTTCGCCGCAGCCTTTCATAACGAACCAGCCTACATTATGATCATTTTTCATATATCGAACTCAATTCGTTGACCGTAAATTAAATTGCAAACAGAAATCTAATTTACGGTATTGAATCATCACGATTGAAATATAAGTAAGATAACATTAAAAGCTGTCGATGGAACTTAAATTACGGTAAATAAATAATCGGTTAAGAAAGTTTTCATGTAACGTATAGATTAAATTTATAATTAGTCCAGGAGTTGGGTATAGATTTGCACTGAGAGCTTCCCAAAAAGCTCATGTAAATGTTATAAAATGATACTGTTTGTTCAACACAATATTGTTTAAACTCTCAGTGCATACGGAACTATACCCATGATCTACCGAAAATGAAGTAAAATAAAAAATTAAATATATAGGCAGCCATTTATACTTGACATCTCAAGTATAATATTTATCAAAGAAATAAATAAATATAAATACGCATAGTTCCTACTTTATCGGAAGCCGAGTACCCTCTAAATTTCGAGAGTTTATATTATAACAAAAAATACTATATCCATTGTAATATCTTAATTCAGTAATATGTTTAAAATGTATGACTGTTGAATTAGATCTGATTTACTGCAATATTACTTTCAGTGCCTCAAAGGAAATAAGCAACCCGACGTTTACTTAGAAGCTAGTGTCAGCAATCGTAGTAAAAGAACTACCACAATGCTGAGATCATGTGATCCTGTTTGGGAACAAGGTTTTACCTTTCTGGTGTCCAATCCCGAAAACGACACTTTGCAAATAAAGGTACTACAATTACTTATTAATTTGTAAAACGCACGTAACATGCTTAACTAAATTTATAGATTTACGATGAGAAGACTGGCACAATTATTGGAGTAATGAGTTTCAATCTGTCTCTTCTTTTGGATAAAGAAAATCTAGAAATAAAGCAACAGCCATACACTTTACAACACGCCAGTGAAGAGGCAAAATTGGTGCTATCAATGGCACTCAGAGTAAGTTCTCGTAAATTTTGTGCGTTATATTCTGATCTATATGAAATCCTTTTTGACAGTTTTATAATATTAAACCAACAATACAATCAACTGTATGAATTTTTTCGTCTATCATAAGGATCTGGTTTCTCCCACTATAATGCAGCAATTGTTTGTTTTAATTGTTAGTGAAGATGATATGACAGTACTATTAAACACTTTTAAATGTTATTTTAGATCCTAAAATACGAGGAACCAGAACCTACTTTCGAAGAGGGTGAAGATGATCATGATATAAATGAATTAAATAAAAAGATTGAAAGACAAGAGTCAAACAACACGCCTTCGAGCAGCAGTGAGTTCTAGATATTACAGGTTGTGCATGATTGTTAATTGCATTGCTTGCCTACTTTTTATTATGACTTTGTTACAGTACCTCCGAGTCCATTGAGAAAGCAATCATCAAAGGAATCAGTACACAGTGTTGCTAGTAGTGCAATCTCTTCGTCTGCAGGTGGATTGATTGTAGCAGCCCCAGTTGCTGAGGAATCAATTGAAGAGACAATAACTTCTGATTCTGCAGCTCTCCCACTACAGGCTGCTACTGGATTAATTCACAGGAATCTCAGTGTCACATCATCAGCTGGCGAAGCAAAACTCGGTAGAATTCAATTGACATTGCGCTACAGCGTGCCTAGACAAAAACTGATAGTTGTGGTCCATAAAGTCGCGTAAGTATAATAAAACAATATTGTATATGATACTTGTCACGCTGAAGTAATCTTATACAGTCCATTAAATACATGTTTATAATCATGCCGTAGTCAAAATAGAAGAAGTGTATGATATGATGCCTTTCCTTTTGCCAGAAAATCAATGTCCAGAATCGTCGTTTTCCAGAAAAGGCAGCTGCCCGAACGCCATTTGTGATACTGTTGCTCGCGACAGCAGAACGACCACTAGGTATAGTCAAACAGTTAGACGTAGGCTTCTGCTGTATGAACAACTACCGCAAGTAACAGGAACACAAATGGCATTCGGACAGCTGCCGTTACAGACAAATGTTGATTCTGAACATTAATTTTCTGACTAATGAGAACGACCCATAGAAATCTTAATATTGGTAACATGAAATGTATGCATTTCATTTTAATTGACCAATGAGTCCTATCTGCTCGAGCGAGTGAAACGTTTGTTAAACTGAATCTTGAGAAAGCATTGCTGGGACTTTGAGAGCCTATAGAATTTAACATCATTCTTTTATTTTATATTATATTCAAGACAACTTATTTAATAATATTTTTCATGGCATCTTCACTTAAGTAATATACACATTTTAATCATTTTAAAACTTATTTATGTTAACAGCAATTTACCACTTCCTCAAAATGACCCAAGCAACATACCAGATCCGTACGTGAAACTTTATCTTCTGCCTGATAAGCATAAAGAAACAAAAAGGAAAACTGCTGTAATGAAAGATAACTGCAGTCCAGTATTCGACGAGCAATTTGATTATGTGATTTCGCAGGCTGATCTAGAAACTCGTACACTTGAAATATCAGTTTGCACACAAAAGGGTTGGCTGTCTACTGGCAGTAACGTTATGGGACAAGTACATATAACATTTGCGGATATGGACTTGACTCAACCGTTAACTAGCTGGTATGATTTGATGCCAGAAAGCAAGGACTAAACCAAAAGGAAATATGATGATAATTATGAAACTCATGAATTCTCAATTTAATTTAAACCCATGAACTTTTTTCAATTTTTTTTGGCGGTTTATACACAGTGAATGACATAGACTTGGGTAAACATATATAGACGCGTACCATTAGAACTCGATTGAATAAATAAACATCAACTTGTATACCACCCAATCGAAAGACAGTTCCTTTCAAAGTTTGAATAAGTTCTACTCATGTTTGTAAGGTAGACCGATATTTATAGGCAATAGTATTGCTTAACGAACATGTATTAATTCACGTAAACGATTACAATATTTTTCATTAACATCAATTTGCATCGAAACGTGTCAAGCAAAATTACTTAAGTCATGAAAATTCATAGTTTGATTTCGACAGGTACGACTTTGTTTATATTTCCTAAGATGTTTGAATTAATAGCTCTCTTTGGGTATAATTATTTGACACTAATTTAGAGCCTAGTAAGAAATTTTGTTATTGCAAAAATTGATGGGAGTTTGTAAACTTTTCTCGTTCTAGATCTCTTCTTTTTTATGATGAAACACTTATTCTCAATTTAACAGAACAGGAACTTTCTTTTCTGTTTAATGAATGTTTGTTTTATTCTTTATTTTTCTATCAATCAGTGATAGTTAAAGTATAATCCGCCCAAAAATGAACACACTTAATCAATCGATGTAGTATGAGTATGGAAATATTCAAAATTAAAGCATGCAAGATGACTACGAAATGTAGTGCATTACATTTGGTGGAAATAGTTATACCGGAATCAGAAGAAGGAAAGCATGACTTGCACTTATGATATATATTATTTTCAGAAAAATATACATTGCATAATAGTACATAATATGTTGTATTCTACTACTAATAGTTTTTCATTTGCTATCTTCTGATATAGCAGAAACAAAGTAACCGTGAGTTAATATGAAGAGATATCGTTGATATTTGAAACGATTTACAGCATTTAAAAATATCATTTTGTTACTTTATTTTAGTACATTTATTTTTGTTGTGTTACAACCACGCTTAATTTACTTAATATCTTATTTATCTACAGTTAGACATTAATACAGAGCGATGAGCGTTAATCATTGTTAGTGCCGGCTTTACTGCGATTCGTGAATGAGTTAGCGTCATCTATAAAGCATGGCTATGTTGATCCTAATATATATATATATATATACACACACACACGCGCGCGCGCGCGCTACAAAACTAATCATGATACCTATACGCTAGTTATATTTATATAAAATCGTTTTATTGTATCATATGTACTTACTGTAACATATTATTCTTTACACTATTGTACAGTGATACAACTTTGGCTAACGAATAAAGATAACTCGCATTTTCAACTTGGGTTTAAAATCCTTTGTACCTTAGAATAATTAACTTTTCTGAGGATGTATCGTTGAGAAAAGACTCTTTAAGCAGAACATCATACTGTAGCAGCTGAAATTAAAATTGTTCCACGTATCTTACAATTGGCTTTCTTAGTTGAATGGATATGTTTAAATGTTTCCGCCACAATATCGAGTTTTCTCGTGTATTAACATTCGTTGATCAAACAATTCGAATCGATATGTGACAGCACATGGTTACGCAGGTAAAATGGCGTCAACCGTCCCCTGTGTTGCTGGTATGTGATTTTTCATCGTTTCTACCACAATTATGTTCTAATTTTACTATCGCAACTGTTTAAGCTTTTTTACCCAAGGAAAACCGGTTTTGAAGGTTCCAACGATTACTATGTGATGAGAAAAATAATAATTCGAATTTGTTCTATATTTCTCCAAGCAAAAATGTGTCATACGTATGTCATCATGCTGAAAAATTGTTATTTGTATACGGCAACTGCGAGTATTTCAAATTTGGAAAACCTGTAAATATCTCGATACTGACATTTACATTGCAATCATAATTCTTTGTTCCTTTTTTTTCATTTTATAAGAACATTCGTAAAGTATGAAAATCATTCATTCTTGTCGGCGTGGCAAACTAACCTATATTACGACCAAAGAAAATTTTAATAAAAAAATATCGACATCTTGTCGTTCAGTTATCAAAGTAATATTGACCTTTAAAATTTACCATTGGTATAATTATGTCTGCATTGACAACTACATTTAGTAAATAAAAAATGACTTTGATAAGTTTTTTTTAAGAAAACACTTTTTTTAATGATCCAAATGTTTGAAATCGTATTTTTAGTTCTTAGGTATAACTTGATACAAAAATAATATTGGTAATATTCTTACCATGTTGTGATTTATATATTTTTGCTTTTATATTTGTGAGGTTATGTATCTATGAACTGCAAATACTGAACCTCAAGACTATTATTCTATTATCGTAAGCATTAATGTTGCTTGTTATGTTCTTAATATCATTACAGTTTTCACATATTTTATGTCAAATGATATATAGCATTATTTAATTTGAATATTGTGATTATTGTTTTTTTATTAGTAACTTTTTAATATTGTTATTATACTTTATTGAGGTTATTCCTTAATATATGAGATATAACATTTTTACTCAGGTTATTTTTTATAGATGAATAACATGTAGACATTTATAGGAAACTACCTAATACAATATGCAATAGGAAAAGACCATTGATATTTTGTACAATTGATTCAGCTATGAAAATAATAATAAATTACTTACATTTAATGTATGTTGATCAAGTAAACATATTATTCTTTGCTATTTATATGATTTTCATATCGAATCACAATGCTGAAAGTTCAATCACATGGAAATCATATGCTAAAACAGTAAAATAAATATATTTTAAAGTTAAAAAATATATATGCATATTTCGTAGCAAAAATTATGCAAAGCTATGTGTGGTTTGTTAGAGACTTTACTGTTTTCAATATGTTAAAAAAAAAACATATTGAACTCGTGGAATGACTGTATAATCTCTGTAACAAAATTTTAGTACGAGGATCCACTGGTATCAGCTTGAGTCAGGGACCACCGACTTACGAGTCGGTTGCCGCCTTTCCTAAAGATGATAGCAAATCATGTAAGGCTATGCAGTTCAGTCCTGAAGGAAGGTACTTCGCCTGGTGCAATGGTCAAGTCTTAAAAATAATCCTATGTGACACCTGGAAGATCATTGCTGAAATTAAAAGGCCGAAGATTTGGTCTTTACAATTCTCCAAACTTGGCAATTATCTTATTACCTGGGAACAATTCATTGGTAATATGTATAATAATTAAAATATTCTACAATTACATATAGACTACTGTTATTTAATTTTTTCTTGATTATTTTTATGATTATTTTTTCTATGATTATATTTTACATGACTTTTAAATACTTTCTTAGGTGTCTTTGTTACATGCTAAAATTCTTATATATATATATTATTTTAGCAACTCCAGCTAATCCTCAAGGTAGTCCGAACCTGCATATATGGAAATCGGAGAATGGTGAACTTGTCAAAAGTTTCATCCACAAGAAACAAACAGACTGGTAATGGTTAAAATTTTCCACATTATGCTCGATTATCTGCCTATCTAAAGACTAGTGAATGCGTAGTACTACTAACATTCGTGCCACATATATGTACATTTAAAATAATCAGTCAAAGTGCAAATGAGTAGACAAAACATTCGAGCGAGTATACATATATTCTAATAATAATTTTATTATAAATTAAAATAATAAAACCTAATCGATGACTTAATTTTTCTTCAGGGAGCCCCAATGGTCAAACGATGAGAAAATTTGCGGTATGCTAATAAACAGTGATGTAGTCTTTTACGAGGATGCCAATTTTGATAAAATCGCCCACAAGATACATGTGGCGAAGGTTGCAAAGTTCAGCATATCACCAAGCCCAGCGCCATACCATATATTATGTTATATGCCAGGTATAGAATCACCTTACTAAATCATATATTGTCCTAAATCTTAATACGCGATTCGAATTCAATTTTAGGGAAATCCGGCCAACCTTCCTTTGGAAGACTTTTCCAGTATCCTAAATTTGAATCAACTCAATCTCTGGCGAACAAAAGTTTCTTCCAAGTAATTTTATGTTCATAACTTTATTTAACGAAGTTCAATATTTTGTCAAGCGCAGTGTCCTTAGTATAATTTCTTTGTATTTCAGGCCGACCGAGTTGACATGTATTGGAATCAACGAGGAACCAGTGTCCTTCTTATGACCAGCACTGAAGTGGACAAAACTGGCGCTTCCTACTATGGCAAACAAACTCTGCATTATCTTGGAACGAAGGGCGAGACTGCTATGGTTATGCTTAGTAAGTAAACTAAATTCACTAAAGGATTATATGAAAATGTTTATACATTTGCCCTACTTTATCTACGAAAAACGAGAAAAAAATAAGTGCTTTGATAACATAAGAAATTCACATGTGGACACTCGGAACAATAGAATCAGATTGCATTTATAAACGACTGTTAGAATATATTGTCAAGATTTTTTACAACTATTATTGTAGGTAAAGAAGGTCCTATTCATGCTGTCGAGTGGTCACCGAAGCAAACTGAATTTTGTGTAATATATGGTCTGATGCCGTCCAAAGCAACGCTGTTTAATCTTAAATGTGAACCAATCTTTGAATTCGGGGCAAAGCATCGAAACAGCATTTATTACAATCCACAAGGGAACAATATCCTTTTTTATACTTCTATTAATTAGTTAAATAATTTCGAAATTATCATTCCTTAAGTCAATTGTGCACTTCTTCTTTTGACCGGGTTTGGAAACTTGAGCGGTGGTTCCGTCGAATTGTGGGATACGGTAAATAGAAAGATTATCGCAAAGACGGAAGCACCGGACACCACGTTACTTCAGTGGTCACCGGATGGTGAACATTTTCTCACTGCCACAACAGCACCCAGACTTCGAGTGGGTAACGGGTAAGACATTATATTTTTTATTATTGAATTCTTATTTCGCACGTAGTATGTCAGTTTTTATTGTCGACTAGTTTCAAAATCTGGCATTATACTGGAACTTTACTGTATGAGAGACCGTGGAATAAGCAAGAAGAATTGTGGGAAGTTCAATGGCAGACTTACCCAGCAAATACATTTCCCGAGAAAGGCATCAGTTACAAAGCCGTAGAGGGTATAGCGCCTAGTCAACCACAGGGTAATTTTGTTATATTAATTTTTAGAATTTCACAAAAAGTTAGTGCGGTATTTTAAATTATACAAAAAGTGACTTTAGGTATATTCTAAATCTATAGCTCTTTTAGCAAGATTCTGGTATTATAATGACATATATGTTTTAGCATCAAAACAACCGTACCGCCCACCTTCGGCGCGAGGGCAAACCATTACTTTCAAATTACACGACGATGACGACTATGGATCTAAATCATCAGACAGTAAGTAGAAAATTAAATAATTAATCAAGTTTTTATCAAGAAAAAACTGTGTTACTTTTGCTTTGAGTTATTTTTTATTTTATAGAAGCAAAGAAATGTACTCAGAATTCTTTAATCTCAAAAAAACAATAATTAATTACTGTACAAGGTTATTCACGGCAAACGTACCAGCTGAAATTGGCACTAAATGGGTGGTTTCATGAATCAGAGCAGGGTGGCATCGTTAAAGAAATGAAATTTAACGTTATAACAATTCAAAGATCATGAATTTTACATTATTTCATTTGTTTAACAAGGCCACATTGCCTCAATTAACAAAATTGTTCAAACGCGTCCAACTTCAGCTGGTGCGTTTGCCATGGATAACCCTGTACAATAGACATTAGTTTTAGAAAAGAATAGATGCCAATATAAAGGCTTTTTGTAATCCAAAAGTTAGTTCCATGTCATCGTTACATTTTATAAATATACAGCGAACCCATCGAAAGCGGCGCTGAAGTCCAAAAAGAAACGCGAAGCAAAAAAGGCTAAGAAAGAATCGGAAGGAGCTACTTCACAAAACTCAAGTACACCCAATGGTCAAGTCAGCCCAACACCCACTAAATCTCCAACCACTACTGCCAGTACTAATCCAGACTTAACTGGCGATCCGGAGAAAGATAAGAAAATTAAAAAAATAAAAAGCGTAAGTATTTTAGCTTCTTCATTATCGTGTTATAGAAACTTAAGGCAAGAAACGTTTTGTTTTTAATCAACAGAAATTGGAGCAAATAACAAAGCTCAAAGAACTACAGTCATCTGGCAAGCAATTAGAAATAAATCAACTGGACAAGATTAAAAAAGAAGCCGAATTGACAAAAGAATTGCAAAATTTAGTTTTGTGATGCAATGAGTAGAAAGTCGAGAAAAAGAACCATGCGGACTTCCCGACTTGCTCGACGAATTTGAATCGCGAAAATGCTCCATCTTGTGGTAGCTCAATCGAATTTAAAAATTGAATGAAAATATTCAAGAATACGATGTTCAAATTTCAATGAGTTTTATACGTTGCAGCCTATTATTTGAAGATTTTTCGTATTTTGTAAAATTTAGCGACTTTCAAGATCGATTTGAAAGTCGCACTGCAATTACGAAGAACGCAACGCGTTCCTTAAAAATGGGTGCTATGACGAATAGAAGAATAATTTCTAACACTTTTCTCTTGTGAGAATATGAAGTTAACTGAACAAGAGATTAATTATTTCATGTCCTATCCGCAATGCTTGGACGACTTCGGTTGATGGGGGAGGACGTTCAATTCTTTTAATTTTTTATTACCTTATTGCTCACTTCTCCTAAAACTGAATTTTTTTCGAAATCTTGACTTACATGTCTAAATGTATACGGTGAACGTATCGATCATACAATATACACTTAGACTATACCTAAGATACATATGTATATATACATCTAGCACGTCACATAAGTCGTATTTATACGCAATAGGCGATTGATCTTTGACCTTGACGGGATAGAAAGTACATTAACATTTAATTTCTTAAACAAGAGATGTTGTCTCTCTAAAAACGTATTAGAAATTTTATTAGAATCACTGGAATAATATGGATATGATTTTCACACTTTACACAGTAAGTTAAAACATTAAATCGTGAAAACCCTTTTTATTAAGACCTAACATTGTTTGCTAACATTGTTTTCAAATGAAAGAAGATATATGTTCTAGAAGTGAAAGTAATTTTTTATACACTTTATTGTCTCTAATTTTTTAAATTAAGTTAGCCATTCAATCGATGAGTCGTCAGTGTACGTATATGGTAAACAGCTTAATCGCTGTCAATAAATAATATCTTAAAAATTATAAGCGTAAATTTCAAGAGTCAGATTTTCTCATCTATCTGATGTAGCATCATACCAACATAGCGAGACTGCTATTTCGAGAGGAAACAAGTTTTATTTTAGTCATGTTTTATTGTTCCTTTCAGTATTGATAAAAGTGTCGTCCCCTTTTATGTACAAATACGAATTTTGGCGAGAATAATTCAGCATGTCGTATCGAAAATGTAGCCCTACCTCTTTGAAAGAAAGGAAAAGCAATTAAAAAGAATGCCTAAAGAAGCTCGTCGATAGGACACCAACTTATTTCAACGTGAACTATTATTTTAAGACAGCTGAAATACCTAAAATGTTATGTACAGTTCAATGAAGTGTATGGAAATAAATGATTAAAAGACTCACTATTGTTACCAAACCTTACAGCCGTGTACCTAACGTACGAAACGAAAATGTAACAATGTTCAATGATCATAGTCTCAACAATCAATAATAGTAAAGATATGGGAATAGACGAATCCGCAAGATTCCATTAATGAAGTCAAATTAATAAAAAATTGTATCATCGAAAGGGATTATGAGGAAGATCAAGATAACAAGTGGTGGGAAAAGATTTTCAAGTGTGTAATGTGCAATGGTTCATCAATGTAGTACGATATGGGTGTCGATGGCTACGTTCTTGTGTGACGTTTGTCGATAGTGCAATTTCGTACGCTGATTATGAGTGTACGAAATGGGATGAAAGCAAGTGCTCGGGGCTGGCGGTTTCTAAGAACTTAGGCGAAACAGGATTAAATGGTAAAATAAAAAAAAAAAAAAAAATTTATTCAATTATCGATGACAGGTACAACAGTTTTTCATGCGCGTCAATTACAATAGTCTAATATGAACGTAGGTATTGTAGGAAAGGATTGGTCAGGGAAGCGACCTATATTCGTTTGGCAATTCCTATTTCTCTTTGACTGTCCTTTGAGGAACAAAGGATACGCCTGTGTTAGTACGGTAGCCCTAGTGGCGGTCTGCCTATCTATTGGCTATGACACTCCGTGCGAATTGACTAATCACGGCAAGGAGAACAGATCGAAATCAATATGGCGTCAACTGAAGTTTCTGAGGTAGATCGCAATGCTCTCCTCAGAACTTTGACAATACTTCTCTATAAGACGGGCCAGGCGGAATAGCGAGCGCTAGTATGCCGTAGCCTTCGACAAAATTATTAACAATGATTTTATGTAATTGAAACGCTTTATCTCAGGGGGCATAAACCGAGCTCTAACACTCTATACTGATTTTGATATGCGTTATCCTTTCGGATTTAAATCACGCTCACTTTGTTGTACGTTGCTTAACTAAATAAAATCCTAGATTGATTAGCGAGAAGCGCTAATCCTCTATCAAATTATTTTTCTATTATTTTTGCGGATTTACTTTCGGGAGCTGTTTTCATCTACCGGCTATTGCTGACACTAGCCGCGCGTCCTTACTGTTTACTTATAACGAGTGTACTCTCAGTACAGGAATACTGAGAAATTGATCGATTTGTCACGTTACAGTATATATGACGCCTTGCGGAATTAGACGAGAAATAATTTAGGGCATATTCCGTAATTGAACCACGGTTGTGGTTATTAAATTTCGACTGCTGACAAAAATCAATCGATATTATTGGCTGAATTTTAATAACCAAAACTGTGGTTCAATTACGGAATATACCCTTACATAGGCATAGAAGTAAAGGTAAATTGTGTTTACTTTTCGATTGGCTATTATTTGAAGCAAGTATAGTAATGTAAAAGTGTTATGTGATATTAGGTCTATTTATTTCCTTATGCGTGTTAGTGAAACTCTTTTTCACAGAGAATGCAAATACTTTTTGTAATACTAAAACATGCTACAGTGCTTTGTACATTCATAAGAAAAAAAAACTATTCTCATGTAATGCATTTATTACAATTACAATCCACAAGGGATATTTGTTGAGATTCAATTCATCAATATTGAATATACGATTTTAAATATAGCTACTACCTTGTAACTAATAATTTTGATCTTGATGCAAGCTTTAATAACCACTTTAAATGTCTTTTACTATTGTAACATTGTTTCTTACGCATATATATAATTTTAAATAATAGTGTGCAATCTCTTTTATAATTGGCGGTACTTAGCATACGCACACGCAGTCATTGAAACTGAGGCACAGTTAACTCAAATTTGATTGGTCATCCGGCAGATTCGCCACCCTCATTTTGGTTTTACTCCCCTCTCTCAAAACGTTCAAAACTCTAATTTGTGCTCAGTCTCTATCAGTGTCTATATTTCTATGTCTATGCAAATTTATCGAAAGAGTGAGGTTATATGAAAGATTATCATTTGTTTGACAAAAGTAAAATAAAAATGATGCAGTTAGGTGTATGATAAAACAGCCATGGGCGGAAAAAACACATAAGGAAATCACGTGAAGAAGTCCGGACAAATGAGAAAAACAGTGAATCACAACTCTTCTTCTTCTTCTTTCCTGATGCCCAATTATATCTCCATAGGGAGTAATTATTAGTATAAGTGAGTCACAGTGAATTGTTTAAAAAGATGTATAAATGAAATTTACTGCGAACAAAGCCTGATAGTGGCGCTACAATCAACTGACGATACTCGAACGAGTAGTTGATGGCGCTAGTGTTGCTCGATTAACAGGCCTAGGAAACTTATGCATCTTCCTTCGGCGTGTCCCTTGGTGGGGGTTTCTCGATCGCAGCGCCCTCCTAGTCGTGTTTACAGATTTGCAGTGAGTTCGTAACGTCACGTCAAAACTGCACCACGAATTTCTACTACGATTTACTATGTAAAGGTGCGTTTCTTGTTGACCGGTGCAACGCGGCATTTATGGAACATTGCATATCAATCCTTGTTCTATTTAGAAAGAATTTCGAGCGGGATAGCGTGATTTTCCAGTCTTTACTTAGCTTGGCAGTACCAATCGTTAGGATCGTCGCCATTTTGTCCGGAACAGGCCCGGTCTGGCGCACCGACCGAAAAATAGCCGCAAAAGTTCCATAAACATCGCCCGAATTTAAGCAAATCTCTCGCCAAAATCCTTTGCCTTGTGTACGACGGTTATCTGGATATATTGATGTGACTATCGAAGGATTCCTCCTATGACAAGAGCAGCGGTTATCGCGACGGGGTGTGTGGTTCGTGGATTCCCAGACTATTCGATCGACAGGTGCGGACGTTCCGATTTTCAAGCTCTGCCACTAAGGATTCCTTCGATTTCCAAGGTTATTTTGTTCTAAGCTAAAGCCATAACGGATTTATGAATATCATCTAATTTTATTAATATTTTGGTCTTTTCTTTTCTTCTGCTTTACTCCACAATAATCGTTCGAATTCCTCTTTTCGAACCTTTGTCTATTCGTTATATTACTTTGATTCTCGACTTTTCTACAAAACTGTTTGTTAATCTTCATGAATTCCAGCGTGTAACAAATATGTTGAGAACTGTTCACCTGATTACGTCGTATTCAAGGAATTATCTTCTTTAGGGAGTCTAATGTCAAAGTTACCATGTATTTATTTTCACTGCTTGAATGTCAAAATCATTTTCAGTACTTCATTGAAATTTCTGAATTATTTTGCCTAGGAATGCATTGCATTTACATTCTTTTTCATAATAATAGTGAGTTCTATTAATTCTAGTGTTTAAATATTTGTTGTATTTATTTCATATAGTCTATCACAATCATTAAATCAATTATGTTATTTATACTAAAAGCTCGATTGTACAATGATTATTTTTTATGTATCATGCAATTAAAACGCCAAGAAGGGTTGTTTTATGGCATATCTTGTCTTGAGAAATTTTATGAGTTTTGATATTAGTAGAACATATAACGAGATGCCTATACTGAAAATTTTTGTTTTATTATATATTTTTTACTTTAGCTCTTTCATTGAAATTAATATTAAGAAAGAAATATTAGTTATCTATATAATACTGTTATGGCATCATTTTAGTGCTCAAAACTATTTATACTGTTATTAGATTCTTTCTCTACAAAGAAATATCGTTGTACAAAATTGAGTGTTTAAAGTATTTTCATTTATTTGAGGAATAGTATAATAAATATATCTGCAGGTATAGTTATATCTTGTTTTTTCTGTAATACTACATAGCTTCAATATTAATATCTTGAATTTAAATAATTTTTATTTAATATTCATGTATATATGTATGTCAAATTTGAAAATAATAAGGTCATGCTGTGTTGCTTTCTATATTATATATTAGACATAAATATAAAAATTAATGAGCTTTAATTCAAAAAATTTTAGATCTAGATAATATGAATCATTTTTATTTATATATGTTGAGCAACTATATTTTATCTTTGGGAATAACATACAAATACTATTTCTACAATATGTTTTCAGTCAATTTATAGTTACACTACAAGTTCAATGTTATTTTTTTACAGTTAACAAAGAATGTAATGCTTAGCAAATCACAGGTGCCCTCTCACAAAACCATAGAATATATGCTAAAATATAAAAATAAAATAGATATCAGTGTAACGCCATGTATGTATGTACTTTGTAACAAAAATTGCATGCAAAGTATAATCTGTATTTTATATTAAGTTTGCTCTGAGTTGATAATATTAGCAATTCATAAAGGTAAGAATATTAAATTAATTATCAAAGAATAATATTTAATTTTTATATATTTTGTTTGTTGCAGATAATGTAGATATAAGTTAGTGGAACCAGGCCTTTAGGATATAATTGTATTTAATGCCAGTGAATGTGCTGGATACTTGTCATAACGCTATTGAAACTAGAACAGGAGATTTTGAGACAGTTGGAGAATAGCAGAGGTGAGCCAGAATGACGATTGCTACAAGGGGCCAGGGAGTTGGCATAGATCCTCCCGAGAGCCAACAAAATACTCAGGTATTTAAAAACAAATGTTTACAAACAACAATTTTAATTGGAACTGCATATTTCTTGGTCCAATTAAAATATTCAAGTTACAAAAATATAACGTTCTGGGCAACTTGTCTATGTATTAAGAAATATCATATGCATATTATTTTTAATATTTACATCACACCTTATACTTTGTCACGAGTTTTCCCTTTTTTTTAGCCTTTCACTTTATTATTTTCTCATATTGCATAAGTAAAAACAAAAGAGCGGATAAACATAGTATTTTGAGCAAATATATGCCCTTTTGCTTTTCATCATGAGATATATGTATAGGTAGATATAATTTAGTTCCTGAATGATGTACAGGATTATTTAAAACAAATGCACCAATTGGTGGTTCTATCATAAAAATGAAATAGGCTAATTTCAAGTTATTCATTTGACTAGAATAACCCTGCATAGTTGTAATAAATATACTTGTTAACAGTTTTTGATATTACAGGACAATTAAAATTATTTGGTAAAAAGAATAATCAAGAATTTTTCTACAAAAAAAATATTGAATTTATTACTAAACTATATATTGGATCTATATTGTGATACAAGTTCATTCGTTATAAATTAATTAATTTTTTTCCATATATTTATTTCTTTGTTTTTTTGTTTCTCACTGATACTTATTTTGTATAAAGTTCTTTATTTTGTGTAAGCTGTATTTCATCTTGAGCAAAAGTGACCATGTGCAAAATAGAAAAAATAATAATTTTTCAAAAATATTCTAAAAAGAACAATTAAAGCTCACTTATAAAACTGCATTTGATAGTATTTATCATCTATGGCTTCATAAAATAAGTAAAAAATTTTACTAACATAGCCCATTGTGCAAAACTTATAATACTCTTATAATATAATATGCTTTAGATATATGCATAGAATATAGTAACAAACATAAGTCATAATCTATTTGCTATACATTAATTTTGTTTGTGACTTTATATTGTTGCTACACCTTCCGTAATAGAACTATGCTTTAAACTTTATGTGTTGATCTGAAATTTAGTGTCATACTTGTTACAAAAACAAAAACTTAATATAAGTTAATCTGATGAAAATTTTAATACATTCTAATAAATTGGTACATATCATGACATTTTTTTGTATAGATACATAGTCCGGCAGGACCACAGCAGTTAGCGGACACGATGTCGGGGTTACAATTGACGGAAAACGTGGTACAAACGGAGTGCACAGAGGGGTCAAATTCGGAAGAGAGTAACCATATTCATCTCCATCAGCAGCAACAGCCACAGCAGCAACAACAACAACAGCAGCAGCAGCAACAACACGGAGAACCAGATTTTCCGCATGCAAAGTTGGCTGTGCTTGACGAGAAGATTTCAAGCCCGCGCTGGATCGTCCCCGTCCTTCCTGAACAGGAACTTGAGTGTCTGCTACAGGCTAGCATCGATCTCTGTAGAAAAGGTATCTTATCTATCAGTATATTGAAAAGGAAACAGTTATAAAAACATTGATGGTGAAAAGAGACATTTTATTCAAGTATCGGTTGATAACAACCAGAGAGAAACATTTCCCTGAGCCGATGTACTCAAAAAATTAGAAGAAGGAGTGGTGAGACTATATACAGTTACTGCAATTGAAGTTAAACACAAGTTAAATAAATCTTGTTCGAGAGTTACAGAGTATGAAAATATTAATGCTTTTATTATTTATCATTACTTTGCCAGTCATTTTTGGGACAAGAGTTTACTATTTACCTAGAATTTCAAGACCCCCAATTGATTATGCGATTTTCTTCGTTAACTGAGTCGCTAAGAATAATTAAAACAATATGCAAAATTTCTGAGATTAAGCGAACTTTAAGTTAGGCAGGGAGCCAAGTTACACGTTGAGTTATCTATAAACACGAATAAATTGCTGGGCTTTCAAGGCCCTCCAAAAAAACACGAAAAACCCACGACAAACAAAATCATCAGTTACGTGGTTCCACTTCGAGTAAAAATATAAATAAATATTTCAGGACTCGATGTACAGAGCGAAGCGTGTCAACGGTTTTTTCGGGAAGGCCTCACAATATCCTTTACGAAGATATTGACGGATGATGCCGTCAACAGCTGGAAGTTCAACATCCACAATTGCATAAATGCCAATTGCGAACGACTCGTTGAGCTCTGCGTACTCAAACTGCACGATGACTGGTTTCCTTTGCTTGATCTTCTTGCTATGGTTTTCAATCCGAACAACAAGTACGTTCATATTGATAATATTCTGTTTGTAAATTATATTTTACGTTATCACTCTGTATATCGATACTTATTATTGACAATGAGTTCTGACTAATTTGACACAATTGAGAAATGTAAAGTTTGAAAAATAATTACCTCAATGTCAATGAATTATTCCAATTTATGTGAAAGTTAAATTGATATATCAATTTTGTAATCTTATTATGTCATGATATTCATTTTTGAGGATAACGTCGTATATTATAATAAAGCTATTATGAATTATGAAAATTTCTACAGCGGTCCTTTATGAAACTTCTTCTTGACAAAGCTTTTTTGCCAGAACATGTTTCAGTATAAGAAATCGCCAAGTGAAACGTAATTTTCTACTACAGCTTACATCTTTAAACCATTGAATATAAACGTGTACAATTTCTATAAAAAATAATTGTAACTTCGTAGTTACATATCTGATATTAGAAGCTGTGAATTTCCCGGTTCTTATAGATTTCACACATTTAACGCGACAAAGGTATCTGAGACGGTGCCACCAGGTAGTAATATTCCCGATGAAGAACTTTATGCCAGACCACCACCAGATTCCAGAAGTCCTCGAGGATGGCTGGTGGACCTTATTAACAGGTAATTCTCTCTCTCTCTCTCTCTTCATTCCTTTAATATACTAGATGTCTTTAATACACATATATTTATAATCGGTATAAGCACGTGAAACATTGTCATATGCATTTGCAATAGCAAAAAAGAAATATGGGTATGCATCAGCGCATACATATATATTGACAACCAAAATTCCACAGAAATCATTAAATCGCTATGAATTGAAATATATGGAAGAATCAAGTCTCAGATATGACCAAATAACAAAATAATACTTATAAACGTTCACAAAACGTTTCTGGTGTTAAAATAATGCAGACTCATTCTTATAGTGAACCCGAATGTATAAGACGCGATCGCGTAACGACTACAGTTTTATATCACGATTGCCGTCGATTTTCGTTGTATAAATCGAAAATTAATTTCATTTAGAATTAAGATACTACTCTATTCGCATATTCATTTCAGTATCTGATAGATATTTTTATACATTCTTAACAGATAAATCATACCTAGTACTTTAGATTAGCTAAAACTTATCGCTGATTCATATTAAAGAAATGATTGCGATATCGTTTAATGCAGTGCTATCCTTTTATAAATATTTAAGCCCAAGACTACAAATGCCATACTTCAGAAATAGACTTTCAGACATTTTTTTATTCTCAGCTGTTTCGCTCGTAGGCTGATTTTATTAGTTCTTATAATTTTTCAAATAATTTCAATATTTAAAAATTTAGCAAAATAAAATTGTAAAATAATTTTCATAATTAAATTTGAACACAGTCTGCACAGAAAATGACAAAAGTTTACTTTAATTTTTGTATTTTTTGCAGGTTTGGGAGTCTGAACGGCTTCGAGATTTTACTCTCGAGATTTCAGAGCGGACGCAATCTAACAGTGCCAGTTATTTACGCGTTGCTCAGACCTTTTGGATTGTGCTATGAGTATTTGACCGTTCACACGATAGTCAAATACCTTATGTCGATAGTGGTAAGAAACATAAATTTAATTATTCATGTCTTAGTATTGTTTGAGTATGCATGATTTACTTTTCTAATAATAAAAATAAGTGCATACTTAGTTGATTCAAAGTCAGCGGAATAGAGTGGTTACATGGATGTAATAGTCGTTCCTCGAAAATCATCTTAGGACATATATTGATTGACAGAGATTAAATAGTTATTGGATAGAGAAGAAATCATTCCTTTTTTTAGCATATGTTTCAGACTAAAACATTGCAAATCATACACTATAATACATATATGTAATAATTCATGAACTCTTAGAATTCTTATTGATTTACTATGTAAAAAATTCTATTTCCCGAAGTCCCCCATCTACCCAACCCCATTTTAAAATGTCTGACGTTCATTTCTCCTAAGTTTTTCGTTGTTCTTATACCGCATTACTATTGAAAATAGTAATCAGTATGTTGTTTGGTTGCATTTACTGGTGATTTGAAGATTTAACGTTTCAATGGTAATTTTTTTCATTTTAATATTGTCCTAAACATTATACTAACAGTCGTACCAGAAGACAGAACTTCAAGGTATTGGACAATTTAGGGTCGTATACTTAAAGGCTATTAAGCTATAGCTTGTGCTGAAGTGCTATTTCTTGATACTGCTTCAACTATTTACGAACATTTTGAGATATAGGAACTTTAATAATGTCGAATAAATAGCACACAAGTTGAATTGCGAATATTTTATAACTTTTTGATCTATCGAACAATTTTCATTGAAATAAAATGAGGTAAATGCCACAATGCGCTTAGTGCCAAGGTTAAAAAAGCTGAAAGGCACTCGAATTTTTCAAATTGGCACGAAAAGTGATAATATTCTGTTTGTAAATTGAAAGAAAAGTGGTTCGGTGAAATAGAAAAATTGTAAGGTATATTTTACACACCTTCGTGTTTCACTATTCGCCTTTCTATCGTGTTACCAATCAAACTTATATTTGTTGCATGTTCAAACTTCATCGTTATTATTTTCCAGTGGTGGTTTCTTGTCCAATCTCCTAGTACTAAATTTGCCGTTATTTCTAATTAGTTAAATGCTACGACGATCCCCGGGGAACAAAACTAAACTTTCTGTTTAAGCAGCGTCGGTCTCGAGAGTCCAACAGTATCAAATTTAACGCCTTTTCTGTATTTACACGCCGCCTAATCGGAAAGTCAAGTAAAATCGTCTTCGCGTTTAATGTGTCAAATTCCTTAAAGAACTTTTGGCCAAAATATGAAAAAGAACAATGAAACGGCTTTTCACCGAACCAATACATTTTCCTCGTCCGAAACAAGTTTTGCCACGCTAAAGATGCCCAAACCATTTTATACGACTTGTAAAAGTTCCAAACAGGAGCAAATGTGGTACAAAACTCTTTTTCGATCAATTATAGTTTTTGAATTACAAATGGTTCCTGATACAGAGACATAACATTAAAAATTCATATTTCCTGAGCTATTAGTGTATTTAAAAAAATATACTAAATGTAATATCAGTGCAACATTAAATTGATTAACAAAGTCAGGATCTAGTAGGATTAGGTACTGCAAAAATAGAGGTGGAATTTCTTACGTACACGTCATATCGAAGCTAAATTTTTTTTTAACCTTTACCTAGTCGCATGCAGTCGAAAGAACCGCGAACTTGGTATGTCACACAAAAATAATAATTGCTTCAATACTTACCTCGGGCTACCTGTGAACATAAATTCTAAATTCAATTATTATTAGTTTTATACGTAAAAATATTAAGCGCGCAGTCTTTTTGTCTATGCACAACTAGATAAGGGTTAAGCTTCATATTTTTGAGAATGAATCGCATAGAAATGATGAACTATGACGTACAGTTTCAATGAACATATCTTTATTTAATGAAGGAAAATAAAAATATTGTTCTAAGTATAACATGAATTCAAATTTTAATGAAGAGGATGTTTTCTTTGTAGGAAATGGTACCGGTGATCCTAGATAACTTAACAGATGAAGAACTGAAGAAGGAAGCAAAAAACGAATCGAAAAATGATGCAATTTCAGCGATAATCAAAGCTACGAAGTGTTTGGTTTCACCAGTGCCACATCAAGAAGAAACAATAAAGAACCTCGAAATTTTAAGGTTAAAAATGATACTTAGACTTTTACAAATATCGTCATTCAATGGCAAAATGAACGCTCTTAATGAAGTGAACAAAGTCATCGCCAGCGTTAGCTACTATCCACATAGAAATCCGAGCTTAGAAGAAGAGGAATGGCTCACTGCGGAACGTATGGCTGTAAGTACCTTCCTTTGAAAATACTGATTAGTTTGTCCAATGCAAACGAAATGTACTTCTTTATTTCCTATTCTGTTAAAATATTTGCATACTATCAACTTTTTACATATGACGAGGAAGCAGTATAGGGGATTAAGAACGCAAAATCTTTTTTCCTTATGATTGCCTTTTTTCTCATTGTTGCCATTTCTATGTAATGCATTGGGCATATAAGTAGAAAAGTATTTAAAATCTGTAAATACAAGCGCTTTATCGTTTTCAGAAATGGATCAAAGATAACAGTGTTCTGGAAATCGTTCTTCGAGATTCGTTGCACCAACCTCAATATGTCGAGAAGCTAGAGAAGATTTTACGATTCATAATTAAAGAGCGAGCATTAACTTTGGATGATTTGGATGCTGTATGGGCTGCGCAAGCTGGTAAACACGAAGCCATTGTTAAGAATGTTCATGATCTTCTCGCAAAACTCGCCTGGGATTTTAGTCCAGAACAGTTGGACCATCTGTTCGAATGCTTTCAGGTATTTTCATTAGTATCAAGTGTAATATTCTATATAGAATTTCGATTGACCTTGTATGATTTATATCATTTCAGTCAAATTGGAAGACTGCGAACAAGAAGCAAAGAGAAAAACTATTGGAGCTCATTCGGAGACTTGCAGAGGATGACAAGGATGGTGTAATGGCTCATAAGGTTCGTAGCATTTTATAAATCATATTTCGTTTCCCGATAAGAAATATTTAACGCGCTCTGCTTTTCGAATTTGTGAAGATTCATTTGTCATAAGACTTATTCTTACGTCAAGTCTTTTCAAATGTAATGCATTAATTTATCAGCCTTTATATTAGATTCACACTTGCGATAAAGGCAAAATAACAGTTGTATGTTTCAACAACCCTAATACTGCCTACATTTAGAAAAAACAAAGCCAATGGAGCAACCGTATTTGATTAATTAATTGATAGTCAATTTTACGCAGTTATAAAATTTGGCGAATAAAATGTGTTTGCTTGCTTATTATTGTTGTTTCTAATAAATTAGGTTCGTGCAGTTTTTTTTACATGTTTGATGATTTTTTAAAAACTTTAAAAGCAGAAGCTCCTAATAATTATTCGCGTATGTAGTAAAAATTAAATAACAGAAGCACGAGGGAGTCTTAAAATATGCACAAATTTTTTCGCTAGGTTCTTACTCTTTTCTGGAATTTGGCGCACTCGGATGAGGTGCCAACAGAAATAATGGATCAGGCGTTGAATGCCCATGTAAAAATCCTGGACTATTCATGTTCGCAAGAACGGGATGCTCAGAAGACGATCTGGTTGGATAAGTGCGTTGAAGAATTAAAAAATGATGACAAATGGGCCCTTCCGGCTTTAAAACAAATTCGCGAAATTTGTTGTTTATACGAACCAAATCCAAACATGGGACATAGCCAAAGGAGTCATCACGTGTATTACAGGTACAGCTAAGATATATATCAGGAATTACTACTCGTATATTTACGATAACCAATTCGTTAGTTGTATTTCATAATCATTGTACAGCTTATACACTCTCAAATATTTAGTCTTATAGTCGAGACAATTATCCATATTTTTGTTAGTCCCATCTATCAATAATTATTCTTTTGTATGTAAAATAACCAACAATGATTTTTGATTGATGTTAAATTTAGGCAAGAAGTAATAGAACGGTTACAAGCTCAACATTCGGTAGTGATCCTAGTCACGAATAGTCTGACTAATTACATGGACAAACTGCGACAGTTGGTCAAAGAGAATCCCGATATTGATGCAAATACATTTATGCCTGATCGTCGTTATAATCACATTATGCAAGTTCAAGAGAGACTTAACTTTCTCAGGTTTCTCTTAAAGGTGAGTTTTAAATGGATAGTATGTATTGAAACAGCAATGTACTAGTGAATTGTTTAGCATTTTCTTTATTCACGAGTTTTTTATTCTGTCTTTATATTTTGTTGTCATTTTAAAATCTTTTTTATTGACCATGTTATATTAATTATAATATGTAATCTTAACTTTTGCTTAAATGATGTAGTGATTTACTTAAAGTCATTGGGCAAAATAACCCTTATTATCCTTCGAGGTTAATTGAAATACTGTAACGCGATTCTCATTCAATATAATTTAACTAATTTTATTTATCTGTTTAGGATGGCCAATTGTGGTTGTGTGCTGACCAAGCGAAGCGAATTTGGCAATGCCTCGCAGAACAGGCAGTTTTTGTTTCGGACCGTGAAGCTTGTTTTAAGTGGTTTTCAAAATTAATGGGAGAAGAGCCCGATTTGGATCCAGCAATTAACAAAGATTTCTTTGAGAATAACATACTCCAGCTTGATCCAACCTTACTTACTGAAAGTGGAATTAAGTGTTATGAAAGATTTTTTAAGGCTGTCAATTCAAAAGAAGGAAAACTCAAATTGAAGCGAAGAACTTTTCTCATGGATGATGTCGAACTTATCGGGACCGACTATCTATGGAGGGTATGTTTCCATTATGACCATTTCTAGTGTTACAGAATTCTTATATGATATTTTTAAGCAACACTTATAAAGCAAAAATCATAGAGACAAAATTTCACATTTTGGTTGAAAAAATTTGTTTACTTGAAATCATTGTAAAAAATATTAAGGTTAATTTTAGGATCTATCGCAACATTTAAAAAAGGCATATAGAAAGGGTGTGTTTTGATTCGCTAAAAATGTTATATGTGCTATTAATATAGTAAACGGATGATTGTTGTATAAAAATATATATAAACAAAATTATTGCTTTCTAATAGTGTCTAGCAACATAGTGCTCATTTATAAGAATCTTACTACTAATCATTACCATTACCGCTTCTCAATTCTTTAGGAAGGTTTTTCGAAAATTAATAATCATATGCTACTATTGTACGAGTCATTTTGACAGTACTTCGTCCCTGTTTTTATTCCTATTACAAAAGTATAAATGTATTCTTTATAAATATTTTGAAAGATGTATAAATTTGTCATGAACTTTACATTGTAATAGGTGGTAACAAACGGCCCTGAAGAGATTGCTAGTCGCGGTATTGAACTACTGAAGGAAGTTAACACTAATCTTGGACCACGATTACAAAGCACAGTCCTCGTGTTTCATGCAACTTACATCGACGAGTGCATCGACAGACTGAGAGCGCACTTTGACACGGTTTCCGTGCTTAGCAAGGTTTTCTTGGACAGTAAAGAGGATCGGGAGAACCAAATGGCCAATAAAATTCGAACGGAGGCTGTTAAGATGTGTCGAGTCATGAAGGTTCTTCAGGAATATATAAACGAATGTGACACTGCCTTTCCTGGGGAACGAAAAATCCTTCCATTACACAGGTGAGGGGCGATTTGATCTGTTACCTCGATCATTTTAGGATTAAAATCGTAATAGGATTGTGACGTATCAATTCCTCTATCGACACTCTCATTAATACAAACTCCCTTAGTTAAAAGAGGATCTTGAGAGAATTAAATTAATATTCACTACACTATGCTAATTTCTTGAACGTTTAATAATAAAAAATGATAAGTAGAAAGAAGTAATTTTTAGGCATCTTAACCTACTCGGCCGAAATAGCGAGCTAGTCTTTCATAAGTGTATTATACGTTTATTGTAATTAATGTAATGTCTCTTACTAGTTAAAGTACGTGTAAATGTATATGAATCAAATTACAGAGCAGCTCGAGGCAAGCACCTGTCGTTAGTGATCCGTTTCGCCAGTCCAGGACGCAATGTAGATGATATTGACATCTTCACACACAGTAACGATACGTTGGCCTCGTTGCGTAGACAGATTCTTCGTAGGATCAAAGCCAGCGGCACGAACGTCAAACTAGATCTTTTTATTAATGGCGAATCTTTGGAACAGGCAGATGATCGGAAACTACTGTCACAGATTCCTTTGCGTGATAAGATGGTTTGTACATTCTTTTATTATATACATTATTTTAGGATAAAGCAACAGTTACATTACAAATGTCATGTTTCTTTTTTAATTTCTATTACAACACACATCTTGAATCGTATTGTTGTTGCAGCTATTATCGGCAAAACTCAGTCAGGCGAACAGCAATATGCCAAGTTCACCGGACAGCAGTTCGGATAGTTCGACAAGTTCGCCACAGCATCCGTACGATGGGCCAAACTTAGAAGCTGAAAACAGTTTGCCAGGAGTGGTGAGTACTATAATTAATAAATATTGTTCGAAATGTATCATTCTTTATTGTTACCAGAGCTAATATTTTTTGATTCATTAGTAGTACGTATTGAAAGTCAGGTTCACCCGAATTATTTTTATATTTTAATTTGTTAATAAGGAAACAATATAATTGGAATGTTTAAAGTGCTATTTAAATAAATTTAAAGTCGTAATTCGAAACTCTTGAGGTTGATGCATTCTACGCTTAGCGTCACAATGTCTGAAGTAATATTAATAGAATTTGTTTAATTTATTTTATTCCAGGTTATGTCGCAACGCTCGGAGTATACAAATTTCTTCTTTCAATTGGCCGATCTTGGCTGCAACCTCCAGCATCCGCAACTGCGCGATGGAGCTCGAAACTTATTGCAACTTGTGCCGCCTGACACTTTGACTGTAACAAGATTGCAATGGCTTTTCGGTCATTGGCGAGACGACGAGCCTTCCCAAAGCCCTGTTTGCAATGAACAAAATACCAGTGTTGATACACTTTTCTTTACGGCCAGTCCTAGTCAGGTGTTATATAACTTGGAGGTACGCATATGGGACATACAATGTTACAGCAGTACCACTCTATATTTGCTTTTATTATACAAGTACAACGATTTTATTTAATTTTATTCGCTCTCTGTCTTTCAATTGTAGTCAGAAATACTCTCTTATTATACAATATAAAATGAATTTCAGGTTTTATATACATTGCTAATGCCAGCACTGGATCCAATGTCAGATCGTGCATTCGACTTTCAACATAATTTCATAAAAAGTGGCGAAGCAGGCGTCATCTTGGACATGCTAACGAAAAATAAATTCCTACCAAACGCGGATGAGTCAACAAAACGTTCTGCATACTTGACTGTTTTGAAACTCTGCAAGCTTCTCTTAACCATAGTGGGAAATGTAATGGCTTGCGTGATGGACGAGGTGCAGCAACAGTCTGGATCTGTTCCAGAGAATCACGACAATCATTTGCACAACAATCGTGGGCCAGTTGCTATTCTGAAACAAGCCTTGCATAGTGTACCGAATCAGAATACCGAATACATGCTGCGTAGCGTAGCAGCTAAACTTGCCCAGTATCTGGCAAATCAAATGCTGTCCGGAGGATCCGAATCAGATCGGTGTAGACAATTGTTTGTTCAAGCTCTCTCGTGGGAGCTACCTGATATGGCCACTATAAGAGCCATTATTAGACTCGCTTGGGCTGCTTCGTCTGGAAATCTTAATAACGTCAACGCATCCGCCGATCTTTTACATACTGTTCATGAAACCAACCAGAAAGAACACCGTGTTCCAGATAATGACGATGTCTTGGGTAAATTTATATCTTTACTTTCTATTTTTTACCTGATACGAGGACATTGTCGTTCGACTGAAAATTAACGTTATATCGGTATATATTTTCAATCTTAAACGCTTAAGTTTGTTACGATATTACCAGCAAAATTCTTATATTATCATACACTTAGTGTTATTCAGGACTAACGTAGCACTTGAAATTAGAGGGTCTATTCGATTGCTATCGTAGTCGTCCGGTGACGCGTTAGTCTTGAATAACCCTCTATATATTCTCTGGAAAATCATCATGATACCTTATCAATTTTTGAAGAACTATCTTACTATGACATTTAATGTATCAAAATCCAAATGTTTACGTGTTGCTTGTGGATTAACTATATGTATATGGAAATATTTGCAAATATAATTTGGCAAATTTGATGCAGAACACATTTCATACAATTTCAAGATGTATATTACAGCATCAATGTTTTTGTGTTTTGTGACAGTTTGCAAGGAAGCCCTGGAAGTTTTAACCATAGCCTTGGTTTTGAATCCTACTGCTCTGGAGTCGCTTACAAGGGATAAAATATGGCACACTTTCTTCATAGACCTTGTACTTCTTAGTACGGCTAGAGCAGTACGAATTGCCGCAGCCGAACAGTTTCTCTTGATCTCCACGTGGTGCAGCAGCGGACATCAACCGCTGCAGTTTTCTATTACATTGCTCTTCACGGTTCTTAATACAACTGTTATGGAAAATGCGAAGCAAAGTCATGAATATTTTCAGGTGAGCCTTGATTCAAATATAATAGTCATGAGTCAGAGAACTTTTTATGAAGATGTTAACGATCAGACACTTTACCTGTTTTGGGACATTTCATTTATTTTTTCATTCCTTAGAAGACATCCTCGTAAAATATCTGATATCCATTATCATTCACAAACAGTCATTATTCAAACTTTAATCAGATACAACATAAAATATTTTTCATTAATCTATTAATCGCAGTATCAAACTAGATTATCATGTTTTTCAGTCAAATTGTAATACTTAAATATCATGCCGAAGTAGGGCATTAATTTCATTACGCCTTTTATTGTCGTAGATATATCTTATTAGATATATAATTAATATATCTCATTAAAGATATTATTAAATTAAATTATTCTTATCTAGAATATTGTTTTTATGGTTATCTAAACGGACTCTTATATACTATTGGCAATTTGCACGTTTCTCCAAAAATGAAGTCCCAGAGCATAACACCTATTATAGTGTGGACTAATTCTGAGGATTATATAAAACAATTGAACTTTTATTACTCTAACATACATTATTATGTGCCGTGTTATATGGATTACTGCAGTAAATTTTTATTATTATGTAATTTTGTATATCATATACTATACAATTAATATCACGATTGCTTTTTACAGCTTCTATGCAGATTACTAAACTTCGCTCATATTTCGGGTTGTCCTCTGTCCACTGCGGAAACACTTTTGAACATCGAGATTGCGTGGCTCAAAAAGGTTCGAGACAATGTTGCTGAAAGCGGCGAGGTACAAGTAGAAGAAGCTGTCCTCGAGGGTCACCTCGGACTTACCAAAGAACTTTTAGCATTTCTTCCTTCTAGTAAGAAGTACGAACTCGGCTCGGACGAAAAACGTGGAGTTAATCTGATTAAAGTAAGAATTTATCTTATATAATGTTTCAAGATAGAATAATTTGTAAGCGTACGCTGAAGAATTCTCTAATTTTTAAAACGATAATTATAATTTTCAGGAGTTGGTCCAGGATTTTGTTTTTCCTGCTTCACGGCTTATGCTACAATTACGCAGTACAGGTGAACTGAGTTCATCTCAAGCATGCCCAGTCTGCACAACACCACAGTCCACCAGCGCAGCCTTTGATTTATTAGTTGGTTTGTGTGTGGGATGCGTGCCAAATATGAAATTGTTAGTGACGATGCTGACCGACATGTTCTACTCGGAACGTGATGAGCCACTATTGGAGTGGGATTACTTACCACCGGTTGGACCGCGCCCTATGAAAGGCTTCGTTGGTTTAAAAAATGCTGGCGCTACTTGCTACATGAACTCCGTACTCCAACAACTCTATATGGTTGAGAGCATTAGAGTTGGCCTATTGGCTGCTGAAGGCGCCGCTACTGATCTCAACGAAGACTTTTCTGGTGAGGAAAGAGCCGACGGCGAGCAGACCATTGAGGCCAACGATAATGACTCCAATGAGGAAAAATGTGGCGCTGATGAGTCACGTAAGGAGTACAATATAGGAATTTTGAAACAGGTCCAAGCCATCTTCGGGCACCTTGCTTACAGTAAATTGCAATATTACATACCTCGAGGACTCTGGAAACACTTCAAGTAAGTCAATTAATTTGGTTATCGCCTTTTCACTTTTTTTTTTTAATTTAATATCTTCAATCATAATTTGTTAGACCTATTGATAGCTGTTGTCAATTGAGAACGTTGAGAGTATTTCAATCACTTTACAGACTTCAAGGGGAACCTGTAAATCTGAGGGAACAACAGGACGCCGTAGAGTTCTTCATGAGTCTCGTAGAAAGTCTGGATGAAGCATTGAAGGCACTTGGGCACGAGCAAATAATGGGGAAGATACTAGGTGGCTCGTACAGCGACCAGAAGATCTGCAAAGGTTGCCCGCATAGGTACCCCGATAATTCCTTGCCCCGGGCTTACCCAGTAGACAATAATAGCAAGATGCTGTCCTAAACTCATAGGTACTCCAAGGAGGAGCCGTTCAGTGTTATCAGCGTGGACATTCGCAACCACAGCAATCTCCTTGATTCGCTCGAGCAATACGTCAAGGGAGAGTTACTTGAGGGTGCCGACGCCTACCATTGTGACAAGTGCAACAAAAAGGTTAGTTATATTCATTGAATATGATAACTTAGTCCATGTTGCACTAGATAGTCCTGCAAAGACTTAACATTTGTCGCATGATGAGATGGCGGAAGCATTTGCAAATCTAAATGTTATTCGTTAGATGTATTATTTGCAAAAGAAAACTTTATTCCTCATGTCGCGTGTCTTTCGACTGATTAACTCTTCATCGAATATAAAACTAGAACATTGAAGGTTACTCGGCAAATTGTTTAATATTTTTATCTTTGTGTCATTGCTTAAAACATTCTCGATTGCTCAGATGTATAATATCAATAATAATAATGTAACCATTTGCGTCAATGCAAGGCAGCAATCTTTATATCGCATATTTTCTGGTGTAGTAGTCACGCAAATGGTCAACACTTTGAACATCTGATGTAATACAAGTTTATTTTACTACCACATGTGAACTTAAATGACATTGATAGTGGCTTGCTAAAGTCGCTTCTACATTGGTTATCGCATAGCGACGGAAAAATGTAGCATCGCATTTAAAAAAGTGAAAAAGACCTTGAAAACTCTTTTACCCCTCCAACCTCGCAAAAAATAATAACGTTACATTATGCCCCCCTCCATACCGTACAAGTTTTATATGAAACATTTTTTGAAACTATTACAAATAACAGAACTATTTCAGGTCGACAAAGTTATTGGTACACCCTGTATACTATCTACCTATCCAAGTTCATCATAGAAATTAAATGCTGTATATTTTGTCCTTTTCAATAGTTAATTTTTAAATCTGATGTCACTGCCCTGGTATAATAATTAAATAGTGACCGATAAAGGGGTCGCAAATTCATTGCTTCGTATTGACAGAAAGAAAACTGTGCTTCTTCTGCTGTTGAAAGTTCAGTTGTCAGATATTCAAAGCGAACGAGTTCAAGGAATTATCTGAATCTTTAACAGTGAAGAAATTATTCAATTTTATTGAAAGAAAGCAAATTTCTCGATATAATACAACTTTCTTAGCATTAGTAATGGAAAAAAAAAATTTTTCACATTAACATATTTGTTGCGTCAATGTAAGAAAATACATAATATTATTGAGGTGTACTCCAGGAACCTAAACGTATTGTCAATTTAATGTCAGTCAGTCTATCTGTTGTATTTCCAATTACTCATCCTATATAAGAAAACTTTATTAACATCTAATTATCATGAGTATATACTGAGTGGATATAACGTAACGATAACTCAAGTTAATGTGTAAATCTGGACGCAGGTCGTGACGGTGAAGCGGCTCTGCGTGAAGAAACTACCGCCAATCCTGGCGATACAATTGAAGCGGTTTGAATACGACTTCGAACGGGTCTGCGCTATAAAATTCAACGACTACTTTGAATTCCCACGAGATCTGGACATGGAGCCCTACACAGTCTCAGGTTTAGCGAAACTCGAAGGAGAAGTAATAGACTGCGACTTCGAGGAAGCAAATAAGGGAACGTGTACTAAATATCAGCTAAGCGGTATCGTGGTTCACAGTGGACAAGCCAGCGGTGGCCATTACTACTCCTACATTTTACACAGGTATGAATTTGTAGGATGCTAAACTAGTATAATCGTTAAGACGTTATTCCTCGACACGAGAAAATGTCTCGATTATATTAAAAGGTTGACACAATTTATACGTATCATTTAAATTATTTATAACCATACATTGAGTTTGGCATGATAAATCGTTTTAGGCAAAATGACGGCACAGCAAAATGGTACAAATTCGATGACGGTGACGTAACGGAATGTAAAATGGAGGAGGAGGAAGAAATGAAATCACAGTGTTTCGGTGGTGATTACATGGGTGAAGTATTCGATCACATGTTGAAGCGGATGAGTTACCGTCGCCAGAAGCGTTGGTGGAACGCATATATGCTTTTCTATACACGATTGGATGTTGAGGAAAATTCGTTGATGAAGAGCGTGAATGAACTTTCTCTCTGTGAGTCTTCGTACCGTGAACCTTTTTCTTTTTCAATTTCGTATCTATTCGAAGAGACACTAAAAGTGTATGTCCACAGACACAAAGCTCGGAGTGATGAGGATGCCACCGGCTATAGAGTACAGCGTGCGTAAACAAAACATCAAATTCATGCACAATCGCAACCAGTTCAGTGCCGAATACTTCCAATTTGTGCGCAAACTTGTCTCCTGTAATCCGCATACTATCAATCGACAGAACCTTAATGAGAAATTGGTACAGTATTTGCTCTCTCAATGTATCGTATGTATATTATAGATGAATGTGCTCTGAATTGTCTTCTTTACTGTTAATACAACAGTAGATACGAAATGTGTAATTTGTGAATCGGTATTCAATATTTATCTTCGCTTACAGAGCCCAGAAGCTGAAGAATTGGCCATGCTGTCAGTACAATTGGCTTCAAGGTTTCTCTTTTACACTGGTTTCCATACCAAAAAAACACTTCGTGGAACAGCTACGGATTGGTACGACATTCTTTGTCATCATTTGCGTTGTAGCAAAGCAGTTCGTTCGTGGTTCGCCCACAATGTTCTTTTCAATAATCCACATAGGTAAGTGTGTTATGGATTAATACGTTCAATTCGTCACCACTGCTATCTTGTTCAATGGTCAATAATCAATATGAAATACTGTTCGTTACTCCTTTTCAGATTTTGTGAATACTTACTGAGTTGCCCGAGCACAGAAGTCAGAACCGCCTTTTTAAAAATACTGGTGTTCCTAGCCCATTTCTCTCTGCAGGATGGTCCCTGCGTGCCTCCTAGTCTCAATGCTCCGAGTAAGCGTTCTTTTGTGAACATTATTATATTTGTTTCCCTATATGTAGACATTTGAATTTCCTATGTTTCCACCCCATACTTGGATACATTTAAGCATAATCTTCCAGTACCAACACAATTAAATAGTTGAGGATGTTACCAAATACTACCTTCATGTAAATAGAGTCCATACGGAAAGAATTTATGAACTTAATTAAGTCATCCTAAGTATAAAAAAGATATGAAGAGTTAAAAACATAAGAAATGTTAAAAATAATTGATTAAAAAAAATTGAGCTATAGATCACGTGTATTTAAACGAATGCTGCAATGTTTATGATTCAAAGACAGTGATCAATTGGAGTATAATATTCAGAAATGTTGAACTGTGATATGTATACTTGGCTACATAAAAAAACTTTCCATTATAGCGATTCTGTTGGACCCCACGGCAACGCTCAGTGACCATCTGTTGCATGCAGTTCTTTCTCTATTGCACCGAGAAGTATCCGACCATGGCCGCCATCTTCCGCATTACTTTTCATTATTCCACATGTATGCTTCGCTGGGTCTTGCCGAAAAGGCTCAGCTTCTCAAGGTAAGTAAATTATAATTGTGTCCCTGACCTTTAAAAGGCAGAATAAATGACATACTCTTGGATACAGCTTAACGTACCAGTAACGTTTATGCTGGTTGCTATTGACGAGGGCCCTGGACCTACGATAAAATACCAGTATCCGGAACTTACAAAATTGCATCAAGTTGTCAGTATGCTAATCCGGTGCTGTGATGTATCTTCAAGAACGCAATCGAGTCATGCACAGACAGGGGTGCCACCATTGCTCAATCCTTATGGGGAGCCTACGTGTCAACCTGACTACCTCATGCCAATTCAGCCTCAGGCGGCAGAGATACTCTTTATTCGAACTAGGTATGTATAAACTCACAATTTTAACTGATTATACGTGTATAGGAACGTATGAAATATACCTGCCTTTGGTAAAGATTCGATAATTGTATCCGAATGAATAACCTGGATAGTGAAATGTACTTTTACTTTTTTTTTTACTGGATAACATAGCTACATGAAGAAGTTGATAGAAGACGCAAACGTTACCGAAGACACTGTCAAGCTCCTTCAGTACTGTTGTTGGGAAAATCCACATTTATCCCGAACAGTTCTTAGTGAACTTCTATGGCAGATTGGATTTGCTTACACGCACGAGCTCCGACATCACACAGATCTTCTACTAGCTATGTTACTCATGGAAGATTCTTGGCAAACGCATCGTGTTCACAACGCACTCAAAGGTACTTAGTCAATAGATAGCTTTCCTCTATATTTTCATTGTCTACAAACATTTGTACGAGTGTTTGCAAAGTTAAGTTACTTAATTTTTTATTTTACTTCATCGTTAAAATTTCATTTATTTGTGCATGATTACTACCATAACGCAGCTATGTGTATAATGTGACTTTCATGCAGTTTAGTTTTATTTTATAGATTGCTCAATTATTTTAATTCATCTTATATTTCACGTCCTTATATTCAAATAAAGGATTTGTCGTCCCTTCTACTTGGCCGCATAATATTAAAAGCGGACTTTGAACACGAATAATTATTCAATCGTTGCATAATTTAATATTATTAGAAATCAGAAGCATCGATGGACATTAAATTATTAAAATAATCTTCAAGATGTGTCACGTAACGTAAATGAACTGGAGAGTAAAAAATTACGAGTTTTCCTTGCAAATTGCACACAGATTTCACTTTATAGACAATGGATAACCATAATATATGGGGAACAATTTATCCAGGAGTACCAGACGAGAGGGAAGGTTTGTTCGAGACTATACAGCGAAGTAAGAGCCACTACCAAAAACGAGCGTATCAGTGCATCAAGTGTATGGTACAACTCTTCAGTAAATGTCGGCCGGCACATCAGCTGCTTCACCATAGTCCGGATCTTCGACGCAAGTGGATGCTGGCCATCGATTGGTTGCAAGACGAGCTGGATAAGGTTTGGCACTGTCCTTTCTCTGATTTCGCATAACACATTAACAATAATATTATCCCACTGCGAACAAATATTTCGCCTTGAATCTGAATTTTATTTCTCTAAACCTACAGAGGCCGTATACCTCAGCAGCACCATATACCCATGCATACAATAATTGGTCGCCGCCAGCTCAGTCGAACGAGTCAACTAATGGCTACTTCCTAGAGCGCAGCAACAGCGCTAAGAAGACTTTAGAGCGTGCCTACGAGTTGTGTCCCGAAGACGAGCAGGAAGTAGAGGACGCTAGTGAAGAGTGCGTAGAAGAATCTGAAAAGTATCAACAGCAACAAACTCACGCCAGAGTTATTAAGCCTGGGGGAAATGCACAGTGGGGATCAAAAGAACGGTAATTAACTAACAAGAAAAACAAGCAAAAAATATGTATCCATTATCATTCAGATTATTTTGTAAATTCCGGTACAGATTTATTCAATTAAATTACCAATGGCAATGTTCACTGCATGTTTCAGTTACGCCATACAACCGGATGTGACGGTAACACAACAGCTGCAGCAACAGCAGCAGCAGCTGCCAACACAGCAACCGCAGTTACAGGATGAATCACAACCTCAACAACTACAACAAGTACAGCATGCTGGCCCATCACCGGTGCACAGCCCGCAGCATGTACAGCAACTACAACAAAACTGCGAGACTAAACTCCGATGCACCGAAGGTACCAATCAGGACTCATAATGAACGGTGAAACTGATTGATCAACGTGCTGCGCCTTACGGAGAACCGTCTACGAAAGCCGGTGTTGCAGCTTAGGATCATCACCTTGTGTATGGATAAACCAAATCTAAGATGAGAGTCTATTTATTCTCTCGCGACGACTGGAATTGCTTTATCTTACTGCGACACAAAGGGAGAATAAGGAAAGTAAAGTAGTAAAAAAAGACTCGAAGGAAATGGAAATAAGCGATCGTTCGTTCGTCGGCAACTTTGAAAGGATACCAATTAGAATGGTTCGCCATAAGGGACAGGTTAAGGTTATGTATTATATAAATGTATAGCAGTCGAGTTCCGATACGTAATCCGTCGGTACATCGTGGATTTTTTTCTTCGAGAAATTCGTTTTCGGAAACTTCTGGTTAACAATTAAAGAAAAACTGGAAGGGAATACGAATAAAGTAAGAAAACGTCGAAGGAAAACAATACGGCATTTGAAAGTTACGGTACTGCATACAAAAAAATGGCTAAAGGATGTAATGGTAAGAGAGGTTGTACAAATGTATAGCAGCTGTGTGCACGTGTTCCAACCCGTCGTTGCCTCAAATTTCTCTAAGGATATTTAATCACCATGGTTTCCATTGATTGTCGACCTCCGATATCACGAATCGGCAGTGTACTTAATCGTCGATCCAGAATTCGCTTTCACGAGAGCTCCGTTAAGTCCATAAATATCTTGAATCGTTACCATGAGATTCCTTCGAGAAGTTGGCTGCGGGTCAGAACTTTGTTGAGAGAAATAATATTTCTAGAGAGGATGAAGCAGCGAAATATTAAAGATAAAGAATGAAGATGACGCGAATCAAACGAAACGGAATTAAGAAAATCAATGATACAGCAAGATGAGAGATAAGTGGAAATAAGAAAAAAATTAATCAAGAATATTACCACTGAATTTGATTTGAGACAAAAAAATAACCGAACAAACCGAAGCCCAAATATTCATAGATAACTCAGGTCCGAATAAAGGAACGAGGGGAAAAGGAGGTAAAAGTGCTGAAAATGAATATAAGTAGAGATCAATGCCATAACCTGTCACTTCAAGTTTCCACCCTATTTTAAAGTTTTCATGAAAAGGCCGTTCGTCCTGTTTATTAGTCCCATTCGAAGGTAGAAATAGTGAAGTATGATCGAGGAAATAGGGGAGAGAGAAAAAGAAATCGGAAAGGGAAAGGAAGGGCAAGTGCTAAGAATGGTTAAAATTTAGAAAATCATAGAAACTATCGGAGAATCCAGCAGCGACGACAATGCATCATTTGAGTAAAAACAATGCAAAATTAATGGAAAGTCCGTCAGTTAATTGGAGCTTTTTAATCGATAGTTTCTTTCATTGTCAAGCTGGCTAATTGAATTCTCAGCGATTGATTAGTCGCTTAGACAACAAATGCGCGCCCCGTCCTACTCCCTAGAGACTCGTGACGAAATATGTACATATAGAACTGCTTTTTATATGTGATGAATACCAAGGAAAATTATTGTATATCATATATTGTATGACACATCAATCGAGTATACGGGGGACTGCTATTACCTATTATTCTCGGTTTAGCTTCGGCACTTTCACTCTATATTTTTTATCCATTTCTTAAGAGATTATATACTTTGCTCGTATAATCGCTAGATCTAATCTGATTCATTGTAATTAATTTTATATCTATTTTCACCATTATCTCTATTTTCTTCATACTTTGAAGAGACAATGTTTTTTTTTCTTTTCTTTCATACGAAAAGTCTTAACTGAAATCACTATAAATGAGGAGAGAAAAATAATATGAATTAAAATCTTGTAATTTCCAGTGTCATTTTCACTTGTAGTCTTAACTTTTCTCTTCCTTTACTTTCAATAAAAAAAAAAGTTTTCACTAAAATATTATAAAGCAGGAATACTGCATGCAAGGATTTTTTTAAAGAGAGATTAACCATTGCCAGTAAGGATCATCGTTGATCCTAAAAGCAAATGCCTCAGAATTAATTCCTTGTCGAACTCGTGCAAACAGCTTTCTAAAAAAAAATTATCGTCGATGTATCCTGCCGGACAGAAACAATATGTTGATTCCGTGAAAAATCGATGAACGATACAAATTTAAAATCCTCAGAATACATAAATACGGACAAAGTAAAAAAGACGGATAAGGATTTCGTGGTATTGCACCAAAGTTAAATTTAACGAACGTGTATCGGCATATGTGTAAAAGAGAAAACTTTTTTTTGTTATCAATTCGAAACAAAGAAATGAGAGAAAAGCTTGCTTCGTATCGAAACCGAGAAAAATTGCCACACACTCCGTTCGAGCTTTTAGCTCGTTTTTTATAGTGTCGTTGATAATAGTTATATCAGTCGATAAGAAAAGAACAAAAGAAAATGCTCCAGGATTTTATTTGGAGACATTAGCTCGCGGAGATGAATGGTGACCCGAGGCTACTTTTTAAAGTGTTCGAAACTCAACGGCGACGGAAATGAGAATGGAGCGAAATTAAAATGCCGCGAATAAAGGGTGAAAGCGCTACTGCACTGTAGGAAATCAAATACATGTACATAAACGATATAATATGAGAAGAGGAGGAAGGAGGAAAAAGAGTAAGCTGAGAGAAGAATTGAAAATGAATAAGAGGAGAAGTAAGAAGAAAGCCTGAAGGAAAAATGGGTGCAGAAGGGTTGAAACATGGACTATGAGTTATAAAAAATTAATATAATACCTGAATATTGTAATAATATTATAATACAAGCTTGAGTTCGCGTCGCACTGGAGCGAAGCGTGTTCGGCACTTTTTATTCGCGACCGCGTCGCCCTCTGGATGCCATTTTCTACTTATTAAATAATACAAGGACGGGAGTTATCTGTAATACATGATTTTTAAATTGCCACATTGTAGGATCCACTCGATTGTTTCCGTAATCGATTGGCTATCGGTTCATCAATACCAATCAGCCATTACCAATGGTGCCGTAGCGATAGCACCGGAAGTACGAGTGACGTAGAAACTACCGAAAATCGCCAAATCGATTCAAATAATAGCGAGTATTTTCCTGTAAATCAGGATCACTTTCGAATGGTGTAGAACAACAAGTAGATCCTTGTGTGACGTCGGTGGCCTCTGCTTTGCGAAAAGCGTCGAGTCTTTCGCTCGATTTCACCGAAAAGTAACACAAACGGAAGAGCAAATCCCGTCTGGCCATTCTTTCCGGTTTTTTTTTTCTTTTAATTCGTGATGTAAATATGGAGTCTGTTGTGTGAGTTGCCCTGTATCGTGCATCAGCCTGAATTGTCGCATACTAATTTTCCTAATTTTTTTTTCTGATACGTGCGGAGATGATTTTGGATCTCCTTAGGCAAAACTTTTCATTTGTGTTGTATATAACGAATTTTGTTATCGAATCAAATGACCTGTAACGCCATAAGCGGGAATCCAATTGTATTGTCGCATATTAATTTCGACTGTTACTTTAATGGATTGCGATAATTGACTATTTATGAGATGCCTATAAATCTGCGAAACTATTACTATTAAACATTGTTACTATAATAATTATTATTATTATTCCACACTAATTTTTACTACTCGTTTAACGTATCGGGACAATTGACTGTTTTTGAAACGCCCTATACCGGATCCTGATTCTCCCTCAACTTACGAGACTGCAATTAAATAATAATTATTATTCCATACTAATTGCGACTATTCATTTTGACAGATCGGGGGCAAGTCATTATTCCCGATTCGTCCTACAGTTTTCCATCCCTAATGATCTACTAATTAACTTGCCTATAATTAATCGATTCAAAATACTATTAGTCCTGAGCCATCCATTACGCTGCCATTATTAGCATTCTTACAATTGTATTATTTCTATTTCTATTTTTATTATTATTATTGTTGTTGTTATTATTACGACCTTTATTTTTATTACATTACACTTATTATAATTGTAGTCATTATTATCATCCCGTACGAAAATTAATTTTAACAAAAGCGTATGGGATAATAATAGTAGTGTTATAATTAATGGCTCGGGATTAGTGATACTAGCAAATAAAATAAATTTCATAATTCGTAGTAAAACCTAACCTAATAAAATGTCATACGTTTTGGTTACTATTGTTAATCCGCCTTCGACCATCGTTGGTCTAAACTTATCGATCACGTTACTATAACTATTGACCCACACTAATGACCAACTTCTACGCAATGTGGGCTAATAATAATAATAATAATAATACCAAAAAGTAAAAAATGTAGAAATAATAAAAAATTTCCAATGCCTTGTACCGATAGGACGGAGGAACGCGTTTCCTATGCAATTCAGTAAAAAAGCATTGGCGCAATTAGTATGCGATACTAATCGCATGAAAGAATCGCAAGGAAAAGTTGAACGAAGAGACAGGATTGGGGATATGACAAAGTTAGAATGAGAGAAAGTGGAAGAGCAAAGTCGTCTCATTTTGTAATATTTATTAATAGCGCATTTATGTATGCATTTTATTTGCCTGGATAACCTCGTATGGCCGGACTCGCAAGTACGTCGAAAGCTTACCGTTGAGATCATCGTGCACAGACACACGCATACTCGGTGTCTTGCGAATCTCTCGAGGAAACGATGCTTGCTTCGAGCCTCATGAAAAAGCCGACGTTTCCGAAGCCCTTTCAAGCACATACGTAGATCAAATAGCAATCCAATCTTGTCAAAAGGGGCAACGCTCGTTTTAAAATTTTCATAAAGTTCACGAATGAGCTTGCGTTAAACTTTTCGAAGTGTCTCTCGCGAGTCTCCTATCCCTTTTATTTCTCATCGTTTCGAGCCGATTCACGAGCTCTCTTATTCTTCTGGGCTTTTCGAAAAGTTGGACGCGCGACGTCCTCTCCGTTGCGGCGCGGCCGGCCTCATTAAGGTTTTCGCTCCTGAACCGGACACGAGACCTTAGCGTTTGTGTATTATTTCTAACGAATGTAATAAAATGTTAATTCGATATATACTAGCAATATTATACATTGAAATTCTCACACCAGCAAGTCATCCTCTCCCATTCACAGAACGTCAAGAAACGAAGCAAAGACACTTTTTACGAGAGACTGGCCTCAAGTCACATACTCGGAGGAAAGTAGTGCACGGAAGAAAGCCGTTTTCATTGCTTCTACGAATATTACAAAGTCACCCTGTAAACTACGAATTTCACATGAGAAACTCAAAGAAAACTGTTTGCATCGCATCATTAGCAATGAACACTGCGGTCGATTGAATTCTCAGTTATTTCGGAATGCAATGGATACGAAAAATGTACAATGTTTGCGATGTAGTATACAGGGTGTTCCGAAATTACCTGACCAACGGGGTATGGCGGTGTTCGGGAGGCACCACTGATCACGAAAATGA
>JARQTI010000827.1:52077-83485 GCA_030142655.1 Trachelus tabidus | reverse complement strand
ACTTGCTCCCATTTAAAAACTAAGAGCTTCCGGACAAAACGAAGGTCATTTTCGTGATCAGTGGTGCTTCCCGAACAACGCCATACCCCGTTGGTCAGGTAATTTCGGAACACCCTGTATGTATAAATACATACGGATGGATTTAATACATATTTGTCAATGCTAATGAAATTTCGATTGTAGTTACTTAATTTGCTAATGTAAAAATATCCTGCATCAATTGTTCACTTTTTTCGGGATAATTACATTGCAGCACGGTAACAGAAGTTTTGTTCAGATTTCATTGAAACGCAACGATGTAAAGTGTATTTATATAAAAGCACTATGTATAAAATAATATGGCTCTTAAAATGTTATTTTGCTTACACGAGTAACTGCAGATGCTTTTCTTTCTTTGTATGATAAACCGCGAGAATTTCCTGTGAATTCCTACAGAAAATCATTGCTTCGTGTCAAAGCGAATTTGATCGTGTCATCCGCTGACCAGGTGCCGCGCGAGAAAGCGAGATAGACAATATTGACTATTTGAAATACGTGCAGTCCACGAATAACTTTTTTTTTATTAGAAAATGTATCTATTGAAACTTATAAAATTCAATTGCTTGGAGTGGAATCCAGTTCTACGCGGTGTCTACAACTCTACACGGTACTTAATATAAAAATAATAACTCTATGCGGTTAACGCTACACGGAGTGACTCTGCACGAAATAAGGGCAGGTTATAATTTTGATTACGACAATTGTTTAAGGTTATATTTTTTACGAGGAACAAAATAAAGAATCAGGCTTATTGCACTAACTGCTCTAATTGGCATGACATCAAACTTTGTAATGGCAATTCATACTAGTGAAATCGATTGACCCCAAGGAAGTGATCAGCAGTGGCGTAGACAAATCGATATCCGTGGCGCCGAGGTTTGACTGTGGATATGATACATTGACTCATCTCTGGACCGAAGAGTGGTAAATGTCGATATCTCAATTACTTTAAAAGATATGTATTGTATCATGATCACTAGCAATCAGAAAAGTATAGTTGTAAGCTAATATAGTCCAAGTCTAACCATTTATTAAAGCTCATAACAGCAGTGGCCGAACGAGGACGATTTTTTTGTAACTAAAACACCATCAGAATCAGTAATAATACAGAACACTAATTTGAAATTGCACCTATTCCTCGTAAAAAATACAAGCATAAATAATCGTCGAATCTACGGGCAGGAAAAGTCGTCATCTGCTCTTATTCCGTGTAGAGTCTTACGTGTAAAAATAATAACCGTGTAGAATTTTCCGTATAGAGTTAGGCCGCATAAAACTAGAGTCCTTCCGTTTAGTCTACTATTCTAAAACATATAAACTGAACATTTTAATTATGCTGCGATGATTGCGCAATCATAATAGAGATCAAATCGCAGATCTGCGAAAGATTAGCGAACGACCTATGAGAAATATCACATTGATCCTTCCCATGTGAAGCATAAAATAATTGACACGAAAGATCGACTTGGAATCTACAATTAATCATTCTCAGTAACAAAATGTGTTAATATCGGCTGTAAGACAATCTCATTTGCCTTGCACAATATTCACACAAAAAATTTATATCGCGGCGACCATCAGATACATGTACTAGAAATTTCAGCGTATGATCTTACTGTGTGTGATCTGCATAACCCGCGTGCAAAGTCAGAGTACAGCGTGGTCCCGAAAAATAACGTATCCACACCGAAAAATATTTGCAATGGCAGAAAACTCAGAGATCGGAAATACCTGTACCTGTACTAAGTTTCTGCCGACACCCCACTCCGATTGGCCAACTTTAAATGACTCTAGTTTGAAAAATAAGCAACTCTCAACAATGGAAGATCATTTTTGTGATCAGCTATGTCCCCCGAACATCGCCGTTCCCCGTTAATAAGGTAATTCAGAGACACCCTATATACACCGCATACATGTTGACCTTGAAATTTTGCGTACGGTCATTAGAAGCCTGGCTAGGGGAGATATCTCCTATCCCGGGCATCGCTGTCCCTGAGAGTGAGGTTATGTACACTGCCTTTTCCGAAATTCTGCTGAAGGACATCCGAAAACCACTGAAACCATATCACAGAGCCAATACGTCACACCTGCAATATCAAAAATCAATTGAAAAACGCAAAATATTAGTAAATTGTACAAAAGACCCAAAAATTGACAAAACCCTCGAAACCTGAGAACCGAACTCAGTTCTCCTAGCAGCTTTTCTCGGAGTTAGTCAAATGATTTTGTGCCACACCCCCCTCAAAACAGTAACGTATCACCCTTGTCTCGAGGGGTGAAAGTTCGTTTTTTCAGGAGAATACGCAATGCGTATGTGCAAAGCGCGCAATGGGCCATTGCGACCTCTGCGCATGCGCACTACATAAACCATATCCACCCCGGGCAGAAATGAAATTGTCAGAGAAAAGAGTAATACAGCGAAATGGCAGAATGGCTGGGAATAATGTATTGTTGCGTCATCGATCTCTGAAATCATTAAGTTTTTACCGACTTTCGTGGTGAGATAAATCTGCTCATTTTTCACTGCAGTGTGTACTTCATTTCCGCGAGTAAAAACATGTCGTCCTCTTGAAAAGACACATTTCTGCAACTAACTCTAAGCAATCGTGCATGATATTGTGCAATTCCGAGTACTTAGCCATATTATTCACGGTGTATGTGCAACGAGCGACTCGGAGAGTGACGCAAACAGTGCAATTCTGGGCACACCCGGAGAAATTCTCCCAGAAGCGGAGAAAATATCGATGGATTTGTTGCTCCCGAAATCACGCGCCAAATATTTATTAGAGTACCAGCGTTTTATGCTTTTTCGTGAGAACAAAAAAGATCACATCATTCAGCCAGTCTGTTTTGCTGTCCTTTTTTGGCGAAATGAAAGAAAAATATGCGCCAAATACTCTCTGGTCAATGTACTCGATGTTAAAACAAACACTGAATGTCAAACAAAATGTTGACATCAGTACATATCTGAAATTAATTGCTTTTCTGAAAAGATATTCTGACGGATATCAATGTAAGCAAGCTACAACTTTTACTAGAGAGGACATCAAAAAGTTTTTGTGCGAAGCACCAAACGAAAAATATTTAGCAATGAAGGTTAGTGTGAACATTTTTTAAATTAGAAAAAATAAAAAAACCAATTTACTTATTATAGATTCCAAAAAATTGCAATCAAAAAAATATGAAAGTATAACTACAGCAAAATTTTGTATTTCAGGTAATTACAGTTTTCGGTGTACTGGGTGCCGTGCGAGTGAACGAGGCTGTGAACGTCAAAACTAAACACGTTCAAAAACAAGGCGAGGTTTACCTTGTTTCCATTCTTGAAACGAAGACTAAAACACCTAAGTCGTTCGTCATCGCTGGAAAGTACGCCAAAATTGTGGAGGAGTACGCTTCACTTAGATCGCCGAATACTGCGAATGATCGTTTTTTTGTCAACTATCGACAAGGAAAGTGTAGCGTCCAAGTTATCGGGAAAAACAATTTTACAAGTGTTCCCAAAGAAATTGCTGCTTTTTTAAAAAAAGAAAATGTAAATGAGTATACTTTTCATAGCTTTCGCAGAACATCGGCCACTCTTCTTGCTGATAGTGGTGCAAATGAACAAGAGTCGCGACGCCATGGTGTTTGGAAATCCAGCGCTACTGCTCAGAGATATATAGCCAATTTTGTGAAAAACAAAAACAAATCTGAAGCTCGAATCGCCTCAGAAAGCAATTTGTCATCAACGAGTTTAACCGTGGATACCGAAGACCATGGCATTTTACCCAAGCGTCCGAAACTAGGTGATAAAAATGTAAAATTTAAAGAAAAGTATCGAATACCTATTGCGACTAATGAAAAACCTGTTCAAAACATCACGTATAACCTAACAAATTGCACTGTCACCTTCAAATAAGCATATGTACTTTCTCACGGATATGTATGTAATTTTTTTGTAATTCATGTGATTCAAATTTTTGAATTTGTAATTCAATTGAAAAGTTGTAAAGAAAACAGAAATTTTGAAATTGTTGTACCTACTCTAATTATATGACGAAAATTTGAATAAAATTCTCTTTTGTATTTCATAGAAGTTCCAGTATCGTCGGGGGCTTTCCCCCCTTCCCCTGTCAACTACCCTACAACTAGAAGCTTCCACCCTATAAACCCTTATTTATACCCACCTGGAATCCTGTTCCTTCCCGCCATAGCCCTAGTGCATTTTATTCATCCGTCACCACATTCAATTACATTACATTTTAATATAGTTCTCTCTACAGGGGTGACATGCGACTGTTCCGAGGGGGTCGGGACACAAAATATGATGTACACCACAGGTTGAACGTTTTTTTTTTCCAGACTCGTGTGGTTGCCGCCCGAGCGAGGCGAGGGCGGCAATCGCCACGCGTTCACCCCCTAGGTGCACAACATACTATTGCCCATGCTAGTGAATATTATTGAACACCGAAAAGCTTCAAAAACCCAAAGATCCTGAATTCATAAAATTCACAGAGAAATTGTTCGACGTGTGGCCAAGTATGTATGTGTATGGATCAAAGTAGCGATCGTCACTTGTATAATATATAGTCAGACCGCGACATCAGTTCCACTTTGAGGTGACTCATTTACATTTCAGCTCGTAAGGGGTTGGCCCCTCAAAGTGGAATTGATGTCGCGGCCGGATTGCGTATCTCTGGAATGCTTCCTGTAAATTAATTAAGTGTATTGCGATTCTAGGTGGTTTCAATAGGCGCGTCTTTTGGTTGTTGCCAACAATATTTAAGAAAACAAAACCCGTGGTGTCCGGGGCAAAGGAGAATTACGGGAAAAAACGACGCCAAAATCTAGTGACATCGGCCGGCAATCAAATATTTTGACATTCTCAATACGCGTCACAAGTAGACAATAATCCAAAAATCTAGGGCTAGGTTAACGAAAATAATCGCATCTACCGAAGGACTTATACTTCTCTATAGCAAGTAGTAAGATTATTAATAATCTAATAAGTCTAAGTAATCAATGAATTATTTGTATGCGAAAGACTTTTAATTATGGTAACCTACAACGATAGCCTTCCGATGCACTTTGTTCGCCCTTTTCAGATATTCAAGTTACGTTTCATTGTACTGTAATATGTAAGGAGTTCAATTACGATGTTTCCATGTAATTTCAAGTTCCGAAATAGAAGAGATTAAACCTCAGAGTGTTCCTCGTGTTAGTATGAGCATCCCCGAGTCACGAAGTAAGAAAGTATCTCAAAATGGGTTTAAAATAACAATCACAGACAAATATCCGTTTATTTCGTCCCCAGAACTTCCACATCAAAGTGCCACTCTTTTCGTCCTTCGGTGTGCAAATTACAACATTGTCCTCCGATCCTCGGTGCTCCAAGAATGCGTAAGAGACTAGAAATGGCCTAGGGACCCGTAGATGGAAGACGTAGTGATCAAACTTCCAGACTCGGAAGCGAGAGAGACCAAGGTCGTGCAGCGATTAAAATTTCTTGGCGGAGCTATAGGTAAGGGCTGCAAATGGTCGCTACACCCCACTGCCAGCGATCCCTTTACTACTGCCAAGCAGTCCGCGCTACAAGAGAGGCTCGAAGTTCGATTTTCCATGAATACACGAAATCTCAAACAACATTCAATGAAAATCAACATTCAAAGAATTCAAAGAATTCGAGTCTTATCGATAGTTGTACATCTAATCAATTTCCACTCCTGATTAATTACAATATTTATTTGTTATTAATTATTTCGTACAATCCTTATATTTTGTTCTCGTCAATCATCTCTCAGAGAATATTGAAAATAAACTAGATAGCTAAACGGATGCAAGTAATGGTTCAAACAAATATTTCATGACATCTTGGAAGCATGCATTATCGCTGTTACGTAACGCATGCACAGTTAATCTGACTAAACTAAGAATAGAAGGAGTTTCGATAAGGCCCTTTATCGGCCCCCCTAAATCGTATTTTTTGAAGTTTAGTATCTAGATCTTTTTTATTTTTGCTTCCTCATAGAGGAAGCTGTTTTCATGAATTTTTTTTTCGAGATTTTCATGTCAGAATACTTAAAATGGTCTAAAACGTTGAGAAAAGTGGTTTAGAAAAAATGTTTGCTATTGAATTTCGACAAGATCGCTAAAGCGGTTCAGATTTTACGTGTTTTCAAATTTTTTAAAAATAATCGTTATTGCATCAGCTTCCGCAAAATTTAAGGAAGTGAGCGAAAACTTTTACACAATGATAATATGATGCAACGGTGTTTGTTACGGCGTTTCATAGCCGTGTATAACGTGACTTGTCTTTTAGATTATACATTTTTTATTTTTTATTCCTGTAAGTACTAAAATTCAATTGTATATAATTCGCGAACTCTTGCAAAGCTTCCTCTATGAGGAAACCAAAATTAATCAAAGAATTTCCTCATAGAGGCTTTGTGAACGACGAAAAAGGACCAAGAAGCAAAGAGTAAGTTTATTATCTAGATCTTTCTTATTTTTTTAATATGAAACATCTAATGGCGCGTTGCGCAGGGGACAGAAAATGAGACGTCGTCTTTTCAGGCGACGCTCATCTCTCTGTGCGATTGTGTACGCTCCCCTCCATTCCAGTCTGCGCGTCGCCCGTTTGCGCACTCTCCTAAGTTAAGGCACGCACGCCTGACTTGCCTATATTCCAACGTGGGTGAGACGGCGCTTTTACGCCTGGCTCGTCTAGGAATATTCCAACGTGGTGAGACAGCGCTTTTCAGATGACGCCAAACTGTTTATTTGACTGCGTGCACTCCCATTCATTCCAGCCTGCGCGTCGCTCGCTTGCGCATCGCCCCTAAGCACACACGCCTGACTCGTCTATATTCCAACGTGATGAGATGACGCTTTTCAGATGGCGAATTATTGTAGCAAAATTCGAAAGTTTTCTTTGATCTTATTCCCAATACCTCATATCCTACACTATATTCTTTCAATGTCATAATCTTGATGTTTGACATCTACCAGGCGTCCCGCAACGGCTCATTTTTTATAAAGTAAAAGGTATAAGGTTTTTAAAAATACATTTATTGATAAGACCTGTATGAAAATATTCGCTAAATTTCACTTGTTTTAGAAGAATACTTCATTTTCGTAGTTTTTGCGATATTTATGTAGAGATTTTGTATACAAAACGATTTTCAAATATATGGTGCACAAATACATAAGCTACTATATACATAAAAATTATCATGTTACTACATTGCGCTCATGGAAAAAATAAATGAATTGAATTTTGGATAATATGTGATAATGTACTGATTGACTGATTATGTTATATGTTCTTACCAAAACTTCGACTTAGCCCCCGATCTTCTTTTAATAGAATTTTAATGAATTACAAAGTAGAATAATACAGGAAAACTGGGCAAGAAAAAGGGTTATTTGGCAAGAATTAACAGACGATGCCTTATCAGAATTTCCGTGTTTAACCATCGAAGAACTAAAACATTTAACGTTAGAGGTTTATTAGTTGAAACAAGCAGATCCATATACTACCGATGATGTTGATGATCAAGGACTATATAAGTTATTTTTTCACAGAGAATATCCTGATATTATAAGAGTTCTAATCCAAAGTCGACACATCTCATAAAAAATATACAGCCTATGGATCCAATATAATCACATCGGAGTTACATCTTGGTATTGCCAGTGCAAGGTTGGACCACGTGTTATAGGATTTTGTGCTCACATAGCTTCGGTGTTGTGATTTCTTAGCTATTTAAGCATTCAGAGTGTCAGCAAATAAAGTACTGCTCTCACTATGAAGATTGTATCAATGATGCTGTAGTTGGATGATCGGATCAAGAAGAAGAGAACTTTACGTAATATAATAATGTTTTGTGCACCTTGTATAAGCTTGTTTTGCCCAAATAAAAGCGATAATTATGATATTAATTAGTAAATTTTGTCACTTTATTCTCAACACCTGCAAATCAAACATTTACCTTAAACACAAGAGTAGAGCAAATATTGGCCGATGCTATATGTATTTGTAAATCTTAAGTGTAGTCTAATAAATATGATATTAAAATAAAAAAAAATTCAGGGTGGCCGATAAAGGGTCTTATCGAAACCCCTACTTTCTGTCTTTATTCAATTAAAAACAGAGATCGGAGCTGATTTCGATGATCGCAATGACGCTTTGGCACTACTGCCCCACGGGGTTATCTACTGTCATTTTCTCGGCTACTACAAGTACCGCAGTGCCTTGCTTCGTTACACAAGATGTTCGAATGTCGATGAAGTTACATCAATCGGAAAAGATCTGAGCCAGTCTTCTTACATTTCGTTTTTGTTCGGAGACAATATTGTGGCACACATTTATTGGTTTTGTACCCGTCGACGTTTCTGCAACGTAATTACCCTTGGTAATTATTTTATTATAATTATTTATTTTTTATTGTACCCAACGGAGTAATCTATTGTCATTGTGTGTCGCCTCGGATAATTGCGTTAACGTCCGTTTCACTGTTTCTGTGCTTTTATTAAAAACTAGTACCTTTACATTGTATTACTACGAATAGAATATTACAGTCGTAGAACCTCCTTTTTATTTGTATGTGTCGAATTTTTTTTTCTTTTCTAAATTAACACACTAAATAAAGGAACGACTCCTGCGGGGAGCCAAGAGATTTCTTAATATACTTCAACGTACTTATAATAAAAATTGACCATTGTAAACCATCGTACAACTATCAGGTCATAGATCTTCCGAAAGAATCAAAAAATATTATAAAATATGACAGCTAAAAATTTAAGTATGCAAAAAATTCATTATATCAGTATGAAAATAAATAAAAATTTTTTGTTAGACAATAATATTTCCACTGTAAACTAAGATAAGGCGCATCACTGTAACCTTGAAAAGCCAATAATGTGTATTACACTTATGACTTGTGCTTTCGATGTTTGGTGTAAATGATTTTCATTATTATTGTTATCCGTGTGAGACAATATAATTAATTTAAAACATTTTTTTTGTTTGTTTCGAAAGGTACGTAATGTCGCAATTGGTGTGCATTGGCGATTATGAAAACTACGCATTTAAAAATCTGCCACGGAATGCTCTTGATTATTACAAAAGTGGCGCCGGAGATGAGCAAACTTTGAACCTCAACAGAAATGCTTTCAAAGCGTAAGTAAATATAATATAATATTACAATTTGTCGATCAGCTGTTTTATCGTAATTCATGAAATTAATACACTTTCGAAAAAGTTGAAACTATGAATAGGATAGATGCACCATTTTTGGCCACACTTGTCAAAGCTTTTACTCATTTTTAGTGCTATTGATCTATTATCTTTTTCAATTATGTAAGAAATGAATAGATCAAATATATCTAAAGGCAATCCTAAACGAAAATTTTTAAAACCTATTTGTTCGAAAATTTATTGTTGCTGATTAGACCAAATGACTAATAATGCTGCTTATCTAACAATTCATATAGCTGGAAAAACGTAATTATAGATATAAAGCAAAAGCTAGCTGCAATCTAAAGTGTCTCACCTATAGAGATGAGGTTCCCGCTAAATCGACGTTTGCTCTCCTAAGGCCCGTACTCACTTAAAATTAGCGGAGGTCTACTGTAACGAATAGAGCGCCACGTTTGGATCAATTTGATGGCCACATACGGAACTAGTCAACATAAAACTGGGTTCTATACATCAGTTGAAACATAGTGAAGCCAGTATCACGCTATAAATCTATTGCACCAATAAATGATTCTCATTAAACTCAGTCAACAAGCGGACATTGCACTTTAATTAATTGCAGAATAAAAGCCTAATTACACAGGTCTTGTAAGACCTCGATCTTTGGAACTGGATTGGGAGACTATTACGAATAGAATAGCTTAAAAATAAAGTTTTACGTCGCTCTCCTCTCAGTATTACCAATTTTATCGATTAGGTATCAAATAATAATTACTTAATAGGTGCTTGTTAGTATTATTGTTTATTTTGATTATATTCTATATTCACGGTGAGTTCAATACACTCGAATAAACTATACAGCTTCGTTACTTCGACAACGGTGTACTTGTGCTTGTTTACCTAGCAATTTTGTTCAATAATATTTCTGCGCACTAATAATTAGATAGTAAAAGGACGAGTTTACACGCTCTCAGTTGGTCTACAATTTAGATATACGTTTTATTTTGTAATCCCTGCTTAACCCCTTGCACTATATTCACGAGTCTGACACGTAATGAAAATTTTAGGCCAAACTTGAATATCATCAGTCAGACTCGTTATCTAACTTCATATCAAACGTGAATATCACGATTTTGACTCGTAATCGACATTTCGGGCCAATCATAAATATCACGAGTCGAATTCGTGGTCTTAATCTCGCGCCAAGTATGAATGTTTCAATGCAGGCGACGTACTACCTAGGAGACATGTTTGTGGTACAGTTTCGACATTCTGTATCCGCTGCATCACTTGGACACGGCTTTTTCCGAATTAAATCATAATGCAATGGGTTTATCAAGCCGATTAAAATCAATAGAAATCAATAGCTATCCGATTCAATTACAATTGGACAATGGTTCGGAACGATAGGTTATCGTATTTAATATGACTTCATTGCTGAACCCCCTAAACAATAAATTTTTTAATGAAATTAATGAGAATCTTATTAAATATCAGTAGTACAGGTCTATAAGACTGGAAAAGTAATTTCCGTTACACAAATTTGATTCCTTCCTACTAATAATTTTTAATCGGTTTTAATAAATTACTTACAGAATTTTGTGCAACAGTAAATTCTACTTTGGGGCGAATAATCATTTGTTATACCATCACCAAGCTTAGGTGGTCCTTACATTTACCAAACACTTGCCATCATAATCTTACATTGAGAGTCCTTATGGTGCAATTACTCAATTCAATGTGTGCAGATATCGTATCAGACCAAGAGTCCTGAGGGATGTTTCGAATCGTGATATTAGCACCACAGTTCTCGGCATGAAAGTTTCTATGCCACTTGGAATTTCGCCAACCGCGATGCAAAGAATGGCCCATCCCGATGGCGAATGTGCGTCTGCAAAGGGTGAGTTCTTCTTAAAGAAATTTCTGTTTAAGGTTATTATACAGAGCCATTCAGAAGTATTGCACCATCTAAAGGTGATTTTACTATAGAATTCGAATAAAAGGGCTACTTTAGCTTGGTCCAATATTTCTGGATGATCCTATATATCTACGTATCTCTTTGACTTTCTTAAAAATTTATTATGACCTCTTATACCGTTACATAGTTTGCTATAAAAATATGTAGTCTATTTACCCAAGTCGCATTACCACTTAATGGGTCAACATGGATTGTTTACAGTGCAGCTCCAAGTGTATGATTTCCTATCCAGTCTATGTTAGTCACTTTTTAAGTACTTATAAGTCTCTTGCCTTTACGCTATAATTCGTGAGAATAACAATATACTTGTAGGTATATAAAAAGTGACTACCATAGAAATGATAGGGAATCAGATACTTGGCTACAACCACTTGGAAGTGCACTGTAACGGCAAGATTGCACTTGAAAAAAGTGATACTGTTTAGATCATGAAAATATTGGGCACATTTTTAAAAATCTTATACATATTTTATACGTCTATATTATAATTTACACAGATGTATGCTAGCTGAGTTCTTTTTTTCACTCTCACTTGTTCTTTACATTTTCATCTTTACAGATATCGATATTATATAATATGTATACTTATATAAATGTATGATTTATGGCTCCAAATATGGCAGAGAGTTGTCAAAATCTACTTGTAAATAAAGCTCGTTGTTTATGTCAATTGTTTTCGAATACATGGTGATTTACGAATAGTTATGAATTCGGGTCTGACTTAGCCTGTACATACACTGACGAAGCTCATTGACCACATTGACAATAACTTCCTTTACAATTTTGACTTGGTCTAGCTCGAACATTATTGTCATTGTTCAATTACCTTAATTACTAACCTCAACTCGCCATCACCACCGAGATGATATTGATAACAAAAGCCAACCCCCGTGTATTCTGTGTCTGAAATGAATTATATGGCATTTCAACCCCCTCCAACATTTCTATGCAGCTTCCAGGACATTTCCCCTGCCAATTATGCTCACTGCCCACAAGTCAGACACAAAGTCCCGTAAAGCTTGGCCTTTTTTATTGGTGTCTCCTCGGTGCCGACGCACAAGTAAAGCCGCAACTTCCCGTAAATCACTCTTATATATCTTTATTTTATACAGTGCGAAGACCCAAAACGCAAATATTATAATAAAAGAAGAACGTTTAACTTTTTATTTAACATCCAACAATAAAATTTAATTTTGATCAATTCTTAAATAGAAATGCATTTCCTTAGATAAATAAACTGTCTCATGTTAAATTGAAATTATTCTAACTAGTTTTAATGTTCCCATGACATTTGTGACAATTAGCAACATTAAGGCACAGCGGACGACGAATTTTCGTTTTTTCTCGTACGAATCCTTTTGAAATATTATTAACAATGACTAGTCAATACTAGCAACTCTGTTCACTCTTAGCCAAACAAGCTCAACGTAGATTTTGACGTTGATGAATATCGCAAACTAATTTTTAAAATTATGATCCTTCATTATCGTAGTTCGGACAGGGTCATTTTCGTTAATAAAAAAAAAATGAAAATGAATCACTTCCAAGTCACCATTGATAAAAAGTCAATTAGATATAAATAACTGTATATCATACTTGCAAATTAAGCTTCTAGAATTTGACTGTCTCCTTCACTCCATCAACAATTACACATAGGAAAATAATATTAATGTAAAAATCTTATAGTGAACATGAATAAATAGTAATTTATTTCTAAACAAAGGTTACGAGCCATAAAAAAGTGTATCACTCATTTACAGTATGAGATATTTTTCTGTAAACCTTTTTATTGCTCAAACGAAGAAATATGATACCTTCGCATAATTACTGATAATCCTATATAATGATTTGTGTCGCATTCGACGGCAATACAATATATTTTTTTTCTCCAACATGTTTCTCGTGCCCAATTGTATTCAATTAGTACAATTAACAATAAAGAAAAATTATTACAAGTAGCACAATTTGTTTACAAATGGAAGGTAGCTTTCACAGATCGGTTGTACAAGACATCGATACATTGCTTAAAATTAGAAGTAGAAAAGTAATAGTAGTTGAGCAAAACTGTAAATCCTTTTACATTTTTGAAAATGCATTCTTGACCCTGTATCACTTGTATCGAGGTGGCACTATCTATAAACTGATTTTACTGTGAAAAATTTACTTTGAACTTTGAATCCTAAAACAATACTAATGAAATTATATATCCTCGAACAAAAAGAGTGCATATATTACTATAAAAAAAAATTACGTGTCATGCAAGAAAGGTAGAAAATCAAGTATCAGGAATTACAAAAGAAACGCGTCCATTTACTCCTTAATTGAACAAGGATCTTGCAATAATCTCAAATATTTCATTGTTCTTCTTACGACCAACAAATGAAATAAATCTTCTTAGCGCACTTTTGGACCGACGTTCTCCCAATTGTTAATAGCTTTCATGTTAACATTTTCAATACGCCACTTTTGTGTAGTTGACGCTGAGTCACAGTAGTCGACAAAGACTCGTTTGGCTGCGGGATCCAAATCTAAGCAACGCGATGCATATCCATGAGTGAGCCACTGTTTTGCGACATCGTATCTCCATAACTGATTACCCTGTTTCCCATGGCAGGGATATAGAGTCACTGGTGCTTTCGCTTCACCTTTGGAAACGTCCAAACAGTCAGTTCGTCCTTTGGGTCTTATATCCTTATGCCATGTCAGTTGAAATTCCTGCTCTCCAGATATTTTTGGATTATCTTTGCGACACAAATCCACTGATATATTTTCGTCACGTTTTCGCCCCTTGCTGTCGAGGCAGAGTTCTGGTGCTGCGATGTTTCGTATTTCGCCAAAAGCGAAATCTTCCGGTTCGATCGGTGGATAAACTTCAACGAGATCAAAGGCTACGTTTTCCATAAACCATTTGAACGGTTTACAATGAAGATTCGCTCGGAGTGCCTTCTGTTTTGTCAGATCACCAGGATCCAAAGCCCTGAGATGCGGTCGTCTTCTGTAGATAAATTCTGCATACTCATCCATCCACACCTCAGCGACTCTCTTATAATTCTTTCCAAGGAAGTCACCACGGCCTGGATTATGAAATGGTGGAAATTTTCGGTAAATGTGTCCTACACGAGAACAAGGAGCATCTAACATTTGTCCACCACACTGCCATATCTTGAAAGAGAGTTCGTACTGCTCTCCACCCCAAATATCAAGGCCAGGATCGTAGCCTCCTAATTCCCAAAAAAACTTAGCACTAATGGCGAACAAACCACCAGCCATTACAGGACTTTCGAACGGCTCAGAAGGATGCTTAAGATCTTCCGGAAGCAAAGGCAAACGTTTGTAGTAAAGTTCCCAGTCAAAAGCTCCTCGAGCACCTTCATCTTGTGCTCTATACTCAAAAGTTTCATATGCAATGACGTCAATAAATGGACAAACACATGTTCGATAATCTTTTGCAATTGGATCAAGTAAGGGGGGTAGCCAATTAACGTTCGTTTCGCTATGCGAATCCAAAAAAACCAATATATTTGCACGAGCTACTTCTGCTCCTGCTAATCTGCCTCGTATAAGTCCAGAACGACTTCGAAGCCGTACTATTTTAACTTTGGGTAAATTCTGTGCAACATATTCATCTAGTTTTGACTTTAACTCCTGCTTGGAGCTCGCGTCATCGACTAATATAATCTCTTTAAGTAAACTTGGTGGTGAGCGATTCACAATGCTCCAACAAGTGCGTAACAATGTACTAAAGTGTTCATTATGAAAAGATACAATTACTGATACAGAGTCAAGGTTTTTGTAATATTTCTTTTTATGGCAATCTGAGTGTCGAATATCTGGTACTGATCGATTCACAGAAATCTCATCACTAAGTGCAGCATTGAAACCATTTACTTGGTATAGCTTCTCTTTGACATTTTTCATCGATGGGGATAAAAATGCTGGTTTTCCATGTTCGCCTGTTCCAGTTCGTTTTGATTCTTCAGCAATGTGTTTATAGTTGTGCCAGTCAATTTTGATATCCTTGAAGTAAAAGAATGTGACAATATTATCTTTGTACAAAGGAAAGCTTAATCTGTATATTCTGTGTGAAATTTAAATATTACTTTGCAATTATGTTATGTATCAAAGACATAATTGCACACAAACTATTTTACAATATAATACATTTAATATATTAGAAAATGAATGAGATATTAGGTTACAACACAATAATGTAACAACTATTTGAAAGAAACTTTTTGTTACATTTTTCTCAAAGTGCAAATGCAATTTTTTATTAATATATAATTCATCGTTAACAATGTTGCACTAGACACACAAGTTCATATTTATACCCACACTCCTAGAAACTTCCAACAGCTTCTCTAATGTTTGATGTTGAAACAGTTGTCAGATTATTATGTTTCAAACTAATACAAGTAAAACACCACAAGATATTGTCTGTTTAGAAAAATTCAGGGTTTTGGTAGATACACTTAGAATGAGTTTCAAAAAAAAGAATGCCCTATATCCTACGACCTACTAATGACTAGACTCTATACATTATAAGAGTTTATTTACACGCTGTACTATAAATTAATTTAGTTCTAGATTTCATACTTGTCCTCACAATAGATACTTGTGGATTCAGCTAAATCGTTATGGATAAGCATGCAAATATATACTTGAGAATTTTTATTATAGAAGTAACTAAAGTTAAGATTCATAACCTTACCTCTTCAATGATGTTTGAGTCATTTTCCAATATAGGGGATCTAATTACAGCTGCTTGAACTAGTTTTGAGTTAATTCGAGTGCCACGAATGAATCGAAAAATAATGACAGTCAATAAAACTGTACACACGGCCAAAAAGGAAAATTTTATTAGACTAACGATGTTCCGTCTCATTGTCACGGCTCGTTCATTTCGCAGCTTGTATACCTGGCAATGTTATCACTTATTGCCTCATATCTGAAATTTTTTCATTTATCACAAAACGATAACATTTAACAACTTGGGATTCCAGCACACGGTCACGGAGTTTTCTTGTTCTCTTGACAAGTTGTATCTTGTCTCCATTTTCTGTTGAATTACATTTGACAGATGGAAAGAGGAATATAATTGGTCACGTCTTATATATCCATCAAAAATATATCTCATTGGCTGTTAATTGTACCTTATTCAAAATGATAACTTATTAATATAAATGGATCACAAATCAATGTACCACAATGTATCATCAATGTATCACAAGTTTGGTGTTATATAAGACAAATATATGTCTGCCTCTTTAATTTCTACTTCTGCACGTATCCTATTTTATTGTGACAATTTTATTCATGTATAATTCTATCATAATACTGACTCATTATTAAATGTCCACATACATATGAACCCTTGAATCTGTTTCGATATTACGAGCATAGTTGTGCCTCACTCAGATGTACGTACATAGATAAATAAAGATACAACGATACTCCCAGCACCGGCTGTGAATTTTGAGACGTATCTTTTATGAAATACTCATTTACATGATTCGCATTCTTTGTGGCATGTTGAGTACAAATAGATAAAGATTTGACAATTTGAATTTCTGAATAAAAAAAATAACTAGAAAATTTGAAATGCATAATAATGTCAGTGGTACCATGCACAATTTAAGTAAAAATCGTGAGCTGATTAATAATGATTATAGAGTTATTACGTTATTTTCATATAAAATCTCTGACTTATTATAGGTTCGATTTATCCGACACAGCTAATGCAAGTATCTGATTGGTAATCAGGCCTTAGGCTCGATTGCTGCAATATAATTCAATCTCTCGATTAATAGTACTTTATGCCACTAGGGAGGAAAGTGCGCGATTTTCGCCGAGTGCGAGGGTTGTCGCCCGAGCGAAGCGAGATATGAGATTGAAATATGGTCATTTTATCGTAGTCGGGTAAAAATATATTTTATAATAAATTAATTTAATTTATATTATATTAAATTAAAAATATTTTTTACCCGATTACGATAAAATAACCATATTTCATCCCTGCAACGCGGGCGGAAAGGATTTTTGACCAGAGGGAAAAACAAGTGATTTTGCGGGCAAAAAAGTGATTATTGCGGAAAGAAAAAAGCTCTAAACAAAAGAAATGAGATGTGAACTTACACCCATATATTGTAGCGTTGTGCCGTTTCAGGTATAAAAATATGGTTATTTTATAAAGAGTCGGGTAAAAAGTAGTATATGGCACACGGGAAGAGTGCGGGTTTTCACCTCGTGCTCGTGCTGCCCTCGCACTCGTCGAAAATCACGCACTTTCCTCCCTTGTGGCATAAAGTACTATTTAAGACTGGAAAAATTAGTTGGAAATGATAAGATATGAAAAATATCATAAGTATTCGTCAGAAAATTCCAGCGTTTATTAGAATATGACATTGTGACATCACGGTTACAAACATCGGTATATAGTATAGTAGTAGTTTGAGGATCGATGAACTTCACCCTGCCAAAGTACATATTTTTAAAAATGCTTGTTACTTCCGACGAACGATCGCATGCTATTGATAAAGTAGTAATGGGAATTCCAATGCATTCCACTGACTCCACTCTACTGACGGATATTTACCAGCAATGTGGAAAGTCAGGAGGATGGTCACAATGGCCTGTTTAGGATCTAACCTTTCGGAAATTTACCTGAGGTCGGCCGGTTACTTGCACCCTATTTCGTTGATAGTCATGAGACTTGATTGAACAGAATGAATTATTACCGATGCTTTATAGAAATTCTAATCCACAATTGGAAACTATTGAAAAAACTGATAAAACTGAACTTCTACGTACGACGTGGTGCACTTGGCCACGAATAAGGAATTTACGTGGTTGTTGAGCGAGGACAGGCGTTGGTTTAGGGATTGAAGGAGGATTGATAATAGAAAATTACACGGTAGAATACGAGTAACAATGGATTCAATACAACCTCTTAATTTAAAGGTAAAATAGGATAACTTACATTTATTAAAATATATTACCAATATGATTTTCAAGAGTTGAATTCTCGAGTTTGGAAACTGGCAACAAAAGACTTGGAAGGATTTTAAGTATCAAATCTTGAATTTAGATTTTTGAACTAGATCTTTTCTTGAATTGAATTCTTAGAGAGAGAGGATTACTGTGTCATTTAACTGATCTCTATGACTTCTGACCCGTAACTGATCTGGAATCGAACTGTTTCTAATAAATATGATTCACAACTGTTTGGTGGCTTCGATTTGCGATTGACCTATGACTCATTATCAGGCTCGATCACTAGGCTGAGTTTATTCTTCATATTGCTTTCTCTCCTATATATTTTTTTGTACCCTCTTCCCGATACAATAGTTTTTGAGTCACGCGTGATCGCTATTCGATTTATACATGACATGATGCGAATATAATATCTTAAGAAAAGATGTCCTGGCTTTGGCTTTCATAGAAGTGTGAATGACAACTGTCGATATGTATGCATATATACGGGAGGGGGTGGGTTAGGAATAGCTCTGCGTAAGTTCATACTTAGGTATCGTTTGTATATTTGATCGAATAAACACAAATTTTGGATCGGACCATAGATCTTTGCACTCCCTATTTTTGTTCCCCCTTCATTCTTCCATTCCCATCCTCTCCACATCATCAAAAACTATGTTAAATAGTATCGGGCTAATGGACACTCGTATTTGACACCTTTCCTCGTCCTCATTCTCTTTTTCCATAATTTCCTCAGCATTAGCTCACCACAGCGATGCCGATAAAGGAAAGGGAAAATGGGACATTTAAATCCCTAATAGTACATATTTCCTTTGAAATTAATCACAGCGACAATCATGAGGAAATAATATTAGAGATTATTACCGTTAATATTATAAGACTCTAAAAATCAGTCGTGAGACTGGAATCAAAACAAACAAATACCCAAGCATTATTAACCGATAAGCGTCAAACACAATAGAAACACCAGTACACCGGCACTTGAAGAAACCGCTAATCTTATTAGTCAATTGAAAATATAAAATAAAAATTCGACGTTAGCATCTCGAGATGACAAAAATCATTATCCCCACTAAAAATGTCGTACCCCTCCCGAAGTGTGAGTATATATGTATACAAAAAGTGTATACCAAAAGACGACAAGGAGCAGGGGAAGCTTGAAAAGAATAATTCCCAAAAAGCAATTAACACGTTGAGTGCCACGCGAATTTATAAGGAAATCCCCGTCAGGTCACGCGCGCTGTTTAAAAGTGTTAGTGTCAGTCACCGGTGACTGACATCGCACTTAACGTGTTAAGGAATCTATCCTGTATTCCAAAGCAAACCAGTGAACGTTATTGCATACTGCAAACTGTGGGTGTGAAAGCTCATCCTTGGCAATTTCTGGTCTCAAGAACGATTGTGTCCCATCTCTGTATCAAAAACGCTGCTATTCTTGTCGAATCTTCTGCAGTAAACTCATCGTGCTGGTGCTATCAGAAACCGACCAAACACCAAAACCAATCCTTAAAAAACTCAGCCTCCAACTTCATTGTGATTAGTAACTGTCTGAGCTCCCCATAGTCCCTACCAGGTCTAAGGAATCATTGTGATACTCCTTAGTACCAGGAAGAGCATCCCAAAGATATCTGCATAATTCTGCAGTGAAGTTAGTATAATAGAACTGACAGGCGTGCAGAATCCACCTCACTATAATCTACCTAAAAAGACTCAGCTTCCAACGTCATTCTGATTAGTAGCTGCCTGAGTCCAAAACCGTCCCAAAGATAATAAGTTCAGCAAACGGGGATCATTGTGATCATCTGTGGGTTCTGAACCATTATCATCCCTATCCTCATGGTCTATCTTCATCGGACACAGTGTTCAATTGCATTACATATTGCAGTTCCATAGAGACATACACTCCTAGTCGTCTGCGGTACAATAATAAATACTGTAAACGTCTGATTTCATTTGAAATTTATTTTAATATTTTAATTTTGACTAATTGGTTTAGCGGTTATTTCAAGTACCGGTTTGCCAGTATTTCTAGCGTATTTGGGGCATATCGGTTGATAACGTTTCGGAACTTGTTTGTTTTGGTTTCAGTCGCTATGACTGGTTTGGATTCTTAGAATATCAAAGTTAATAATCTCTATTTTATTCACATAATTGTCGCTATAACTAATTTCAAGGGGATTATATAACATTAGAGATTTAAAGGTTCTACTTCCTCTCTCTTTATTGGCGTCGCTGTGAGAAGACGATTTGAGAAGTTCTCTTAGGTACAATAATTATGCACGCCCACGATGCTCTATGCACTTTTATGTGGGACTCCTGACATATCCATCATAGAGAAGGATGATGGTAGAAAAAAATGATAAAGTATAAGGATGGAACGTTGCAATATACTTATGATACTAAATCCATTCAAACTATTTGCTTATAAGAAAAATAACAAGAATAAAAATATCGAGAAAATTTCTAAATTAGTCTTCTCTGTCAAAGGATTATTACGACGAATAACGAGACTTTACTGTAATATATTGTATAGGATGGTTCACGAGTAGTTACAGATTCAGGTATGGCTTAGCTTGAGCAATGATCAAGCTGCTTTACTAATATTCCTGAAAGCTTTGATTTTGTTTTGGCTTGATCCAACTGGAAGGATCAACGCGACCGGAACACACTGAATGCTCAATGTCGCTCGCGAACCAGCCTGTATACATATAAAAATTATTTAATTTTTAGCTGCTGGTGCTGCTGGAACAATCTTCACCCTTTCCACACTTTCAACGAGTAGCATCGAAGAAGTCGCTGAAGCTGCACCTAATACAATCAAGTGGTTCCAGTTGTACGTCTATAATGATCGAAACGTCACTCAGCAATTGGTCCAACGAGCGGAGAAGGCAGGCTTTAAAGCTCTTGTTGTCACTGTGGATACTCCGGTTTTGGGCAACAGACATGAAGACGTTAGAAATAAATTTTCCCTTCCTAATCACTTGAGGTTAGTTAGTTATTAATTACTTGATTATCTCTATGTCCCTGTTACCATATAATATAGTATACAAGATGACTCATTTTAATCTATAAGTTGGTAATATCGGAAAGTACGTAGAATTGAAATAAAAGAATCTATGTATATTGAACGAAGCCGAAAGGGAGGTTAGAATTAACGCGAAAAGGATACGGGATAGGTGAAGGTCTCAGGGAGATTTCAAGGGCAAGTCTGTTTTTTAAATGGGATCTATATATTTCTTTTTTTTTTAATTAAACCGATAGAGCATAACGAAGTAAATTTAACTACACCTATCACGCTATTTACTAATACAGTGGAGTCCGTTTATAACGACATTCAAGAGACAGAGAAATGACGTCGTACTTAACGGACGATATACATGATAAGCAGAATGAAAATATGTAGGGATGTATTTTTATTATAACCAAACTTAAGAGAGTAAGTAAGACGTAATATGCGGTTGATCGTTACAAGCGGCATCGTAATAACCGGACTCCACTGTATACTGATGCGTCACACTGTATATACTAGAATTATTCAAGCTATTTACGATTTTCATTAACATTTTAATCATGGAGTCCTCACTTTCCTATAACATATACTGATTTAATATCGGATTACAATATCAATTTAACATTTATGAAACATCTTTAAGCTTTAAAAATGTTCGAGCACAAAAAAATTGTATTGCTTCTCGCATATTGGGTACAGGAGACTTGTAAGACACGATCAAATCTCGCAAGACTAGTACAAGAACTCTGCATAATATTTTAAGATTGTATAAGATTCGTGTGAGATACGTAAATATTATTGTAACGTCTCACAAGATTTTTATAGGATTTCTGCATGATGTTGCAGACTGCACGTAGGAAACTTGTAGGATTGCACAATATTGTACAATATTTATATTCAAATTTGAAGAAAGCATCCTATCCCATGATTTGTATGAACTTGAATCATGTGAAAATGTTTGGGTCGGATTACTCATTCGTTTTGGGGTTAATCATTGCGATCATTGCGGAGGTAGTGCCATAATACATGTTAACCTTGCACACAGAATGTGCCCTTAACTCCGCTTTTTCAAAGAATTTCAGTGACAATCTTCTTGTTTACCATTTTCTTTTACATCTTACTCGCGACGACGCTGAATTGAGGGATTTTAAAATAGATATAAAATAACAAGGATCTGAGAATTGAGGTTTATACATATATTGCAGATTAGCCAATCTGGAGGGTGTTTTAGCTAACCAAATTCAGAAAGCAGTGAAATCTTCAGCCCTAACCGAATACGTTGCGACTATGCTAGATGAAACTCTCAACTGGCAGGGCATCGCGTGGCTTAAGAGGTTAGACCAAATTGGCAAAATAGTAAATAACGAAGGTCTTGTCCCTGTTGTACTCGAAATAAAACTAACAAATTTGGATTTTTTAGCATCACAAAACTCCCCGTCATACTAAAAGGTATACTTACGGCTGAAGATGCTATTTTAGCTGTACAACACGGAGCGTCTGCAATTTTAGTCTCGAATCATGGTGGTCGTCAAATTGATAGATGCCCTTCTACGGTAATTAAACGTGTTACACTTCCTATGGTTATTTTTAATATTCATAATATTACAGGAGAAAAAATAATATAGAAATTTGTAATTTCCAACTTATGTTTAATTCACTGTAGATCGAAGCTTTGCCTGACATCGTGAAGGCTGTGGGTGATAAAGTGGAAATTTACTTGGACGGCGGTGTTAGGCAAGGTATTGATGTATTCATGGCTTTAGCCCTTGGAGCTCGTATGGTAAATGTTACATTTCAAATTACATCAAAAATACGATAATTCCCATAAAACTTATTCAATGCTGCTAAGATGTATTTATTTGAACATAGGTATTTTTTGGGAGACCCGTATTGTGGGGCTTAACTCATGACGGGGAGAAAGGTGTTACAGCAGTTCTTAAAATAATGAGAGAAGAAATTAGTCTCGCATTTGCTTTAACTGGTAAACACTTTTTTCTTTAATACTTTGACATTATCCTTCGAGATACGCAATTTTATTTTGCAATTTGTTTCAGGGTGTAAATCTATAAAAGATATCACAAGAGATATGATAATTCACGAATCATATTATCATCGACTCTAACGAATCTACAGTAGGCTTGGTATTATTGTTGTTGTACAAAGTTTTCTGAATTTCTCATGAAATACTTTAATTTTCTCCTTTTTTTCAATAAATAGAAACATTTTGCGAAAAAAATGGAATTTTTTCCGTGTGTTCTTGAATCGCGTTATTCATAATTTTTTCCCCCCATTTTCTTGACGGAATAGTGTTTTTTGGCAGTAAATTCGTTAGTTCGGTATAAGTCACATAATAATGTGTTATGAGTCGCAAGTGAATCTGAAAGTGTATACACCGAATAATTTAAAACGACAGGCCATTTAGTCAAGTTTATAATTATCAATACGTAGCTAGAATCGCATACGGCTGTTTCTACGGTTGAAAATTTCTTGCTACTCCAAAAATGTTATACCTATTACCGTTTCTTAGTTTTCTTCTTATGTGCTTCTTTTGTAATCAAAATATAAATATATAATTTAATTTTATATGGCAGCGTTAAAAATATTCCCATTCATTCAAGAATATATTTCTTCCACGGTTGTACACGAAGTAATCCTGTGAGCGATCCCTTGGTCTGAAAACGCAGTTTGTGTTTTTGTATCGTTCTGCAGAGTGCTTATATTTGGCGCCGTATCGAGTGTCAGATAGACCGGAGTTGATCGGAGTGTTGGGCAATGGCCGAGATTCATCGTGAGGAAACGAGGCGGATCGTGTTCTTTTGTAAATGAAACCACTCGCCCCACTTCGGCTATGGCTAGCTCATGCTTTAGGTAAAATGAAAACAGAACGTCACTTCATTATTAACATCGTACCTACAATTCATTTGCTTTCGCATCTGCGAATGACAAAGCTTTCACCATCGCTTCTCATTTCGCGCCGTCTTATTATGTTAAGGTTATGTTCTACTGAAACCTTCATTACACTATTTATCGCGGTCCAACTGTCAAATTCGAACATCTCATTGTGTGCTTTCAAATACTTGTTATGTCGTGTTACCTATTTTATATTCGTTTATCATTTTTTTTAACTTTCGATCACTTCTATAACCTTTCGTGAATTAGTATTAATGCAGTGTTTACGTGAAATTTCTTGGAAAAATATTAATTATCAGCGTTGCATTAAAAAAGTGGTAAATGGTTTTCTGAGAATTCAATGATAAACAGCATTTGGAAATATTCCTGGATTATTAAAATCAAAGTAATATGCTTTTGTTTGCATAAATGTTGAATGTGGTGACAAGTTTTTTATGAGTATGATTTTTCCTTAAATTTTTAATCAGTTAAAGTATTGTTTACAATTTCTTATTATTTATTTCCTTCAGATATGTTATAACTCTTTGTCTTCGACTAATTTTTAGTTTTTCCTGGTGTTTCCTAAAATTGTTCCTTAAATGTATGCTGTGTGGGTGTATTATTACAGAAGTGAAGAATATTTATTAAAAATAATTCTGATTGCATAAAATAATCAACTTTTTATTAGTGGTTGTCTGATTATTCTCAAGATTTTACAATATATAAATTTTAAAGTGTCAAACACCAGCTTGAACAATGTGTTTTCCATTAAATCTTGAAAGTTTATGAATTAATGAAACATGACAACAATGGGATTACTTACATTACAACATTACTTCAAATTTATATAAGCCAATTTTTTTTAAATATCAATATAATTATATTTATGTTTGATAAATTATATTGGTCAATTATACTGAGCCTTTTTAAATTAAAAATTTATAAATGTGTTAAAATAGTATCTGAGAGTAAAATACTACAAAAGAATCATTCGTTTTTGAAGAGTAGAAGAATATATACACATATATTTGACAAAAAATAATGTTCATTATAAGCATTTTCAAATAACTTTTCATTTTTATTTTTTGGTTGTATGACAATAATTCTAGATTTTTATGTGTATCCTACATTTTAATTGTATATTCTTTTCTCTAAATTATAAAATAATAAACAAATCAATATTGCAAATGTATGTCATGAAATTTTTAAGACAGTGTATTATATTTTTAGCAATGTGGACGAGTATGGTTTTGAGCGGCCCAGCAATTTTGATTATGAAACTTATGAAGAATTCATGTCAGAGTACCTTAAAGTATTGGCAAAACGGGCTCAGAAATGGGCTAATATTATCGGAGAGGGAAAATCGTTGCAGCGCAGTATTACAATTAAACGATATGTACGTAAAGGAATTCCAGGAGAATACAGAGGAATGGTAATTTATATCAATTATTTATTTTTTATTTATAATTCTTTAATGTTTATTGTATTTTCTATACCTTCTACTAAATATATTTCCTTTATAATATAAAGTGTAAGCTAAAATGTCTTACCGATGACAGTTTGAAGGTTGTACAATTATTTGCAGTTTTATTATACCATAATTATTGAAGTTTAATAGATTTTAGCTTAAAATGAAATATCCTGATAATTTAATCTGCAAAATATTGCATACAAAGTGTTTCTTTTGAAAAATTGATAGTACAAAAGTATATGCCCTTGCACAAGGTTCATACAAATATTAAATCACTTTTTGGTATTTGTATTATGCAACCAATTATTATTAAATTGAAATAAAAGTTATATGCAAGTGATAATGAAATTCCATTCAATATTTCAAATTAGAACAACTCATACAAAACTTTAAATGTCTTATTAGACTTCCTCATTTTTCTAATTATGTCACTTTGTCCTGGTCTGTTTTTTAAAGGAGAGTTAAGTTCTACGTTTCTTCAGAAGCATCGTGGGAATTAAATCATCTTTAGAAATTTTTAGGAACTCTATCACGATGTAGTTGCGTTACGTAAATTCTTGATAAAAAGTGTGCGCGATTGTCTAACGTTAATCAACTCTGGTCGTTTATTAGAAGAAACTTTTTTTTTCGTTGCATAATGTACAGAAATGCTCGACTTTCTCTCTATAATTGATTCATATCAACCAGAAAATCGTTTATTTCGAAAAACCGTTAAGTAATTAGATTGAGGGAAATGCTCATTACGTAGAACAATTGATTATTTTTTAGTTTTTAATATAAATTATGTAAAAATGTTATTAACAGTTGCTTAATTAACATTCTTCATTGAGCATTAATTAATAAATTGCTGAAACATAATATCTAAGTAATGAAATATTGACATAATTTTCAAGTATTATAACAGTTCAACAAAGTTCAACACATATTGAATAATTAGCTTATGAATTTTTTGCTTTATACTGTGAAGAAATTTGTTGTAAGTTGTTGAAAGATGAACTAAGCCCAATCAGTTTTGTACAATTTATAGTCATTAGCGAAATCAAAGATTTCAGTATTATTGAATGAAATTATATTACAGTCCATAATTAGATAGATTTTATATACGAAATTCATCACAGGTGTGGTTATCAGTCAGTGGTGGAGAAGACTTGAAGAATGCCTCACCAGACCTCTACCAAAGATTACTAAATGGTCCGCACAATAGGGAAGTAGCCGAAATAATAAAGACGGATCTGCCACGTACATTTCCTGATAATATCTTCTTCAACAATACAGAAAACCATCAACATCAACTATATAATGTATTATTGGCTTTTGCACATCAGAATAAAACAGTTGGGTACTGTCAGGTAAATTATCCGACTCATTGCTTCAGATTCAAAGTACTAATGACTAATACGATATTTAATAGCGCTTGAGTATTATTATTGTTTGATATATTATTCAGGGATTAAACTACATAGCAGGATTATTGTTACTTGTGACTAAGAACGAGGAAACTGCTTTTTGGTTACTCAAAATGCTAATTGAAAAAATTCTGCCGGAATATTACACACCGACAATGGACGGCCTTCTCACAGATATTGACGTACTCGCTGAACTAGTCAGGTAATTCGATACTGCTGAGATTTAATATTCTTACAAATTTAGTTAATTATTTAAGGCTAAAGGAATAAAATTGCATTTTCATGTTATTGTTCGTATATAAATAAGAAACATAAATAATTAGTGTTTTCATTATTTTTTTTAGGATAAAAATGCCGGATGTTTATCAGCATGTTACAAACTTGGGGTTACCCTGGGCAGTGATAACTACAAAGTGGTTTGTATGTCTTTTTGCAGAAGTGCTTCCAATTGAGGTAAATCAACCCAAATTCATAGACTATTCACAAGTTTAAATTTTGAGATCTAATGCTTTGATTCTTATTTTATAGACAACTTTGAGAATATGGGATTGCCTCTTCTATGAAGGTAGTAAAATCATTTTTAGAGTGGGATTGACTTTAATAAAACGGAACAAAGAAAATTTATTATCCTGCCGTGATTTTACACTCCTCGCTGAATGTTTTAAAGAAATTACAAAAGACAGCATTGTTGTGCAGTGCCACGATTTCATGCAGGTAATTTCACAAAAATATAACACAGTTATACTTTTTTTTTCATCGCATAAATCAGGTTTACATGAGAAATCATTTTCTGAACATCAAAATAACGTTCCATGTTATACTTTTAGAGCATTTTTAAAGTTCCTGGGTCATTGCCAGGCAGTACGATAGCAAAGCTGAGGTCTCGGATATCAGAAGATCGCGCCCGACAGAAACAAGTGAAATCCATACGGTAGTACACATCGGAAGAAATGCGAATGATCCCACCGGACCTCATCTAGTCAATCGATATAACGTACAAGCGTCCCGTTGCTATACAAAAGACGTAACAGTAAATTTGAAACGAAACAATGTGGTATAGCAGCACCACTGATCTGGTGCATCGAACAAATGAATAGAACAAAAAAGTTGTGAAATAATCAGTATTAAGTATTATCCTTTTGCGGCGGTAATAAAGCAAAAAATGATCCGTTTGCGAATGCTCACACTCGTGTTATTTACTTTGGCTGGCCTAAGAAAGTCGAGTGGGTTTTTAGAAGACACTGATTCACTTTAATACGTATATACATTAGTCGTAAAACTATTTACATGAGAACAAAGAAGACGGTATCGATTGATAACTTATTTATACACTGTCTAAGACCAGTATTCATAGTCAGTACTTTGTTCTAAGCATAATTTAAAGACGATCTTAAGTCATACTTCGCCATGTATTAAGCTGAGGTGTTTACAATCTTAAGATAGTGCTTTATCTCAAGCACTGACTGTGAATATTGGCCTTAACGGCATAAAATAGGCAAGTATGTACATCGAAATTTATTTCATAATTAACCATTGCTATGTTAATTAAACGTTAATTCTATGATATTTCACTTTTCTAGTAAATCCTTTGCCTCATTGATTTTGGCTGCAATATATGGTGAACCACCACGATCAGGATGATTTGCAGACATCACTTTTTTAAAGTGTTCCTTTACTTTTGCCTTATTTGCTGTTGGTGAAACCCCCAATATCAGACTTGCTTCACGACGAGTCATTTTAGGCTCAAAGCCACCTTTGTAGTACCTGCTATTTGCTAGAGACTACAAATTAAAGGCACATTATTCAATTTTTTGAAGAATATTAAAACTGTTTCAACTATTTCATTTTGGTTAAGTTTACCTGAGAATCTAGCTTTGGCATGCTTTTTACTGCTTCTGCTACTTTTTGTGAGAGGGTGGGCATCGTTCTAATTACATATCGACCAGCATAGCCAACAAGGGCGATGCCCAAGCCAGCAACTATTGCTGTGCTAGTCTAAAACAAAATGTAACATTTGAATATAAACATTTACATCTAGATAATGCTACGATTTCATTAAAAACACTTGTTATGATTCGTCTGACACATACACATAGCAAATATTTTGAAAAATCTTAATTATCTTTCTAGGTTAAGGGAACAGAAAGGAAGGACATCATATACATTAAAAGATATTTGCTACAATGCATACGATATATTAATAAGAAATTTTTAGTTACATGAATATAAGAATTATATATGACCTGTCATTCAGAGAAACTTGTACCTTGTGCACTCTCGGCATTATGGAGGTTAGGAATAACGTCAGTGGTTAATTTTGGATTTCTTGCAGTTAATAAAATGCTCGATACAAGTTATCGTCACATTCGTTCAAACAAAATTAAAAGAAATATAATTTATATCAGTTTCTAGAGTGTCTTACCATTTCAATAACTTTTGGAAGACAATCGTAGATTTGTTATTACGAAACGTTTCTCAATGTGGAATTGTGTATAATTCTTAGATAAACGCTTTCTCAAAGATGAAATTAGACTGTGAGCATGATCCTCATGAATCCTCATACTAACGCCAGCGCTCGGACAAACAATTTTGGTTGGTGGAAGATGAGGAATTTTCTCCCACTACCTGATAACCGCTAATCAATGACGACGTTTACACGACGATTTGAACCGATTGCGTTAATACTGGTCTAAAGAAATTAACCAATCTCAAATATTCCTCCAAACAGAAATGGTCTATGATTCGTCTATTCCTTTAGATCAGTACTAACTAAACTGGCTCAAGCCATGGGATTAATCATCGACATATAGTATGGACTACGCGATCCGTACTTCAAACCCCTTGAAAAAGTTTCCGCACGAATAGACAAAGAGGGAACGAGGTGGCGGCCAATATCTCTCCTTTTCTAATATTCCTATTGGCTACTTTTTTTATCGCTCAGAGGATCTCAGGAACGTACTGTTAGATGCTGTTCCCCTGTTCCTTTTGCTTATATCCCCTTCCCTTTCCCGTTACGAGTACTGACGCGTGCGTTACATTAATCAATGGTCTTATGTAAATATTGTTCATTATGGTTTATACATGCTTTATATGCAAAAAGAGATCAGACAATTCGCGAGGTTTGTCATTTCATAGGTGAGTAATATGTGCCAGAAATATGTTATGCGTATAAATTCTTCCATATTGTTACCTTTTTCCACGACTAACTTTCCGAAAATTATATGAAAAGCTTAGTTTTCAAATGTCTAAAATATATGAAAATAACAATAAATAGAACATGCTAATAGATCAGACAGCCCTTATATGAAATCTAAAAAACAATACAAATATTTAGAATTAATTATAATATAATGATGCAAAAAATTTATTATGTCTGGGGTCCTCAAACATCTTACTACGCTACTGATTAGAAAGAGACAGAGCTTGGCCGCCACCAGTCGCTATCTCTTTCTATCAGCCGACCATGTTTTCCTATGCCTATGCGTAGTCCATGCTATATGTCGATGGGATTAATAGCTAATTTTGTTTACCTTCGGACAAAATTTATTCTGCGGATAAACTTCTAAAACATAAAAATGATTGGTTAGCTGGGGATTAACTGCAGGATAAATTTTATCCGAAGGTAAAGAAATTGGCCATAAGACTCATTTTTCTTCAACGCGGTTTAATGTATAAACTCCGTTTATATTCAAAATAAAAATTTCCAATTGCAAATAACAGAGTTAAACCGAGTTTATGCATTGAACTGTGTCGCAGAAAATAGACGTAACTAATCACGTTAGGGTATTCTTTTTAAACTTTGCATGTGATTGCTTCATCATGTTTAACACCTTTTCGGGGTTGCCAGGGGTAATGTTCTTATGAATCTCGTATTCAATCGATTAATGCTTTTAAAATGGAAAATCGCATACGAAAACAAAGTTATTAATGTTCGTTTCTTTCGACGTGGTTTAAGCCTGGTTAAATTTTTTAAATATCTTTTTAAGATAGGGCAACCAGAGTTTAAATTTCGATTAACGTCTGATGAAACAGGCATAAGCCTGTCTCGATACCTATACTAGAGATGAATATGGAGATTGCCAATGGGCCGATATTCTTGAAACCAATTTTATTTTGGAGTAAGCGCGCCACCTGAGCGGAGGGCCGTCGAACTATACCCACTTTTTGATTGGTCGAGTATATATAGATATAGTACGCGTGATATTCGTGAGCTCCGTGAGACGCATGGACTATACCGGGTGGCACTGTAAAGCGTGTGTGTTTCATTGTCGACGCGCCACTTGGACGGAGAAGCCTCGAACCATACCCACGTTTTTGATTGGTCGAATGTATCTACCAGAGTAATCTAAGTAAACTCCAAATGTAATATAGGTTTCTGTCTGCCACGGCAACTAAGCAGCATACATGCACGGTAACGAGTCCACGTACGAGAGTCTCGGGT
>JARQTI010000827.1:0-25102 GCA_030142655.1 Trachelus tabidus | reverse complement strand
TCATTTTCGTGATCAGTGGTGCCTCCCGAACACCGCCATACCCCGTTGGTCAGGTAATTTCGGAACACCCTGTATAAGACATTCTCATATGTTCCATGCAGTCATGCCTAAAAATTATTACCTTATTAATCTTTTTTTTTTTGTTAAATTAGGTTTCAGCGATAATTGACGTGGATATTTTACCAGAAACATGCCGTCGCGTACGTTTATTGAAGCATGGATCAGATAAGCCTTTAGGATTTTACATTAAGGATGGTGAAAGCTACCGAGCAATGCCACCCTCGGCTGGTGGAGGCATCGAGAAGGTTCCAGGCGTATTTATTAGTAGACTTGTTCCTGGTGGCCTGGCTGAAAGCACGGGCCTCTTAGCAGTGAACGACGAGGTTCTTGAAGTTAATGGAATTGAAGTTGCTGGAAAAACACTCGATCAGGTAAGAATCACTACTGTAATATTTGTTGGTAAAGAACGTTAAAACAGTTCTAACGTCATTAAAAGTAGACAATAGATATATTTATTTGCACTACTCAATATAATTACAGGTTACTGATATGATGATCGCCAACTCGTCGAACCTAATAATAACAGTGAAGCCTGCAAATCAACGAGCAGCATTGGCAGCACCACGGCGTGGTTCATTCTCCCGCAACAGTCAATTATCATCGGGAAGTCACCAGTCAACGCAAAGTGCTGCAACTGGCAGTGACGCAGATGATGATGCGGATGAGATCGTCGATTTGACAGGTGTCACGTTGCACGATGATGCGTCCACATCAGCAGGGCATCACTTGCACCATCACCATCATCACCACCACCACAATCACTTTAGTCGCGATCAAGGCGTTTTACATCTCTAATCATAATGAGTTAAAAGAATTCTCCCGTTAATTTGATTCAAAAGAATGCACCACGTCGAAAGGAGATGTTAGGATAATCGTTGATAATAAGAAATTATACCTTTGGGTCGAGTGACCTCCTTTACATTTCATTTCTTTTTGTTTTTCTTAAGTAAGGGAGGGAATCTCAGAAAATTTTGAGATTTAGTGTTGATCCTCATCATTTCTTTCGATGCATTTATAGCATTTAGATTTTCGTATTATACACGCGAGTTAAAACAATACCTAAGAGAATAGTGCCTTCGAATATTTCGTATAAACTGAATTCGAATATACATCCTAGGCATAATGTTTGGAATTTTAATTGAAATTTGAAAGCAGAAGAAATTTGTATACTGCGTATTTATCCCAGTGCGTTACAAGTAAGCTGGTGCTTCCATGGTGTCTTCACATAATCTGTTCTACGATATTGAAAGGGAAATGTAGAATTTTTTATGAAATTTCGATAATGGGAAGCTTGGTATTGTGAGCCAAACTACTTTTGCCATTTATGGTGCATTATATGGAACATGTTTTCAATATAGGGAAAACACAATAAGCGTGGGAAGCGTAGCAGGAAATTTGTCTTGTAGCGTAGCAGCAGGACGATCGTCGTAAGCTTAGACCACTAAAGGGAATTTGTATTCAGCACAATTAAAACGTTTACCTACGGAAAGTGGCGACGATTTTACCGACGAATTTTAGGATAATACTTACATAGATAATAGTAATTATTATTCATTGATATAGTTTTCATATTTATAAAGCAGAGAAGAAAGTAGCAATACAAATAATGACGTTTAATCCAAGTATTAATGAAAGGCAGCAAACTATCGAAGGAATTAAACAAATACTAAGTAGTACTTAATTATGAAAAGAAAAAGTGTACTTAAAATGCAGTGATTATATGAAAGACGATCATGTATATATTTTTATTACAATTGGTGTTTAGAGTTATCTTTGATACATCAAGAAGATTACATGATCGATGTTCATAACAGCTGTTTGTTATTTGCAGCTCAGATGACTAGTTCTTATAATATAATGAAAAAAAAGTTTATCAAACATTCGATTCATGAACTTTCTAATCCAGTCATGGAATTGGCTGAATTTAATAATGGCGAATTGTATATAATCCAATGGACGTACTTCAATAGTGTTATACTTGCGAGCGACCTTTATTGAAAATAATTGTACATAATAATAGTTATTAATGAACTCGATGAATAGGGAAGGGAGTTGAGTACCTTAACTGTAATCTGATTCAATTGTTACGGAGACATATAAAGATCGAGTGGCCTTATTCAATCATTCCAAATATTTCTTGTATGAAAATATTGAATATTCCTTTTATAATACATTCATTCTATCACGCACGCCTATTCGTGTACTATCTGTTTTTTACACTGCATATTTGGAGCGTTGAAGTTTTCGAATTTTAAACTCATTTTTATGAATGTTACTTGTTGTCTTATTGAGCCGTAGGTGTTGTACTGTATTTTAAAAATTGTAGTCCTAAGATAAATTTCAGTATTTCTTCCGTATATACCTATTGTTCTACAGATCATGAAATATTTCCTTCGTATTTCTTTCCTTTCTTAAATTCAATGAATCAAATATTATTGCATACATTCCATTGTCAAATTCACACTGCAGATATACTATTGTGAATTGCAAATTAGCAAACATTCATTTGTTTTTGATTGTTTTTAAATTTAGTCTTGTCTGAAGATCTTTGAGATCAGGTCAAAAAAGTATTCTTGTTTAAAGAATTCACCATACATTCACTTATTTAATATTTGCGGAATTCAATGTATGTAAATAAAGGAACTATGTTAATTCTACCTGTATTACTGCTATTTCTATCATATTGGCATTATTTCTATTCCCACAATTAAAATTGTTTAAATTCTTCACTACACGTTGCATACATGTGGAATTATGAACATTGAATAATGGGGAAGTGATGAAATGAAAGAAGAAAAACATAGTTAAAATGACAGTTTAAATAGGGTATAAAAATTATTTTTTTTTATCGATGACGTATGCATACATATAAACGTACTGTAGCATTTCATTATTAAAGAAGGCTTAATTTAAACTTGTCTCGTCACATTAACATATTAGTCTTCAAGGTGGAAAAAGAAAGCAGGAATTGCAAAATACTGAAGATACTCAATCTTTACTTAAGAGTCAATTTTTAATTGACTGTACGAAATCAATTGCAGTAAAAGAATGGCAATAAAATGAATGATATATTTATCTAGATAGGAAAAAAATTTTTTAATTGCAAAGCAATATAATAACGTATAAAGGTACCGACTACTTGTATCAATGTAGGTCTTTTTAACGCTGGTTTATAAAATAAAAAAATATTTTATTGAAACATTTTCAAAAACTGCTGCTTGCTGATGTTTTGTACCCACGCCAGAGAACTTAGCACATTACGAAGATAACTTAAATTTTGACTGTCGCCGCACGTTACTATGGGATTCAAACAGACATGGCGAAAAATAACAAAATCTGATCCCAACTGCCAGCCATAAATATTCCAATAAGTTTTAAACTCTCTGAATCGCACGAGCAAAGGAAGTGACAAACACAAACACATGTTAGGACTATATAGGGAAAGAATTGCAGCGGGCTGTGAGAATGTCATACGTGGAGCATGGACCACGAATTTTTTTGGCTGGCGGTGCTGGAAACGAAACATTAACCTATGGAGATTGTGTATTTCCGAAAAAACGATTGGAGGGCCGCTTAAAGGTTTATGATTCTTGCGTAGATGTCAGAGCCTGGAGTACAAATCCGCTAGAAAATTGCCGCTATTTTCGTGAACTCGCAGAAAACACCCCTGCAGTCTGTATAACTTTGATAATTTCCACAAAACTTTAATATATTATTGTTAACTGTTAAATCTATGTTTAACAGATAGGAAAGATCGTACCGTTTGACGTAGTTATTGACAACTTGATTGCTCTAAGTACTCAGGCGCAAAATGAACTCGCCGACTGTCGACGAGAATTAGCGAAGTATAAGGCACTCAAACTTACTATAGCACAGCTGAAAGAATTGCAGGACAATGAGAGTGTTGGTTTGAAGTCTCCAAAACCACATCTTTATAGATTTTTATGTATTTTTAATGCAAAGACATGTATATTTCAGAATGAAATGCCGGTCCATGATATTCCAAGGAACGATGAATCAAATTCTATTGCAAAGAGGTAGTACTTGACCGTACTTGTCAATTGATCAATTGCGTAATCCTTTTACCTTTCAAAGGAAAAACGAAGAGGACAATCAATGTATTCAGAGCTCATGTCAGACCTTTCCTTTGACGAAGACTCTAACAAAGTGTGTTTCTACTCAGTATGACAATGATATGTTCGGATTTGATTGCAAAGCAATGAAAGAGGCCGCTCGTGAAGAAGTTTCACAAACCGAGTCTTCTTATGAAACAAACAGCAATCCCGATGGAGGTAACGAAATATATTATATAAAAATAGATTAATTAGTAAAAAAGATAAAAAGTAAGTAGGAACATAAGATCAAGTGTACGATATCTTTGGCAGAAAACCACTCTGCTGCTGTTACGTTTTCTTCTGATAAGTTACCAGCAACGAATAGATACTGTGTGAAAGAATCATATGATGCAAACGAAAAAAAGTTGGACAATAATTCATTCGATAAAGTAAAATTAAGCAAACCCGCCGATAATTTATCCATCTCGGAGAGCTATGAAGTATCTGTTAGCGGCGATGAAATAAACAGTGAAATTTCTTCAACATCTTCGTCTGATTCCGAAACGGAAGATGAGATCCCAAACACAATCATCAAAAACGAAGCTGAGATCATCGTGTTAAAGAATCAACTTGAAGTAAGGAATATGCGATGATAAATAAATTAGATGCCGTAGCTTTACAAAAGTCTTTGACATATTTATTATAAATAATTTGTTTTGGTCCAGGTCAAGGAATATGAATTGGAGGACGAAAGATTGAAAAAGAAAGATTTGCAAACAGCTCTGAAGATGAAGGAAGATCATCTCAATATGTTGCTGCAAGACTTTAATGTATATAAATGATAGAATGCTATTTTACATTATGACATTTAGAAAAGTAATCATTAATTTATTATGTTTTACAGCAACTGCAAGGAATGGGTGATCAACAAAATCATAAGCTAGAAGATCTAAGGAAGGAAGTAAGTTACGTTTCGAGGTGTAATGTAAGACGTATGTGAGTCTTATTGCGAGACTAATATTCCAGATGTATATTCGTGATCGTTTGATACAACGATTAAAGGAAGATCTAAGGAAAGAGCAATTGGCACACTCGAACAAAGCTGAGGAATTACAGTTTCGATGGGAGGAAAACGAAACAATTCGTAAACAGAATGAATATCTTAGAGTTAGTACTATTTGGTTATGATCACATAGATATATGTACCATCATTTTATGTCGCATCCACGAACCCCATGTGGGGTCGCATTATACCCTAACTTTTTTTTTTTTTGAATATAACTTTCCTTCTAATTATTATCTTTGATTTTAACATATGTAAAATTGAAATGTCAAACTCTGAAAAATATGAATGTAACACTCTAAAATCGATCTACTTATCTCGGATTTATTATCGTTTTAACCTGGTCTGGGGTCATTCTGCACTCCAGATGGTGCCCGACGGGTTAACAATAAACATATTAAATTTTATCCTACGGAATAAATCGAAATAAAATGTAACAAGTAATATATTGTCTCTACAGCGAAAAGTTGAAGAAATGGAAAAATTGGCTAAAGAAGCTGAGGAATGTGACAAGGCACTGAAAAAGCTAAGAGCGTCTTTGCAAGAGCTTGACGATTTACGAATAAAAAATCAAGACCTGGAACGACAGCTGCATGATCAAGAAGAGGAGATACAGAAGCTGGTTCGATTAGTAGAAAAAAGTTCTCAGGCAAACGAAGCACGTCAGGTATATTTTATCTTTTTCAAAGAAGTCGAAAATTTGTATCATTCTCTATGTTGCGATATTAATTACAATTTCCTCGCACGGCTGATGTCGAAGATAGAAGGGGAAGGGGATGCTCAAATATTTTAAGACCAATAGAATACACAGATTGGGGATTATTTTTAAAAATGTTTACCTCCCGAGTCAAAAATTTAGCACCGGTTTAAATCTATTTATTTTACACGAGTACTTTGAGGCTGATATTAAGAATATGGAATAGGAAAATTCTATTGAGTTAACCGGTTGAATCTCAAGATCCTATTTTCGAAGTACAAATAGTAGATCCATTTCTGGTATGGAGATCCTAACTTATGATCTATAAACGAGCAGAATCCACAGGTTAAGGTTCGGTTTTAGCTGTTTACTTTAAAATCTGTGTTTACGCGTTCTCGTAAAATCCAGCATTGGCCTCAGAGTTCTACCTGTGGGATCTCCTAGCGTGAAATTGATATTATACTTCAGTCGGCAATCCCGAACAACAAAAGAATTGGAGGTTATATGGGCTCAAACCGGTGCTAGATTTTCGATTCAGTCTACTGCGTGATGCAGATATCCAAATGGTAAGTAACAAGCAGTGTGTCTTATTGCAGAAACTTCCAGGAATGAAGAATTGCCGTCATTGGAAATATAACTTCCGTAGCGTTTAACCGTTTTAAATTGTAGTAGACGAATCTTTGCGCGAAACAACATTGTGTGCTGCACTGTTTCCATAACGCTCTATAATGACGCCATAAAAATAAAAAATGTAAAACATTAATTGACCGTTATAGATACTTTCAGTTGTAATCCTTTGGTCTCCAAGAAACAGGATTTTTGTGTGATTGGTCGAATCGCTGATAGGAAAAAAAAATATGATCCATTTACGCGCAAGAAAAGTCGATATTTCAGATACACGTATTATAGATAAACAGTTATTCCTCGTAATCAGGTGAAGATGAGGGACGCTCTGGCAGACTTGAAGGCCGAGATTGAGAGAAAGAACAATAAGATTGTTCAGTGCGAAAAGGAGTTGGCTGTCATGCAGCTAGAAGTTAGCGGCCTCACTGACAAGCTTAACGGCGATTTGAATAACATGGACGAACTTGAGACAATGGGAGCAGTGCAACAGTACAAGACAGAATTAAAAGATTTAATCCAGGACATTAAAGAAGTTTTGATCGGACTTCAAAGTTCTAAGTGCAAGAAACAATATTTGAGAACTAATCAGTCTGAACCTTCTCACGGATTTGACAACGAGCACAATCATCATAGAGATGGTTAATACATTTTTCAACAATTTTACATTTGTTGTAGCTTTTGTTTCTTCTTCTAAGAATTCAATAGATTACTGGATTGACAATTTCAAAGGTGTAGATTTTAAAGGTGAGCCATCCTCCTCGAGAATAAGAAAACGAATGCTCGCACGTGAAGACTTGGACGAATTAGAAAGCCAGCGGGAAACTTGTGATTCTGTAAAAAATATAATAGAAGAAAGCAGCGTTTTATCTATGAATAAAAAATCGGATATCACGTCTAAATCGAAGGAAATAATTGATCGTTTAAACAATGCACTGCTCGACCTAGACGATTGGAAGTTTGAAAAGGTGATGAGCATTGTTTCTACTTATAAATTATACTGTATTATATACACTACCGGTCAAAAGTTTAAGTTCACTTGCTTTATTTTTGAATTCTGCTGTTATACGAGCAAAAGGCGAATATTTCGAAGACTCGAAAGTATGAATAAATACTTGCGGATCTTTTTGTAAGTCGACATATTTTGTGTACATAATGATTAATATTTCATAAATAATAATAATACATAACAATAAATAAAGAAAACCATGGTTTTTTAAATATTTCATTAACATTGTGAGGTGAACCTAAACTTTTGACCGGTAGTGTATACACATTTATTTTATTAGTAAGTATAGTGGATACTAATCTGGAAATTGATGAGACTCTGTAGTTATAATAAGTAGATAAAATTGAAAAGAAAAATTATTTCAATACTACAAATATTGTAGAAACGCATGGAGTGCACGATCGAGCAGTTGAACACAGAAAAAGCGATATTAAGTGAAGCAAAAGGTAAAAAAGGAGGACTGGAAGCAGTGATAGTGAAGAAAGTTTCTTATTCTCTTCAGGAAATAAAAAACCTTATAAAGAAGTTGAAATCGTATAAAAATGAACGCGACACTATGTATCAGCAGATTGTTGAATCGAAAGACGCTCTGAGGGATGCTGAAGAAGCCGCTAATGTTCAGGACGATGGTATCTACTAATAATCCCAATTCATTAAAAGCTATACATTGACATTATTACATAACATGAATGTACCGACAGGTGTCAAAATCTTGAAACAACGTGTCTGTGAGGTACAAAAAAAAATATAAAATACAATGCACGGAATACTTACGTCAGATAGAAAATTTGGAATTTCAGATAAAGGAAACCCAAAAGGATACGACGTATGCGGATGTTGAAAAACTGACTAAACAATTACGAGAAGCTTTAAGGAAAACTTCAGACGATAATAAAGTTGATCGTGCACTTGCTATTCACGTCAAAAAGTCTATTGATAAAATAAATAATATATCTGCCGCTCTGAAAGGTATTATATGAGTTCCTGGACTCTGTACCCATTTAGTCGAATTATTACGGAATTAATAAAATTCGGTTTTTCCAGGCGCCGGAGATGAATGTACAGAAATCGCCAAGGAGATCGTTAAACAGCAAGACGAGATTATTGTGAGGAATACTGAAATTGACAAATTAAATTTTCAGATAGCGAATTTTTCAAAATATACAAATGAACACGATGAAAAAATACAGCGGCTCGAATTACGACTCGATGAAATAAATAAGGAAGTTCAATCTAAAAAAGCTGAAGTCTGCGATCTGGCACAACAGCTTAAGAGATATAAGTGTAGATTAAGTGAATTAAATGAGCACTGCACGTCTCTTAGAAAACAAGTTAATGACTTAACAGAACAAAATGTCAGGCTTTCGACTTACTGTCAAGAAAAGGATGAAGCACTTCAAATCAAAGATAATGAAATTATTATGCTTCTCGAAAAAATAGAACGCACAAAATCACCAAGCAGCGATGATATCAATGCATTGGAAAGGAAGATTAATGAAATGGAGCAAAAGTTAGCGATTTGGCATTAAAAAAATTCTTGTCGATATTGATTAACGGAATATTTTATCATATTTTTCTGTAATTTAGATCAATGCCGTTGCGAAAAACGAATGAAAATCTTACGCAACTAGTAACAGACTCAACTGGAATTCTTACGGAACGTAATCAATATATATGGAAATTGTTAAAGCAGGTTGATGATTACGCGAGAGAGATAAGTATTAAAGAAAGTGATTATAAGGAAAAGATAGAGGCGAAAAATTTGGAAATAGAGCTCTTGAAGAAGGCGATATCAAGCCTGGAGGAAAGTTACACGACTGTTCAACAAGAATTAGAAAAGCTCAATAATAAAGATGCTATTTTTAAGAAGGAAACTGAGAAAATTGATCAAATAGTTAATCTGCAAAAAGAAATTTCTAAATTTAATGGCAGTAAACGAAAATTGGTAGAAAAGTTAAGTAAACAGGAAGCGAACCAGCTGGAATATGTAACTTCTAATGAAAAGTTAGAAAGAGATTTGAAAGACATACATGAACAAAATGTGGAATTGGTACATAGAATAATGAATTTGAAAAATACGAATAAGTCCGACTTCTTAAATGTCCTTGAGAGTGATTCTGTCGAAAAGCAACAATCTATTACTTCATGTACCTTACATAATGAGATATTGAGTGATAAAAGTCAATATGACGTACCAATATTACAAAACTCCAATATAAATGATCGATCTGGTGATAACATGAACCCCAGATTACAAGGAAGTCATTGGGTATGTTTCTTTTTAGAATAATTAAATCATTAACTTACTCGATGATATCAGAAGCAGGTCACAATTTTCTTTGCTCTATTCAAGCCATAAGTTTTCTTCCATTTAATATAAAATAATTAATTATGATTCCGGTAAAAAAGGAAGCTTTAAGGTGTCTTTGCTTTAGATAAAGACTAACTTTAAAAGGGAGGAGTTACAAGTTTCCAAGGTTGCAATTAATCCCATTATGCACATATATTCATAGATATTATGTTAAAATGATTAATTAATATTTTAAATTGTAAGTTTAAAAATAGTTCTAATTAAAAACTTGTACATAGTACGGATAAAATAGTATTTACGGATAAAAGTTAAACTTATAAAAGTGAAATATTGAAAATATTGCCTGTATAGATTGAAGTCAGAATATGTTCCTCTTTTATGATACAATTTTACAGAGATACGAACAAGAGATACGAATAACGGAGACAATCCGAATGAGTAAAAATTTGAAAAATGAATTGCATCAACGTGTGAACGAATTGCAGCACCTCAAGAATAAAATAAGAAAAATGGAAGAACAGAAGAATTGCAAGTCAACGTGTAATATTTCCCAACAAACAGAGTCAGAAAACGACCCAAAAGAGGACGGTATTGTAACTGATAAATTGAGTTCCGACACGCATATCAAGTCGGAAATAAAGATTCTTATGGAACACGTGAAATCTCTTACCAAGGAAAAAGAAGAGCTCACTGCTGAACTTCATGTACGTAACTCATTACAGCTCATCGTTATAATTAAATTATGCAACCACGAAAAGTCAGAGTAGTACTGTAATATTTGATGTTTTAAATTTACTTTGGCGAATCAGGCTGCGACCATGAAATATAATAGTTCTTTAAAGTCCCTTCAACAAAAGTACGACTGCATCATAAATTCGATCGTTAAAAAACATAACGAAAGTATTAAACGAATGACAAGGGATCATGATGAAATTATAAAGGATTTTGAAAATCCATTTGACCCTGATACGTGGCTTAAAGTGCGTATACAGTTACTATAATAATTACAATGTCATGAGTAAAGCAGTAACAATTGCCATATTTCTTATACTACAGTCACTAAATCAGAAAGAGATGGTGGAGTTACACAATCGAATATGCTCTTCCGCGTCCTGTCTTATTGCTGACAAGAACTCAACGTCAAGTATAAAACAAGAGCAGGAAAACTTGGACGATACTAATGAAAAATATCTGTTAAATAGAAGAATTAGTGAGCTTGAAAATGAAATTTTGCAAAAGCAACAGAAAGCTCAACAGAAAGGTCTCCTTGACTCAGTGTATATAAAGGTTATTCTGATAACAAATGATTTTTCACAATGTTGTATTCTGTTACACAGTTTATGAATTGGAATTAATAATTCAACAAGAGCAAAGGAAGTCACAAAAATTGGCCAAAGCTATGGTTGCTGAACAGGAGATAATTTTCGATTTGCAAAAACGCCTCTCAATTTTTAGTCAAAATCAATTTCAACATCATTCACGAGATCAAAGTAAAATATTCCACAAAACGCCAAACATCTGTGAGGTAGATAGAGACGCCCCCTGTGAAGAATTACTGTCCAATGTACAACGGACGCATAACGTTGGGTAATTCATTTTGGTAGACAAACTATACCTCGGCAATGGCGAATATCAATTATTTTATTATATGTGCATTTATTACAGAAGAATATCAGAATTGCAGAGAAAAACTGCAACTGTTAAGGATGAAATTGTGAGTATCTATTATTCTCCGTCTTCAGTTATATTTATAACACATGTAAGTTTTAAATGTCGAAGTAAATCGGTAAAAATGTGTTCCAAAATATTTTATAACGCATATAAGTAATGTTCTTTTTTTCCTAACAAGATGCACGAGTATGACAACAATAATTTGAAACGTTCATCACTCTATATATTCCTTTTTGTGAAGCATACATATGTATGTTTTAACCCTCTGGGAATTAATAAGTTTCCAGAACCTTTCAGGACTACCGGGGTGGTATACAACTTCATTTGGTTTTCTGCTGTTATTTTGTATCTAACCAATGAATCTTAACTTTATTGTTGTATATGGATGGAAACGTTACACCCTAAGCAATCGATTTCTCTTAAAAAAATGAGGACAAAGAGGTTTGCCATGAGATGCAACCGCGTGAACAATGCTTTCCCATCTCATGCATTTCTGTTGCAAACAAATTATATTGGCGGGCACGCAACTTTCAAATTGGCAGTGCTCGACATTTGTGAATGTTATTATGCTACTTAGAACCTCGTGAATTTTCCTGTACATTTTACCTGGATTGATTAAGTGGTTCAATCCAAATTTTGAATACAGATTCTTAAAACGGGAAGAGCTAAACATCTACAGATATTACAATGCCATCTATTATACATCCGAAAATCAATATCTCATGTAAATTTCAAGTCGATCAATGCAACAATTCGCCTGGAATTTTTTATAAAAAGCTTATGACAGTTAATTTATATGATCTTTGCACATGCGTCTTTTGAAACCGGAAAGCATTGGGCATCTGTTAATGAAACAATGTCATCTATGTCCGGAACTAAATGTTTCTTGTAAATTTTAATAATGTCGTTTCGTTTGCGGTTGGCCTGGAACTTTGGATACAACCTTTTGCACACGGCTACACATGCATACATACTGTGACACGATTTTTCGATTCACGGTCACAAGGCGACTCCGGCTACCGATACAGATAACGTTCTCGCTAACGGGCTCCCTTCGAGTCGCCACCCTGCTCAGAAGCTATACTCTCGGGTTGATTCGTATAGTTTTGCCAAAGCTCTCGGAAGATTTTGTTATTGTTTAGTTCAGGTCGAGGTGCTCGAATCTGCCGTGGGGAGGCAGTCTCGAAGTATCGAGTTGCCCGGCAGAGGAGAGTACCCGATGGAGATGTCTCCACGGACCGGCAGAAGCCATTAATAATAAAATAAGACATTTTCACTTTTCTGAAATGTTATAGAAACCCATCAGAAACAATACCCAACGAAAGAATTTCATTGCAATAATATAACATGGAACATATAATATTATAACATTATACTTGTGCTATGTAACCGCCCGGGAAAAATGATAATATATAATCAGATTCAAAATTCGTTTATACCATATTTAAAATTCTTTAAAAATATTTACAGTTCGAAAAAATCACGTTTTGTCGATTATTAGAGACGTTCTTGGTCGTTGAAAACACACTGAGGTGTGTATGTATGTACATGCGTACCTCCGTTAATCCCAGAGGGTTAACGCGTGTAACTTTTACATTTATCAAAATTGTATATTTTTTTAGAAATGACCGAGGTTCAAAATACAATAAAGAAAAGTTTCTATTTTGTAGCGTGTTAACAACTTGCCTATTTTCAGTTTGACTGCCAGAGGAAGGATTTCATCCACCAATGCAGTATACATCACAAGTATGACTATAACAGCCATTAACACGTGTATTTAATGCTAAATAACACAGTATGGCAACCCTATTAATGTCGTAGTTGCATATAGCAGAATTTTTGATTTTGTACTTACATAAGAAATGTCGGTGTTAAAATTATACTTTATTTTTCGACTGTGAGATCTATGAGAATATAATGGTAACGAATCATAAACAACAAATTATGTGACCAATAATAGTTAATTGATTTTTTATATGTTTATTTTCGTAACATATAATTTATTTTTGAAACTCTTTTAATGTTATATATTTGATTAGCTATCTGCTAGGATTTTATGATTCGCTTGTCTTCCATCATATTTTGAAATGTAGAACATACGTGTGTACGCAATTTGCAATAAATCGATGTTCTGTGTTCGATTTATTATACAATTGTTTCAATAACATATTGAATGTCGTTTATTGTAACTTGACAAATCGATCAACTTCTCAATACTCCCGTATTGAAAGCATACTCGTTACAAACAAACAATAAGGACGCGCTGCTAGTGTCAACAATAGACCGCTTCCCTGACAATCCTTTCCTACAATATCAACATTCATATTAAACTATTGTAATTGACGCACATTGAAAACTGTTGTACCTGTCATCGATAATGAAATAAACCTTTGTTATTTTATCTTACCATTTAATGCTGTTTCGCCTAAGTTTTTAAAGACGCCAGCCCCGAGCGCTTACCTACAGCCCATTTCGTAATCTCATAAAGGAGCGTACGACATTGCACTATCGATAAACGTCACCGCGCGGTATTCAATTGCATTTTTGCAAAATTCCATTGGATCCTCCAATTAAGGAGGAGAAAATCGTTTTTAAAACCCAGCGTTTACTAAATCTGTACGATTTTGGCTACGTCTCGGACATAGCAACGATACGGAAGCGGTTGCTAGGGTCGTTAAGTATTTTACGGACCACGAAACGTGATGAGTAACATCGAGCATGCCCCGTTTTGTCCACCGTAACGGCTTACGTGAAAAAAACAATTGCCCCACCAATATTTTCATACGTGAAATATCATTACCAACTCTAAAGGCGAGGTCATTATCAATATCGTTAGAGAATTTCTCTATGATAAAAGTCATCGTGATTTTAAAGATATTGCTAAGAAGAAGGACAAGTGGTACGAGATTTCTTCCGAAATCGGAAGACTATGCAATATTCAATTGTCAGGTAGGTAATCATACCGGGTATACACATTTGAATATATTTTACATTTCACATATATACACATAGCTGAAAACGTGGAGAAACGATGGACCACGCTGCGCACTTTCAGCCGCGAGCACAGAAATAGAGACGGAGTATGTGACATCGGATTCGATTCGAATTCCCGTCAGAGAGTGGGAGCTATACCAGAGTATTCCTGATGCCGCATATTACTCATAGACATTTAATTAATTAATTACTCTAATTAAATTATTTCATATTAAGTATTGGGCTATAGTAATTTTACTGATTTTTACCTGCAGGACCAAGAGCACTTATCGACTGCCCTTGCAGCTAACTGTGAACGAAGGTGCCAGTCAGCAAAGCGATGTTACTCGGCGCATTGACTCCCCGAGCGCTTCCAGTATCGCAGCGAATAATTTCTAATGATCCTGATGATTCTATAGATCCTGGGAAGATTTTTGTACCAATTTTTGTTAACACTTAATGCGCCAAAATACAAATGAAAACAAAATAGGAATAGTTGAATGTTCTAACCAATAATCGGATCATATATTCCGAAAAACTGATTTTATTATTTGGATTTTGTGGAGTCTATTGTGGTGTACTTGGCGTGAAATTTTACCCAGTCTCTTGAGTTGTTTTAGTTATAACTTTGTTTATCAAAATGGAGATTATTTCATGTTTAGCACACCCTTCATTCTATTTATTAAAAATGGAAGCATGTGTAATTAGATGCCAATGATTGAAGCCCAAAAACATAGTTTGTACAAAACCATACATATTCTGAAAGTATAATGACAACTCTGGTTTCGTATGAGTAACTTATGTACAACATCGATATAAGAACTTTTTTATTTTAACATTTTCACAAGCAAGGATATCGATACGAGTCAATTTTACACATTTTGTAAGATTGTTCAACGTAGGTCATAATCACCTAAGTACAACTTTTGAACAATAATGGGTTACCTATTTATGTGCAAAACTTAATATCTCTGATAAACTTAAAACGCAAAGCTGGAAAAAGTTTCAATAAAAAAGATTTCTATTGTCTTGACGCGTATCACTGTAAAGTGTAATTCATTGATTACTAAGGAAATGCCACAAAAAATCAGTCAGGTGTGAAATAATAGACATTGGTTAGAATTGTATGGAAGTTATAATAGATACTCTCACTTTAAAAATCATTTTATCAAGGTGACATAATTCTGTATCACAACTTCAACGAACGTAAGGAAACTCTTAGTTATTACAAAAAAAAGGGTACAATTTTAATAATATTGTGACTAACATACGTTAATAATTTAGTATGACAGAGTGTACCGGTACAATGATATTAAATCACGATAATTATTATAGTAAAACTTGCATATTCTAATAAGAAATATAAAATATGTTAAAAAATTGCAGTTAGTCTTAACGTTGTAGGCGTTCACAAAACTGGTTCACAAAAATTGTTCGCACCAATCGCTAAGACATTGGTAACAGTCATTTGATTGCTTAGCATTGGCAGAGCATTGATCTTTCATCCATTCTTGAAATAGCTCCTTGTCCTTTTTCAAAACGAGGTATTGCCCAAGTATGACATATGCCTGTCAACATAATGCATCAATTATTATCTTAAATAGCAAGTGTGTGACAATTCATTAATGAAATTAAATAAAAGGACAAAAATGCGTTTTGATGAGTTATGGATAGTAACATTTACTGTAAAAATACTGAGAGAAACCCGTTTGGACACAAATGAATCAAAGTCTTTATTGGGCACATCTCGATTGGGCACCAGATAAATAATTAAGCGAGATACAGTGGGACAGCTTAGCTGCCCAAGATTTTCTCAATTACTTATTTCATTCTGTCTAATCGGGCTATCGTGAATTTGATCTATTTTTGTGCCCAATCGAGATGTGTCTAAAATATATTGTATCTAATAAAGCTTTTGATTTACTTTGTGTTTGCAATAATGCCTATGTATATGTATGTACTCTAGTGGAAAAATTTTAAAGAAAAGGGTTGTGGAACATTATGTAGCAAGACTAGCAAAGTAAATCACAAAACTACTAGTAAGTTGGCATTCCATTTTAAAAATATCAAATAAATTATTGGTATCCTATCGGCATTCCTGATACCTCTACCCCTATCCCAGCATCTAATTGATCTCCGTGATAAAATACAAATTCTAACCATCGAGAAGTTAAAACTAAAAGAGTAAAACTATTAATTAAACTAAAAAATTTTAGTAATAGCAATAATAAAGGGAGTTCTTAAATAAATACGATAGATATCTCTCTATATCGTACCTTCCTTCAAGTATAATGTGGTGATAAGATTGTAATAGACTAGGTAAGAATATGTAAGGTTAAGATAGCTTAGAACTTGAATTCTTGTTTGGTATTGCCATAAATAAGTATTTGTTACTTTTAATTACATTTTTACCAGAGCAAAGAATCATTGTTAATTTAAAAGTACAAATGTCAAGAGCACCACATGATTAACCCAGGAATGATCATGTGATTTCGTTTCCAGTTGAAAACGATTGAATTTGGGTGTCTCACAATCAGACACCCCCATGCGCCTACTCTCATATTAAACAAAAAAAAGTATTGTAGCTTGTCGAACAAAATGTTTAATTAAAAAAAGAAATTTTTTATTCAAACAAATGCTAAATAAAGGACCCACACATTCTTAATAGGGTGTTGTGATATTTTTATCACAAGGATCAATTCAATGCTATGGTATTTTATCGTGGAGACTCATTATCGGAGGATATTTTGTGTCGTAAAGTATTGATCGGGTTCTATAATCATGCAAATACTTCTATATACAAACTACTATTTCATACAAACAATCAATAAGAAATGTTAATATACAATTTTTTATGTTTACTTCCACTTATGTTTCTGTCAGAGCTGCGAACGTTTTATATAGTTGTGTATTCTTATTTTACCTAAAATTCAATCCTTAAGTCGAGATTTCCTGATATGTAAAATAAAAATCACCATCATTCTTTCATAAAAAAATATATCCAAAAACTTTTTAGGTAAACGATAAAAAATTTGAATATCTCTTTATACAATGTGATGGGAAGAAAAAACGATTCTCATCCAACAATGGAGGGATATAACTGAATTCATGATATTCAAAACTTAGTTCTTTCTGCTTCTATCAGAAGAGCTATTTTTTAAATTTGGCAAGATTTGTAAAACTATTAAGTTCAATAAGAAATCTATGATTTTTAGTTAAAAATTCTTTAAATGAGATTCTATCATAATTGTCTAGTTTTTCATCTATGTCTATTTAGTTAAATTGAAAAAAAATATTTGAACATATGCAGAAAAAAGAAAGAATACATCATAAATCAAAAAATAAAAACAACTTTAAAGTAATCATGTATTTCAAAAAATATAACGAGTACTGCAAGCTTGTTATGTGTTTTCCTTTTCTCATGCATCTGATCAATATAACATGTCCAAAACATTTACAACATATGTTTCAGTAGATTGGATGAAAACAATTATAATAATTATTTGACACCATAGTTCAATTTTAATTTAGATTAAATTCTCTTCATTTATACACATAGGTATCTGATCTTAGATAACGATTAAATTATTGGTATTGGTGAGATGGAAAATAAAACAAGTTATAGACAGATTAGAAATGTAACCGGAGAAGCAAAAACTCATATTCGGCAAGGACAACTCAATGAAAAAAAATAGATATTTCAGAATGTGGAGAGAGAAAATAATTAAATATAAAATTGGGGTCTGCCAATAATCCAATAATTATATACTACTTATATAATGGCAAAGATTTAGTTGTGCATATGAGGTGATAGGAAATTGAAGAAATCACTTGAAAAATGAAAAATAAAATGGTTTAAGGTTTTTGAAGACATTCTCAATCTTAATCGATCCTCAATTTTAGTAGACTATAATTTTAAAATTGATGGAAATGTTATAACTGTTATTATTTATATTTAGAGCATGCTACTTATAGACATTATTTTTCCTTTAATACTTAGTAAATATTTTTAAGTTTAAAGAGTTCAGCGTAATACAGTGAAAACATTCTTTTTTTTGAAACTATTTCTTTATTGATACTAAATTTATAAATTAATTTTTAAATGCCATTTTTTCAAATATTTTGAAGAATATTTATGCTACAAAACTTGTTGGCACATATTTTTGTCATATACTATAGTTCATATTCTTTTAAAACATTTTTATCTCTCAATGAAAATAAAAATTAGTTGTATCAAAAATATAGTATGGATTTAAATTGCAAAAGTAGTGTTGAAAACGTTTTTCAACTATATTATGATACTCTCTATTGATTCTCTTTTGACTCACCTGACATATGAGATACTCCAAAGTTAGAACTTTAAAAAATTATATAAAAACTGTATATCCTTTAAGTATTCATTCATCTATGTATTATATCAATATAAATAATAGTAAAATCTTTGTAAAAGTGAATTTTCAAGAATAAAATTAGTAGAAAAACAGAATAGAATTAAATTTAGTACACAAATTTCTTTAAAAAAAAAAAAATACGTAACATGCTTTAAATGGAGTATATATAATCTAATATATATAATAAAGAAAATGACAATAGAGTTGTCATGTCATGGTAAACATGGAGCTACTTACTTTATCAAATCCTGTTGCTTCTAATCTTTTTCCTAATACTTCACCGATGCCAGCAAGATCAGTAACTGGTTTGTCACCCATAGGCTCAGCGACAAAGTTTTTATGTTTTTGTGATGTGCTGGACATTGTTATAACCTATCAAGAGATTCCAATTATTCAACGGTAGATGTAATGTAAAGTCAATATCATATTTGAATGATTTCAGTGTTGCATTTACTCATAAGTTATAGAACATACATATTGCCTCTATATAACCTAAAAATCTTGAACTCAATCTAGTTGATTTTTTGTGAATATAGCATTAGTTAAGAAATCAGGAAAATAAGTTAAAAACTATTAATGTAGGCACTTGTTTGAAAATTCAGTTATTATATACGTATTCTTATACTCACTTGTATACCAAATCCTCTCAAAAAATATACAAACTATATATGCCTCAGACTAGTTGGAAATTGTACTAAATTGCTGACAGCCAAATTTCTTAAAACCGCTTTAATCTTTCAATACTAACAGACATCAATGCTTGTGAACGGTGATAACGAGAGAACAGGAAAGCAAGAGAAACAAAGCGCGTCATATACAAAATTTGTATAACTGCATATCGCTTTACCGCTTAAAAAATGTTACTTGTATTTCACACAAAACTGTGACCTAACATAACCAATCATGTGTAAGTATTGTCGTTGAAAGCAGCATATGATTGGTCAACTGTATTGAGTCCTGAATGAAACGATCAGTAACCGTTCAGTAACTATACCGATCGTTTTTATCTCTAATGTTTCAAACGTAAATAGATCATTTTCTTTTCCTAAGTGGCACATTTTTCCTTTTTGATATTTTTAAGTTGCTTCTTCCTAAATGACTTTTCGATCAGCCGAAAAGTTGATGAACAGATAAAAAAAGTAATCATAAAAAGTTAATTTTAACAAATTATCAAAAACATGCCAAAATAATGTTAACAAAATAGCATTATTAGAAAAGTTATTGAAATGTTATTACAAAGGGTGTTTACCTGTATGGCGTAGTCAACTTATTGATGTTTTAAAGATATCCGAAAAATGTTGATTATGAATGTTTGCTATTAAAAGTCCTTTGATATTACAAAAAAAGAATACTTGATACCCTCCCAAAATAGCTATTTGCATACCCCAAAAAGATCACTTTTTTACCATCTTTTGATACATTTTTGTCAGCATAAAAGGGTGTTACATAGACGATATTTAATTATAAAGTTTAGGACTTTTAGTCGTCTCTAAAACGTTATCTATTGCCAGACAGCACATGGCGTCTTCGGGATATCCCAAATGTATTCCGAATGTCCCAAAACTGACAACTTTAGGATAACCTCGGGATGTACTGCTTCGAATACACATTTATGACTTTTGACATATGCCATTAACAACATCCTTAGGATATTCTCAGGATCGACAGGATGTCCTGTAAAAATTATATACGTTTATTTTTATATATTTTTTAGATTCTATTTACGTAATATACATAAGTAAATTTATATAAAGTTCTGCATATAAATGAGTGTATATTCCATAATTGAAGCACGAATGCGGTTATTAAATTTTATCAAATTTAATCGACTGATTTCGACCATTAACAAAATCAGTCGATATTATTGGACTGAATTTAATAATCGCATCGTGGTTCAGTTACGGACTATACATTAAATTAGAATCAGCATATAGTATAACGCTTTAACCGGATAGTAGCATCAATCTGATAGAGATAGTGTGCATATACATATACGGAGACTCCTCCCAGATTCGGAGCCTAGGAAAACTCACACTGCATATATACCGTCTTCTAACTCGAAGTTTGTACGCGATACATTCATAATATACAGTTCTACATGTGAAAGAGGTATTAAAAACCTCTTATAAAAATTCTATAAAACGCCTAAACATGTCCAATGGATTTTTCCCAGGATGTCCGTAGGATCATGAATATGTGGACATTTGCACCAAAACCTTATCAGGACATCCATAGGACTTCCGGAATATCCTCTTATATCCATTAATGATTTATGCCAAGACTCATAAATATGTATCCGAAGAGGGATATCCTGAGGTTATCCTAAGGTTATCAGGACAGTTTTGGGACGTTCATGATACAATAATTGGGATACTCCTAGGACGTCATGTGCTGTCTGGAATTTACAATTCTTATGGAAACACGCACTTGTGTGTACATGTTTTTGGAACGTCAAATATTTTTGATACATTGATATGGATTGATTAAGATATGAGGGCGCGAGATACTTGCAATTTGTCGATGTATAACATACTTGTATCATAATTCTGTATGCATTGCATACTTTTAATTGTCAACTATATTTTATGAAAATAGCATCTGAGTAATTGTAAAACTTTAAAAGATATATATGTAGTTCTTTGAAATGAAGACAATGCAATTATTTCGTGTTTATTATTGAGGATTCAAGATAGCCGTTGTAAGTCCCCAGTTCCCTTAAAGTATAAATAAAGAAAATATAAAAGATGACGTTAAACCATTTTATAATGAATGCAAAACCTAAGGAGTCTTTCACCAGACTTTTTTAGGCAATGTAAGAAAAACGGAAAAAAATGCCAAAGGAGTGAGAATTCATTGCAGGTTGTTGACTATCAAAAAATAGTTTGCAACACTTGATTGATTTGTATTTAGTTAATTTCATTTAAATTTCACTTCTCATGAAGTATTGTTTTAGATTATATATTCTAAACTCAGGTGGTGCAAGACATTTAATAATTGGGTTTTAAAAACGAAATAGTGATATTTTAGTGGTAAAATAAGACTAGACTTAAATTGATACGAATATATCACATATAAATTTTATATAATAATTTAAACAGTATGTAAAAAATAGAAAGTGAACATACAAATATTGGAAAATCAATAGTTGCTTAATGATAGTACTGGATCTATTAAGTTTAAACCAAATTGATAGACCAATCAAAATTACTTTTATTCAGAGAAATCGTTGATTATTTTCTGTGTTCAGACAATACAAGAAAAGCAATTAAGTATATCTTACCAACAAAATGATGAAAAAATAACACAGTTGATTTATTCACACAAGCATAGGATGGATATAGACATACATTTTTTAAAATCATTTCAATTTATTGTTTGGATGGAACAGAAAATGTTAACAATTGAAAGCACTTGCTTTACGCTTAGTTGCAATGAAGACATAGTATGTATATCATATAGAACTTTTCAGTGAATTAGGGCTTTTTCGATTACTAATTAATATTATTGCATTATCTCAAATAATTTTTATGTAGAACAAGTTGCCAATTGTTTTATTCTTTTGCTAGTAATCAGAGAAATGAAGTTTAACGCCAAAAATATATTGCATTTTGGAAAAAAAATCCATTTTAAAAGAACAAACATTATGTCCTTGCACTACCTAAAAGAAGTCTGGGATACAGATAATCTTATCATTACACATTCAATAATAAACAATCAATATGTCCTAGAATCCAATTACGTATAAGAATTAACAATGGCGAGCTCAACAGGTTTTTGTAAGGTGTAAAATGTTGTGAGATGGATGACACGATGAGGCAAGAATTATCAGGGATACAGAATATCATAGTGGCCAGGACGATAGAGTAAATGGACAGTTGGTAATGCTCCTTCAGGAAAGTCATGTGCTGTCACTTCAGTACCTGCACCTCGATCCATGTAACGTACTCGGACACCAGTTCCAAGAGCTGTGCTCATTGCTATAATGTGGATATGATCAGACTCTTTGTACATCGGTTCCACTTCCTGCAATTAATGTATTATTTTTTATTTTTAACGTAATTATTCGTTTTACAAATTGTTATTTTCGTAAATCTAGTTTTAGAACCAACCTGATGGCAGAATTCTGAAATCGTACGATCCCCTTCTATAAAGTGTTGATAAAAATCCGCCTCTCGTTGTAGTTGGCCAGAAGTTATTAATCTAAGATATACAACCACGTAATCTGAATAACCTTGCTCATTGAATAATTTATGTAATTCCAAACGACTGGCTTCTGAATCCCCACCAACTTTGTCAATGACTTCCATAAACTGTAAAGAAGTGTCAGTAACAATCTGATTTGTTCTTATAACTTTCATCATAATTTTGTCAATGTTGTCAAAGTAATACTATCAAAGTAACTTACTGTGTCATGAAAATCTTCGACAGTGAATTGTGGAAATCCTAAAGCAACAAGGTTGTCTTTACTCTTCAGAGCAAGTTCTCTAAATTTTTCATATTCCTCCTTGTTATCAATCAGTCTTTCAAGGTAAGCATAGCTAAATGCTCGGAAGAAACAGTTCCCATCGGGCCTTGTTCTTCTAATGTATGAGTACTTCTGCCCCAAAACTTTTGTCTTTGCAAGATATACTTCGTCCTTAGCATATTCAAGCTCTAAGCTAATTAAAGACTCTTTTTCACCTACTAGAGCTATTGACTCAGATATCTGAAATAAATATAATATATACGCTCCAATTTATATATATATATATTATTAACTTAATAATAAATTTTATACTTATCACTTGTAAATTATCTATGAATCCTGTTTTTATGTTTATTAGAGTATGCAAAGTTATCTTAACCCTTGAAATAATTAGGCAATGAAAAGAATCGTAAATCAACAGAAATATTTAAAACCAATAATCAAAAATAATAGTACCATTTAAACTTTACAACATTTTAGAATTTTTTATATCACACTGATGTTTGTTAAAATAATCGAGGTAAATGAACTGTCTATTTAAGGGTTACAATCATGTCAATGCAAAGTTTGATTTTTAACCTAAAAAAATCATAAACACTATTTTGATAAGTAAACGATATGTAACTATGATTGATTTGCACTTTTTATATTAATTTTTCCAGAAAATCATGTAAATTTTGTGTAGGTAAGATATTAACCTCTTTTTCAATACGTCTCTGTTGTTGAAGGATTAACTCATCTTGATTGACATCTGTAACGAAATGACAATTAAAAACTGTTATGATATATTGCATTTTTCTTTATAGAAAATATTCTTTAAAAAAACCTGTATTTTCTGATGACCATTGCGGTGATCGTTTGTCTTCCATATTTCAGTGAATTTTCATTAATTTCAAAGCTACTACTGTCTAATCACGAGCCAAAAACAAAAGTCCGATGACTGCCATTGCAAAATGTGCATCCACCACACATCTTTGGTCACTAAGGTTGGTTGATGGCATAAAACATGGTGGAAGTAGACAAGGTGTGGTGGTTCTCGAGACGCGTCTTCGAACCTACTGCGCAGTCAATAGCACCGGCCATTTTGTAACATGTATATAATGTATATCAGAGTTACATATAAAGGTACTATTTCATTCACGCGACCGCAACGCCGAAGAAATCACGCTGATTGGTTAAAAATTGAGGGGATGTCAATTTTCGTATCGCGTAACTTGCGCAGCCAATCGCGATCCGCAATTCCGTTCTATTGGCTTAGTTTCCACCGTGCAGAGCTGAAACAGAGTAAACTAATCACTTAGAGGAGTTGAATGGAATTGACCAATGAGACCTCCTTCCTTCCTTTCCTTATGACTGTATCCCCAATGAGGGACATGTGCCAGCCAATGAGACCTCCAAACTTTGTGTAAACTCTGTACCATGGAGACTAGAGTAAAGGAGGCCGAACGCAGTACTTTGGATGTGGTCACGAAACTGTGTATAATAACGTCAGTTGCACATCATGGTGGCTCTGCAGTCAAACGCGACCTAGAGAACGACGGACAGAGAAGTGAGAGAGCCAGAGTGAGCCAGAGATAACTTCATTATATAGCCTTTTAGCGGAAACTATGAAAAGAGAATTTTTTCTGCTTACAAATAAGCTATTTTATGTTATTATACAGGGTGTTCCGAAATTACCTGACCAACGGGGTATGGCGGTGTTCGGGAGGCACGAAAATGACCTTCCTTTTCTCCGGAAGGTCATAGTTTTTAAATGGGAGCAGGTCAAAGTTGACCAATCAGAGCG
>JARQTI010000825.1:427610-452729 GCA_030142655.1 Trachelus tabidus | reverse complement strand
TGCTTTGGGAATCAGCAGTGAGTAGCGGAGAACCTCTGCCCGCCAAGCTACGCGTTCGTGTTCACGTTTAGCTCGGCTACGACAGGATGTGCTTTGTCGATGGAGGCGATGATCACAAAATTGTACTTCGAGACTCGTCGCTACGATTCAGCGTCATAATTTTTGTATCACCGAAAATTGTAGCCTTTTACATCTCCTTACTCACCTCTGTGCGAACCATTTAAATTGAGAGTTCTGTCGCTGTGGCATTGTTGCACGTAGCGGCATCATGTTAGCTTCGAACGTGTCTTCATTGGACATCCGCTACCGGGACCAAAATACGTTCGCTAGTGGCTATCCCTCTTCTATTTGTATCATGAAACAAGAGACAAATGAAGAATAAAATAATTGACAGCTAATAATTTTTGTATCACATGAACCGATGGTGCTGATCCGTTTGAAATCGTTGATTAATAATTATATAGAATACGATTCTGATAAAGATTAAATGACGTACTAGACAAAAACAGAAAGATACATTTTAATAATTCGACTTATTTCCAATATTGCTTGCCGCCTGTATAAGATTTTCAATATTTTAATGAAGAAAAAACTAAAGTTTTTATAAATAAGATTTAATTTCAAGGCATCGCGAGATCTCGTCCAAGTAGTGCAAAACTGAAATCTGTCCCTCTTATCTCAGAGTGAAACTAACCGAACTTCATCGTTCTAATAAAGGAATGAAGAACTTGGCGGAAACTTTGTAATTTTCGAAACTTTTCAAACTTTCGTGAAAACGTTATGCATTTATATTCATTAATACGGGGCGTGTGCGGAATTCGAATATGACGTTTTGACAAGACTGTGTACACAATGAAAATTAATTAATAATAATATCGCACCTAATGCAATTTTTTCTTTAATACTCACAAGAACAACACTGGATAATTGCCTAATAGCGCGTTTATTCAAATAAAATATTTTACTGCATTTCATCTCTCTGAAAAATTAGTCAGCTTCACTGTGAAAGGCTGGTGGGTAGACGGAGTGAAAGCAGAAAGCACTGTGGATAGAAAGAGAGTATATTAATGAGATTGAAGATCCATGAAAAAAAAAGAGAAATGCATGGTGACAAAAAACGAAAGAGGAAAAGTATACACATTAGAAGAGAAGAAAATGAGGGAAATGAAAAATGGAGCAGGAGATGCAATAATATGAAAAAGGCGACTTGGAAGAAAGTTGCATATATATGAACGGACACCTGGAAGAAAGACAGCTACAGGCCAGTGCGCCTCCTTACATACCTGATAGTACTTTGAGTACTGCCAAGCAAGTGCTTCCCCCTGCAAGAAATTCCTGCAAGCTTATAATTTATTAATATAAGAGATTTATGTCAAAAAATTATTGGTCTTCTCCCCGTATGTATTTTTTTATCAATTTCTTGTTTATCTCACCACTTCGAGAATGACTGGCGATTTTATGTGGTTGGATGACGTCGTATAAGCTGATTATCTTTGACTTATGCAAGACAGCGTAATTCGAGATTCGTTATGAAAATCGTCAAATTTCTATAATGTTCTGCAGTCATGAGAAATAAATTTATTTGTGGTATCATCATTATCAGTGTAGTTACAGATGGACCTCTGACATCATTACAAATTATCCAAATGTTTCCTATGCTTGTTACGAACTAATTACGGAATTATTATTTTTTTTAAAATAACCTTTTTCGCCATAAACTGTAAACACGCCACTGCGTTACAATGCATTATAATAAAATAAAAATTATCCTTACGTAAAAAACCATCTTCTATTATCACCCTTAGTACCGTAAGAAAAGTTTCATTGATATTAACCTAGACTATATAAATCCGATAAAATTACCTTCATAAAATACAAAAATGCTAAAATCTTCATAATAGCCGTGATTAAATAAATATCGAAACTCAAGATGATTGATTCCACGACGTCCAAACTACATTTTGCAAGCATGCTTGGTACAAGCAAGATTATCAAATTATTACTGATAAAGCTACTAGAGCCGTATAAATATGGAATAAGCAAGAAAGTTTATCACTTCAAAATTCAGTTCCGAAGCGGAACAAACAGTGAGTATATATGTAGCATTTAAAATTAAAATTAAAATGTCACTTAAAAGTTCTAAGACATCATAAGCAACCTACTACAACTCAATTGAAAATCAACTACTCTGATTTGTATTAAAGGATTTCGGATACAGTCCAATTTCCAAACTCGTTTCCCTTATAATTAATTAAATTTAATCATGACACGTGCGTGTATATTCTATATCATTCCACGTGCCAACTTAAACTGTATGATCAAGAGATTCCACGTGAATCATACCCAGATTACTTAATCTATTTAATGTAGCCATATTCACATGATTGTTGAGCTCTGATTAAAAACATCACGGAACGTCACATTTAAATGGATACTTGATATTTTAAGTATTGCGTTGCTAGGTAATCCTTCGTGCTGACATAAAAGTGATTATCATATATATATATGTGTGTAATAATTGATAACTCGAATTTGTATATTATCATTCAAATTAAACTCTCTTTGTGCATCCCTGTAATGTATTCTCTTGATCTTTTTAACGAGAAAATTAATTCAAGAGTATTAAAATAAATGGGAAAAAAGAAATAGGAAAATGATATTAATATAATATTATTGAAAAGTTATATTCGTTTATGACTTTCCTCTTGTTTTTACCAAGGAAAAACACGTATCATCCACAATACCATTTTTACCTCAATTTGCATCTGCTGTTCGTACTTCGCATTTTTATTTCTTATATGTAGCATTGTGTTTATATATATATATATATATATATATATATATATATATATACACATATATATATACACACACGAACTGTAATCGTAGTTCATCCAAGCGTAGTAAAACGAATCGATTCGAACACAGGCTGCAATAACGCAAAGATCCAAAGGTAAATGATACATGAAAACATTTGCGTTTCAGGCAAGATGACCATTGACCTGTACTACGTTCCTACCAGTCCACCCGTAAGGATAGTTCGCCTCGTTGCCACTGCTGTGGATATCCCCCTTAACCCGAAGCTCGTCAACTTGAAGGCTGGAGAGCAACTCGAGCCTGAATTCCTCAAGAAAAATATCCAACACACTGCACCCACAATTGACGACAATGGCTTCTACCTGCCAGAGAGGTTAGTATGTACACACTGTATAAAAATTATATGAACAGTTATGAGAAAGTTTTATGCGAAAAATAAATACCAAATAATTGTCAGTACGTAAGTTTGTGATCGATAAAAAAAGATGTCATCGAGTATCGAATTTTTTTATTCCTCTAATCGATAACATCGAACGGTTGTGCTTTTCATTTTTAGTTTCCGGTCGTCTTTTCTGGGGCTTCCTTCGATCCTGCTGATTTGGTTAAGATCGATGAAGCTTTTGGATCGCTGAATAGCTTTCTTGAAGGGCAGGAATATGTTTCCGGCAAGAATTTGAATATTGCTGATCTTGCTTTGATCGCTAGTATTTCCACCTATGACGGTTTTGATTATGACTTGTCCAAGTACGAGAACGCTGTACGCTGGTACAGCCATCTGAAAGAGACTGCGCCACAGTACGACGAAGCGAATGGGAATGGCGTTGAGGAACTTTGTGGAAATTCAGCGGTACTTTTGAGGAAGCGAAAAAAGGAAGTTTTATAAAAATTGTGCATTTTGTAAATTTTTCAATCTTCTGCTGCGACGCGTACAATAATTTATGCTTTTTGAGAATGATAATATACAGGAATCACAATACACGAGTATACTTGTATGAATCGAGGTGGTTTTATTTTAATTGCTAATTACTTAAGCCATCCTCGTCCACGAATTTACGCAACAGCGTGAAATATGACATTGCTGTTGTTATCACCTTGAACAGATAATTGAATATTGCGATGAATCATTACATCGTATATACGTGATATAACTTTCTTATTGTTATACTAAATATATTTACCGCGTTGAAGGATTCCAACGATACGATGCAAAATTTTCCAGCTGTCAGGTAACACGGACGATGACTTCGCATCATTAATAATTGTATTCCACCTCGGTATGCTTTTCCATAATCAGTTGCGGAAAGATCGTACCAAGTTGTATTGTAGGCGCCATCGCCAACATTCGCACTCGCCCAAATGATCTCGTTGCATGACCAGGAAATGAGAAAAAATTCCCCGACAGTTGTCAGGAAGAAAGAGGTTCTAAATACGAACTTTAGTATCGTTCCAGAAAACTTGTCAATGAGAAACATCAAAATTGAAATTGTTAAGTACGCTTGATTTAGAATGTTTTTGGAAAAAAAAAATATATGCGAAATTTATCAATGTATGTATACTCACGAAAAATATTTGAAAACCAGATGTGCACATTAGTAAACCGGACGATAGCATTTGCACAAGTATCATATATGAACAAGCGTTTTCTATTTCTGCAGTGTAGTCGATGAGCATCCTGTGAATTTTTATGCACTTTTTTAAATTTTCAAAAGCGTAACGTGAGATTCTCGAATCCACTATATCCAAGTCGTCTTCAAAAGCCCATTTCAATTTGTTGTGTAATATTTTGAATTGACATACAAGATGAAGATTTGTTGTCATCAAGAATATGTTGAGCGTAAATGAACCAACTGCGGCGCTAAAGCCTATCACGATCTAGTATAATAAAAATTTAAAGATGTAAATTAATTTTAGATAATCTGATGCTCAAAACGAATGAATTTTAATACAGGTAAAACAATGAAAGTTAATATTTTTGGCAGATCAATGTAAAATACCTCGATGGCAAGTCCAATTTCGTAATAGGGTGATTCGCTACGAGACAGCTTACCAACATGGAGCAGGATCGGTAAAGTCTTTTCACTTGTGTTTCTACTGAAATTTTCTTATAATTTTGGAGAAAAAAAAAGTTTAATTAGATATTAAATTAAATACGTTTCGTAAAGAAAAGCTCTTATAGACGGCAAATTAATAACGAAGCGAGATTGATATACGAATTCAAAATAATGCAAAGCTGGAGCAAGAAAATATTTATTTTCATTAATAATATCGAAATTTACTCACCCACGAATGGAAGAATCACGTAATTCGAAGTTGCCCCTTGAGTTAAAATTGCAAGAGTTATTACCAACGCAACGCACTGACGCTCGCAATCTATAATCGCATTTATACCGTATTCCTCCTCTTTCTTTCCATTTTCAATAGTACTTTCTATACGGTCAATAATATCCAAAACTTTCTGTCGATTAATACCAAAGACTGTTAATTTTCCGACTACATTAAGAATGGCAATCATTGGGCAAAGGACATTCACAGCTCTCTGCAACGATGCCAAGTGTAAATAAAAGTGTGTGAAGTCCCAATAAATAAGTGCCCGAATATAAGATTCGCAATTAATTAATCTACCACATAAATAGAAAAATTAAATCACCAATACCAATGTCCCAGATAAACAAAAATAATCGTGTACAACATAATATTATCACGATTGTCGAAAAAGAAATATATCTTTTGTCACTTACATAAATGTCATCCAGAGCGGAAAAAAAGTCTATTGCCGATAATATCACGCCGATGATCATCAGAGTTAATAGACAAGAATATATTAAAATTGTGAGAGCCTTATCAATTGTATTATCAGCTTTCCGTAATCCAATTAATTTCATAGTACATTTTATTAACTTTAGCGACACACCGATATCTGCACGGTGCGACATTTCAGTCACATGTGTCACTGTCACAACATTTTTCTCTTGGCCACCATCAAATTATAGTGATTACTATAATGATAGCAATGCTAGGTGACTACAGGGCGCATCGTGCTTTGATCAGTTACACGTGTTCGATCGGCAGGTTATTTTCCTACAAATATTGCATCGCGGCAACGCCTTCTGAACCGTAAATCCATTCTAGGGAAAAAGAGAGTTCCTTTGTACTTGGTTCATAAAACAGGTTGCCAAAAAAAGTCATGGTTCATATACAGAGCAGTGAAGAAGAAACGTAATCGTAAAGCAGTCTAATGGATTGAGTCAGACAAAAGTGAAAAGTGCATAATTCATGTTTTTTTAATGAATTATTAAAATCACTGATTTTTATAACTCATCAGTATGCAGACACGTGATCGTAAAGTTTTCTGTGAGAGAATGAACTGTTAAGAGTAACGCGAAATATTAATAATAATTAAATTTCCAAAACAGCTTTCGCTTCGCACAACGAGCTTATACATTTAATAACAATATTTTATCTACAGAAATTTAATTTACACTTTCCGCGCTCTTGATACCAAGCACAACGATTTACTGTAATACATTATAATTCGCGAAAATTTTGCCGACCGATATCTACTCTGATTTCACGTCGAATAGAAAAAAGAGTAAACGACTTACCGGATAATTTTGCAAATTGACTGTAATCGTACTTGAAGAACACTAACAATCGAATGGCGATTATGGTAAGAACGTTTTATTGCAGTGGACTTTTGGCGATTCTCATTGATCGCGTAAGGTTTGATATTTTAAGAGAGAACATTTTTGTTAGGGGAATAAAATGGATTCCTTGCGCTTTATATAAATTTCAAATATACAGTGTATACAGGAATCTTAAATTTTAATACTGTAGAGTAGCCGAGTTAATACGAATGTCCTTTTTTTATTTATTACGAAATTCATCCTCGTCAACGAAGTTTCGTAACAGCGTGAAGCATGAGGATGCTGTTGTCATCACCTTAAATAACGAATTGGATATTGAGATCAATTGCAATAGTGTATACAGACAGCAAATAAATCCTAGAGTCAACATTAACGTCTAGAAAACGGGAATCCGATTTTTTTGACTCTACATACATTTCATATATTTCCTACAGCATCATTTTAATATACGCATTAAAGTTCTAAAAAATGTAGAAACTGTTTAAAAAATTCCACCCGTTATCTAAAGACTTTTGGACGTATATTAAATATATTTACCGCCCAGAAGGATTGCAACGATATGACACAAAATTTTCCAGCTGTGAGATAACACGGACGATGACTTCGCATAATTAATAATTGCAATCCATTTCGATATGCTTTTCCATAATCCGTTGCGGTAAGATTGTACCAAGTTGTGTCGTAGCCGCCGTCGCCAACATTCGCGCTCGCCACAATGATTTCGTTACATGACCAGGAGAAGAGAAAAAATTCACCGACAGTTGTCAGGAAAAAGGAGGCACTGAATACGAATCTCAGTATCGTTCCAGAAAACTTGTAAAAGAAAAAAAAATTTGAAATCGGTGCGACTAATTTGGAATAATGTTTTATGAATAAAAAAATATATATGCGGGATTGATCAATACTCACGAAAAATACTTGGAAACCTGATGTGCATATCAGTATATCGGATGATAACATTTGCATAAGTATCACGTATGTATAAACATGCTCTACTTGTCTAGTGTGGTCGATGAGCATTTTGTGAGTTTTTATACATTTTTTTAACTTGCTATAAGCCTCACGTGAGTCATTCAAATCCATCGTATCCAAATCGCTTGTACAAGTCAATTTTAATTTGTGATGTAAAATTCTAAATTGACATGCCAGATGAAGATTTGTTATCGTCAAGAAATTGTTGAGCGACACTAAACATGCTCCAGTGCTAATGCTTATCAATGCCTAATAGAATAAAAATGTCATGAAGTAAATTAATTTTTGGTAATCAGATTATCGGAATACGATTTAACAGGAATTAAATTAATAAAACCCAGTGGGTTCAGTCGTGAACTCCGCAATATCGTATTTTCGTCTTTCTTACACACATTGCGAGTTAGGGTATCCAAGCCTGATTAAGTTTTAATGACTGGGCCCACTGCCTTGTAGGATAAAAATGGAAAATATACACTTGACAAATTTATGTAAAGTACCTCGATACAAAGTCCCATTTCGAAATACGGTGATTCGTCATAAGGTAGATTACCAAAATGCATCGCGACTGGTAAAATCTTTTCACTTGCATTTCCAGTAAAATTTTCTTATAATTTTTAAAGAAAAAAAAAACGAAAATTTGAAATTAGACATTAAATTAAGTAAAGTCTGTAAACGAAAACTCTTACCCAAGATAAAAAAAATGATAAAGCGAAAATAAGATATGAATCCAAAATATTGCGATGTTCGAAGAATGTAATATTCATTTTTTTTTTAATAATATTGGAATTTTCTCACCCACGAATGGCAAAATCACATAATTCGAAGTTGCCCCTTGAGTTAGAATTCCAAAAGTTATTGCCAAGGCAACGCATTGACGTTCACAATCTTTGACTGCGTTTATTTCGTATTCCTCGTACATTTCATTTTTAATGGCATTTTCAATGCGTTTAAGAATATTCATCAATTCTTCCCGATTAATTAAAAATATTATCAATTTCCCAGTTATATTAATCAGAGCAATCGTTGGGCAAAAGATATTCACAGCTTTCTGCAATAGTGCCAAACGTGAATTAAAATTTTAACGAACACACCAACACACGAGCGTGCATAATAAACATTAAAATCTTGCAATTAAGTGCTCGTAGCACAAAATATAATTGGATTTAAAAAAATATATATTTGTCACTTACATAAATGTCATTGAAAACATAAAAGAGATCTGTCACTAAATAGATCACACCTACTACCACCATACCAATTGTATAAAAAAAAATTAAACTCATAAGAAAATTTTCAATTCTACTATCACCTTTCCATAATCCAATTAGTTTCATACAGTATTTTGTTATCTTAAGGGACACACCTATGTCTGAATGGTGCGACATTTCAGTGACTTGTGGCACTCTGATAACACTTTTCTCTTCGCGAGTATCGAATTCCTATGATTACTGTAATGATAGTAATACTAGGTAGCTACAGGACATATCGTGCTTTGATCAATTTCACATCTTCGATCGGCAGGTCATTTTCCCACAAATTTTGCATCGCGGTAACGCCTCCCGAATCATAAATCCAGTCTAAGGTAAAAGACAGTTCCTTGCATTTTTTTCACGACACGAGCTACCGACGTGAGTCATGGTTCACATGGGAACCAATAAAGAAGAAATATCTAAAAAAAAACAAAATTAATTAAGTGAGTCAGCCAAGAGTGTAAAGAGCACACACGAATGTGCATCCATTCGTTTAAAAGGACAAATAAAATGACGCGATGTTGTCCTCTGAAAAGTTAAATTTTTGTTAACGAAAGTTAAATTAAAGCCAAACATCAATGGTAATAAAATTAAATCACAGGTATACGTTTTGCTGTGAAAAATGAGTGCATAAATTTCCTAATAATATTTTACTTACAGAATATCAAAATCAGGATGTTCTCGATACTAACGATAACAGTACATTACTACCCATATAACATATACCCAATATATTACAAGCAATTTGTTATTATCGACGAAAACCAATCGATGGATGCAACTGCAAAGTTTTCAATTGTCAGGTAACATGTATGACGCAATTATAAATTTCCTTGCACTTCAGTTGATCCTTGTCCTCGTAAAATTGTGAACGTGTCACTTATCATCGGATAAAATTGAAACCCTGTAACACTGAGAGAAATAGAGTCATTCGTAATTACCAAAAATATATATTAATACGTGCATTGTGTATGTTCGTTACTTGTGGGGATGTCACCTATTGCCAATGATCGAGACTAATGTCAAATCAGGACTCGAACCGATCCTATGCTTGCAATGAGGCCCCCGGTACAAGATCACCCGGAGTCCCATGATCAGCCCTGCCCCGGAACCCCTACTGGTGCACGGCTACCAGAGAGGAGGCACGATCGACTGGTGGCGCCACTCTTAGGGCTGTAGGACATGTTCGTAAAGGCCCAACTCGAAGGGTCCCATGGGACCTTGACCTCTGACCCATACAGTCTCCTTCGCGAGACTTCATCGTACAAGTGAAGGACCAAAGACCTCGCCGTCCATTTTTATAGCACTCGGCAAATACTCATTTCGGCTACTTCATCCTCTTTGAAGTGTCCGTCCGGTCCGAATCCTCTGTCGCGCATACGGTTAGGTCCAGTCTCAAGCACCCTCCTCCCTGATCCTCTTTTCCTGACGCGACTACCAGTGTCTTTTCTTTTTCCCAATGCCCCTTCGTGAACAAATTCTTAACTCTTAATTTGACCCAGATGAAAAAAAAATACATTTCGCCTACATTTAAACAAAACTTATTCTTGCCAAAACCTTCCAACGAATAAACAAACGAACCGAACAACGAATTCCTGGTGCCTGGAATGACTTAATAGGTTTTCACACTGTCATACAATTTCGGGGACTCGCTGCAAAAATTCTGTACTTTTTGTCCCAAAAACTGAAACTTTACTTTTGTACGTGTGCATTTTGCTTGAATTATTTAATAAAGTTAGACACATGTCTTGTGCAATGATTGCCTATTTATTTTCTTTTTCTTTTGATAAGTATATATATACTGCGACAGTCCTCTTCACACATCTTCTTCACTCACTTGTCGTAGCATTGTAAAATAAGACATAGCCGTACTTAATATCTGTAAAAAATATTTTTCATATACGAAAAATTATATTTTGACATCAAAATTCAGTCGCTTTTATCATTAAATAATGACACTCAATAAATTGCCATTTCTTTTACCGCAGTTAATGTTTGCAGTGTTATTGGTGAAAATTTTCCTGCTGTAAGTTGACACGGCCGCTGTGCCCTCACCATAAGAAATAATAATCCGTTTCTCAACGATTTTCCAGTTTCATCGTATGGCAGAAGGTACCAACGAGTGTTGTAAGCTGCTTGCGAGATGTAAAGACTTTTCTCACTTATTTGATTGCAGCTCCACGTGTACAGTAGGAGTTGCGTGAGACCCGCCATGAAGTGGCAAATAAATGTAAACTTCCGGAGCAAACTCATCGTGGCCTGTAAAAAATGAGATTCAACTGGGAAACAATTCTGCCAATGAAATAGGGTAAGAATAATTCTTTGTTTCTCACCATGAGCTGAAAACCACCGACGCAGATCACAAAACTGGAAAGTATTAATTGTCCAAGTAGAATCAAAGTGAAAGCACGTTCCATTTGTTCTATATAAGATATCAGGATCTGATGCTGATTTATACAGCTTGTAAATTTTTTGAAGGTTAACGAAAGTCCCAATTTTGTTTTCTCCGACACGTACTCCTCCATTGTGATATCTATGTACGTGTCTGCTACAGCTTCTACACGATGTCCCAAAATTTCCAGCTGACCAGCTACGTAAATATTTAAGACTGATATGAAGTTGTCGAAGAAGCACGTACAAATTCCTGTGTAAAGTGTTGACAATGACTGTTAATTATTAGAATTATTAATTGCCCTTGTAATAAGATCCAATACCTGTATAGTATAAGTTATTTCATAATAAGGCGTCACAGTGAGTGGTAAATTGACCCACAGCGTGAATGGAAGAATTCTGTCGGTTCCGTTTCGATGAAAATTTTCTGCAAGTCGAACGATTAATTTCATTGATTAAAGACTAGACTTAAATCCTATAAGTTGAGTAGTAAAAACTGGGATAATGACAATTTTTATATAACATTAAAAAAAAAAGGTTTTGGAATTTTCTACTAAAGATTCAAAATCTCTGGATAATAATATGGTACTATTTCAATGCTGATAATATCGATATGCATACCCACTACTGGTGCAAAGATGTAATCCAATACTGCGAACAATACCAAATTTGTGAAGAGGTAGACAAATATTTTTCCATATTTGTCGCAACGCTTCATTATCTCGCGGGTGAAGTCGTCGTCAGGATCACACCAAAAATTATCTTGCGCAAAGGAGATTAGGTACATCATGACATTCCAGTGAAATAAAAAATTGGAAATTTTCACCAAAACCATAACAAGGGGCATTGTTGAGCATAAATTGTACATGACAGCCTGAAACGAACTCGGACGATGTTAAGAATTCTAACAGTCTATTTTTAAGTATAAATTTTCACTACTACGTTATGAGATAAGTAATTGAAATACTGAAATTCTATTTCGAATATCGGATAAGACTGTTATCTTATTCGTCGAATTTTCATTTAAAATTTAATTCAGCTCAACGACTTACCGAAAAATCTCCTAGACAGTGATACAGGTCAGCGAACTCTACGGCAAGTGCAAATAAAATTGCAATAACGGCGTATATCAAAGCAACACGTAACAACAATCGTTCTCGAGGATCTTCGGTATAATACATGCCAACTATTTTCATTAAAATTCGCATAAATTTTACTGACCGATATTTACTCTCTTTTGACGTCATGATAGAAACTCGACTGGTGTCGTACTGTCGGTGAAATTTCATTCTGGAGAGAGAAAAAAATAGCAAACGACTTACCGCATAATTTTGCAAATTGACTGTAATCATACTTCAAGACCATTTTACCAATCGAACGGCGATTACGATAAGAACGTTTTATTTCAGTGGCCTCTTGGCGATCCTCATAGGTCGCGTAAGGTTTGATATTTTAAGAGAGAAAATATTTGCTACAGGAATAAAATAGATTTCCTCTGCTTTATATGCATTTCAAATATACAGTATATACAGGAATCTTAATTGTAATACTGCAGTGTACGCGAATCAATATTAGTCTCCTTTTTTTATTTATTGCGAAATTCATCCTCGTCAACGAATTTTCGTAACAGCGTGAAGTACGACGTTGCTGTTGTCATCACCTTAAATGACGAATTGGATATTATGATCAATTACAATAGTGTATACACACGTAATAGAATTTTCTACTGTCATATGAAATATATTTACTGTGGAGAAGGATTCCAGTGATATTATACAAAATTTTCCAGCTGTGAGATAACACGGATGATGACTTCGCATAATTAATAATTGCAATCCGTCTCGATATGCTTTTCCATAACCAGTTGCGGAAAGATTGTACCAAGTCGTATTGTAGCCGCCATCGCCAACTTTCGCACTCGCCACAATGATTTCGTTGCATGACCAGGAAAAAAGAAAAAATTCGCCGACGGACGTCAGAAAGAAAAAGATACTCAAAACGAACCGCAGCATCGATCCCGAAAACTTGTTAAAGAAAACAAAAATTTGAAATCGGTACGTATGATGTACCAAGTTTTTTTTGGAGAAAAAATGTATGCACGGAATTTATCATTATACGTATATACTTACGAAAAATAATTGAAAACCAGCTGCGCATATTACTACACTGGATGCAAACATTTGCATAAGTATTATGTATGTATAAACATTTTCTACCTGAGCAGTGTAGTCGATGAGCATTTTGTGAGTTTTTATACATTTTTTTAACTTACTGTAAGCATCACGCGAGGTATTGAAATTCATATCCAAGTCGCCGGTACAAGTGAATTTCAGTTTATTATATAAAATTTTGAATTGGCATGCAAGATGAAGATTTGTTGTGGTCAGAAAATTATTAAGCGTAACTAAACACAGTGCGGAACTAAAGCCTATCATTGCCTGTTGGAAAAAAAAGTAAAGTAAATCAATATTCGATAATTAGATATCAATTATTAATAAATCAATTAATTGTAATGGAGCAAAAATAATGAAAATATATATTCAGGATATTAATATAAGATACCTCGATGCAAAATCCAATTTCGAAATAAGGCGATTCGCCATAAGCGAATCCACCAAAATGAATAGTGACTGGCAAATTTCTGCTTCCGTTGCTAGAAAAATTTTCTGTGAAAAAAAATGTCAAAATTAAACATTTAATTAACTGAAGATGAGTTAAGATTTTATTTTGAATTCTAAGTAATTTCAGGCCAAAATGATAAAATATGTATATTCGGTATAAATTTGATAATTTACTCACCGAAAAGAGGCGGTATCACATAATTAGAAGCTGCGCCCTGAGTCAGAATTACAAAAGTTATTACCAAAAAAATACATTGACGTTCGCAATCTTTAACGGCTCTTATATCGTATTCCTCGTGCATTTCGTTTTTAATCGAATTTTCCAAACGCTCTATAATATTCAACACTTGCCGTCGATTGATCGCAAAGATTATTAATTTCACAGTATTATTAAAAATAGCAATCGTTGGACAAATAATATTTACGGCTGCCTGGAATAATGCCAAGCATGAATAAAGAATTAGTGAACGCGGCAACAAATGAGAGTCGTAATTTCAGACTCAAAATTAATTCAGCTCATATCACAACATATGCAACGCATGATCAAAGCACTGATAACATTTTTTTTAGATACATAAAAAATCATTATTATATACCTGTATTATCACACGTATAAAGAAAAAGTATACATACTTATCTGTCACTTACATAAATGTCATCGAAAACGTAAAAAAGGTCAGTTATTGTGAATACAATACCGGCGATCCCCATGATAATTGTATAAATGAAAATTGAACTCATGAGAAATATATCAAGTGCATTATCAGCTTTCCATAATCCAATTAATTTCATAGAGTATTTTATTACCGTAAGGGACACACCTATATCTGGATGGTGCGACATTTCAGTGACTTGTGACACTGTCATAACACTTTTCTCTTAGCGACTATTCAATTCCAATGATTACTGTAATGATAGTAATGCTAGGTGGGCTACAGGACATATCGTGCTTTGATCAATTTCACATCTTCGATCGGCAGGTCATTTTCCCACAGATTTTGCATCGCGGTAACGCCTCCCGAATCATAAATCCATTCTAAGGGAAAAGACAGTTGCTTGCACTTTTTTTTTCACGACACGAGCTACCGACGTGAGTCATGGTTCACATGGGAGCCAATAAAGAAGAAATATCTATGAAAAAAGAAAATTAATCAAGTGAGTCAGCCAAGAGTGCAAACAGCATATACAAAAGTGTGTTGATTCGTTTAAAACAACAAATTAAAATACGCGATGTTGTTCTGTGAAAAGTTGAATTTTTTATAGTAACGCAAGTTAAATTAAAGTTTGATTACAAATTACGATTCATTATTAGTTAATCTGTATATCAATTCACTTATTTAATATCGATATTAAATATAAAATATTAAGTAAGATCATTTTAACAGATAATTTCCTTGCTATTCATTTTTGTGTTTATTTTCTATAAGAATTTTTAAACCGATTCAACAATCGATGACATCTTCCAAATTATATTTACGACATAGTCAAATTACTCGTAACACAATATCGTCATACATATCAGTCAATACCAATAAGATACATGAATAATAAAAAAATACTTGAACAAACTTTACAATGTAATTTGTAAAAAAAATATTTTCCAATAATTTGCTACTTCTTCATTATCGATCACTCAGCACACTACTCTCCGACCAGCAGAATAATTATCCATTTATTCAGCTACACCTGGTGTTAAGATGGAAAAACTGCCACAATATCACTATATCCAACTCGTCCATATATATAATTTAACTTAAATTACTCAATACAATATTTAAATTTTCCTTGACATTTTTTTTCCTCAATATATTGATTGTAATCAATTTCATAAGTGACAACCGAAATACACGTACTTTTTACTTACAGATATATTTTCAAGAAACCGACCGACGTACTCCGTCTTTCTCAAACCGATCAATTTCAAAGAAATTTTCAAGATTCGAGTCGACAGTATTCTATCTTCGTATAACGATATCTTTAAGATATCAAAATTTGGAACGTTCTTCTCCCTCGTGCTTTATTTTTTTATTATTAGCGTAATATTCGTAATGGTAGGTGTCTGCGCGTCACTGAAATATCAGTGATCAATATTTAGTATATATTTCCCATTCTCATGTCACACTACGTTATTAACGCCGGGGACACCGATGAATGGAACATTCATAAAATTTGTATTTTGGCTCAGCCATTCGTTTACGCCAGTAGCCACGTGAAATTGTAACTTGATAGTAGGATAATCGCGAGACAATATCTGCACGGACAAGTAATTAATAAATGAATAAAAAATTGAATAAAATAAGTAAGTTTTAAAGAAACTTATATACATTAATTATATACAATAACTAAGTATTATTATCTCGGATATCCATACCAGGGAATTAATTACTATGATATATCGGCGCTCGATATATCGAAAAATTTTACGTAATCACAAGTTACATCACTCTAAAGGGCGTAATAGTTAGCAGATATTTTGCCAATGCAGCTCGTGAATGTCGTTGAGTGTATTAATGGGAAATCGATACTTTAATCAAGTGATACGTACGGGATAAGAATCTTGTTGTTTTTCTGTATACGTTTCCCATTATATCCTGTCATGACAGAACCAGTACCATTAGTTAAAATATATTACTTGACAGAATATCCAAATCCAATTATTTTCACTTCAAGAATGTCAACTTGCTACAGTGCGTAACGCACTTTCTTCACTCAACACCGATAGCCAAAATCCAAGAACTAACCTGGACTGTCCTCCCTTCTTCGGTCGTCCACCCTTCGTCCGTAAATCCTCATAGCAGGCGGACGCCGGACAATTCTTTTTTCACTAGGAATTGACGATCCGGTACGACCTGGCAGTTGAGCTGGGACAGTCTCAACTTCGCCAAAGGGAGAGCTCTGACGGAAATCCTTGCGCCAATTAATAAATTGGGAGTACTCACCGGGGCTGGTCCAGCTGATCAGTCAAGGTCGAGAGCTGCATCCAGGAGACGCTCGGATGGGCACTGCACTGTAGCACAACACTGCACTTCCGAAATGCACGTAGAAAATCCGTAGGATTTTCTGGATATTGCCAGAGCAACGCGAGAAATTTTTATACCGGGTGGGAAACACGTTTGGAAAAACTATCAACAGATAGCACGGGAGCGCGAGGCAGTTCGAGACACCCCGATCGGTGTCCCAAGACAGACTGACTTTGACAATAGTCAAATTATGTAACTAATCATTCCGATTTGTCGAGATCCTAATAGCCAATAACTATTATCCTTTTCCCCGAGTCGCCCCTTTAAACTAAATCGCGAGCGTCTCTTATCACCGGTATCTCAGCCAGACCCTCTGCCAACCACGTGGAGACGTCTCCGTCGGGTCGTGTCCTCTGCCGGGTCACTCGGTAACATCGACTGTCTCTCCACGGCAGATTCGAGCCCCTGGAGTCAACAGCAGCAAATCATAGCTTCTGGGTAGGGCGGCGACTCGAAGGGAACCAGAAAGCGAGAACGTTATTTGAATCGGTAGCTGGAGTCGTCTTGCGACCATGAGTCGGAAAATCATATCACAAGTGACATATTAAAATACTTCAAGACACCGAGGCGGCAATTTCATTTTGATAATTGACAATTGGATTTATTTAATTTCAGAGCTATGCGAAAATCTCGAGCCGTGTAATAAATTTTCAGATTTCATTATCACTGTTACTGTCAATTCCTGTCTTACAGCTTTATTATTATGACAATAAAGGGAAGTCTTTACCACCTGTAAAAGGGTATACTGGTACGCCAGCATTCTACGTCACGATTTTAATGAATAAATAAGAGAGGAGAAGCTATCGAATTACGTAAGTCACTGGATAATTCACATTTAATACATTGTACGTCGAATAATAGTGTTTTCCAAAATCATGATGAGCAAATTTTTAATCAATTAAGATTATTATTTTCCGGATGTCAATTAACGTATTTCCAAAGATCTCTTTCAAAATTTATTTACACGAAAGATTTTTCTCTCAACTATACTGTACGAAGAGTTAAAAGACAGTTAGTTCCGGTTGAAGGAAAAGTGTGCGTTTTTCTGGAAGATTTTTTGAAGCTGAATTAATTTCCATTTTTTCTCGCATTTATTTATTATGAATAAAATTTTCTGCTATTCAACATAACCATAATACGTTACATAATAATTTGTAGTTGATACACTACACAGACCCTCCACGCTGCCTTAGTAAAGTATAGTACGATATGCTGGTACTGATCACCTGAAAATCTTAAATAAATATATTGAAATTTTTTGAAAAGATATTTCTTTAATATTAATAATCGGCGTTTACTTTTGTAAATGTTTCTAAGGATATGGCGAAGAATCTTCCTGCCGTTAAACAACATGGGCGTCTTGCTCGTAATATGACAAGCACTAAGCCACTCCTGATAATTTTACTTGTTTTATCGAAAGGCAAAAGATACCAATGAGCACGATAAGCCGCATCGGCTACGCCAAGACTTTCATCTCTTATTTCGTTGCTCGTTGACGTATAGAGTAATAGTTGGACGAAACAACCAATTGTATACGCAGTAAAAATACAACGTTGGGTTATCGAATTTCTGTCCTTTGTACCGGAAATATTAAAAGAGTTCATATTTTTAAAATACAGTTTAGCGGAAATACTTATTATTATATTGTAATGAAACTTTGAACTACTTACAGAAAGTGCTTGAAAAGCGGATAAACACATGAGTATACTTGACATTATCACCTGACAGAGTATTATCATAGAAAAGATGGCTTCGACTTTTTCCACGTAGTAAATAAGCATTTTATGCAGTTGAACGCAACTTCGAAATTCTTCGAAGACCTTTTTGCCGTCTTCACGATCATTTGGTTCGCACAATCTTTCCAATTTGCTTTGGAGTATTTTGAATTGACCAGCAACGTGAATATTGATTATACAAAAGAAATTGTCGATGCAAAAAAAACCGATTCCCAAGTAACACAGTATAATTCCCTGAATGTCCAAAAATGTATATCAATATACAGTAATCGATAAATAATAAAAAACTATATCCAAAATAAAAATAATCTGAAACTATACACGGATCAAGGATTATCGGTTTTTTGATGCAATACCTCAAAAATGAATAACAATTCAAAATACGGTGCTTTTGCCAAAGTCTCATTGAGCCACAACGTAAAAGGTAATATTTTATCTGTTCCAGTTTTACCGATATTATCTGTCAGATAACATTACGATTAATCTCATTGCGGCATACGGAATTCAAAAAGTCAGATATATCTACCTATAATCGATCGTAAAAAATAGGTAATAGCTGTGAATAGTGCAAAAGACATAAATGAAGTAATCAAGAGGATACATTTCGTTTCACAACTTTGCAAAATGGCAATACCAAATTCATCGTAATCGTCGTGCCAAAATTTGACTTGACATACATCGATAAGTTCGTATAAAGACTTTCGATTAAGTCTAATCATTAATACCTTGAATAGGACAATAGATGGTGTAAGTATATTGCACGTTAAATAAATTGCTTCCTAGAATAATAATAATATATATAAAAATATGAGATATAGTCCACCGCATAATAACTATTTATAAAAAGTAGTTCACAGCAAAGCATAATCTAATTGTACATCAGTTTAAACTGATATCTCTTGTAGATACTTTGAATTATTTTGATAGAGACATCCGGCACGATTGCATAAATGATGACTCAGAGAAAATTAGACTATGCGACCATAGGCAAAATGCCAAAACAAATGCTACAGGTGGTCGAATGCGAGCTGTTGGAAAAGTGCAGCATCTAAAGAAATTTCGTGGGTATTGGCAAAAGTAGTTTAGGGTGGATATTCGCGATAGCATTCAGACGAACGGAAGTGCAAAAATCGACAGACAGAAAAACACTTGCAAGGCACATCAATTCCATAGGATTACAGACAGTTAGATAGAGGAAAAAAAAAATGAAATCCAAATATGATAAGCAATCGTACTTACGTTAAAATCAAATGGATATTTGAAAATATCCACCATAACAAATAGAAGTGAAATAATAATGTTAGAGACGGTAACGAACAGAGACACGTCCAAGACAAATTGTTCATACTTGCTTTCTGGGAGCCATATGCCAACGATTTTCAAAAAAAATTTCGTCAACTTTATCGAAAAGTATTTGTTTCTACGCGTGTCCATATCCTGGATTGATAACGGCTGATACTGTAGAACGAGTCTCGAGGTGTAGAGTATTACGATAATGGCGACACATAATGGTACGTTGGGCTCGTCAAACTTGACACCTCTTTGATCCTTGAAAGCTTTTGATTCCACGAGTCTCTTTTACATGCCCAGCATTTAAAGTGATGGTCAATTTGAACTGATTGTTTTTTTCATTTCATAGTCCCTTGGTAGAGACACAGAACCGGAAGTCTCCGATATTCTTCATTTCAGTCTGAGGTGGTTAAGGTGATTACACGTAATCAATAATCCATCAATGTTTAATCAGCATGGGAACTAAGGAATTGCGTTTTAGTGGAACTTTGGACGGCGTCTTGTGTCAACGTGCGGAAGCGAGAGTGTGTGGATGCTGTGATGATAAACTGGCGGGATGTGCTGGATTCCAGGAAAATTTAAATATTTCCAATCCTTCGAAATCTTTTGCAAATAATTAGACCGAGTTGGTGTAAAATTTCTTCTAAAGCTTGCTGCTTGCTGAAGATATATGACGTATAGTGTCTGCGTGTTAAAAACAAATATTTGGTAAAGGAATGAAATCTGCTTTTTTAAATTAAGATGAACAATTCAATTAATACATCAACAATGATATGTATTGCTCTTAATTCTTGTTGATCGATGACAGGTTGTTTCAAATTTTGATGGTGGACGTTACGATCGGAAAAATTCATATGGAAATATTACAGTCATGAAAAGTTCATCTTTAAAGTATAGATTTTGTTGTACAAGCTTTACATGTTAACTCGATGCATGCAAATCATAAAATGCACAATCATCAAATTTATTAGCTATGAGGACTGTGATTGCTCTTCATCACCTACCATTCAAATAGTAATTTGGAATATATTTTGCATGTGTGAAAGTATTGTGGAGTGTAGAGTCTTTTATGCAACATTTTTTTATATTTAACATTGGGAGGATAAACTAACTTGAAAAACAAATGCACGTATTTAATTGAAAAGCATATTCAGTATTCTCTTAATTCACTGTACTAGCTTGTTATTAAAGATAAATATTTATTTGGTGCTTTGAGTCGATTTGCGTTAACATTCGTGTATTATGGAGATACATGGTATACCATTAGCAGCATATTTGCAGAATATCATAGCATCATTGCCACACTTATTTTCTACACCTAGGATATGCAAAGGAAAATAATGAGAATTCGCACCCGTATGACAGTGGGGAGGTTATTAACCACCCACAGCCATATAATTGCTAATTATTCATTTAAAAATATTTAATCATATTAACGAGCGACCAAAAAGTCACCAGTGTCGCCATCTCGTGAATCTGACAATGCTCAGTAATCAATGTCAGTAACCATGCGTAAACAGAGAGCGATTCATATCTTATCGACGTTCCCCGATACTAAACTATAATCGAAAAATGTGCTTTAAAAAGTATAAGAAGAAAAATAATCAAAACAGTAACGTGAAAAATTATTTTTTACAATTTTCTTTCATACCCACAGGAGCGTGTATAGAATCATGCGTCAGCTGGTAAAATCGACGGAGACTGCTGGACGAAACATGTTAACCTTAGCACGGACACGAACCCCGCAGCATAATTCCACATATGTTCGTGTAAACTCCAATCACAGGCAGCAAAGATCAGACTTGTAAGAAATTTATGGATTACTTATACGTTTAAATAAAAATAAAATAATCTGAACAATGAATATAACCAGGTCGATTACTATGGAATAATAATGCACTACAGTTGCATTCCATCACAAATCACAATCCATTTATAATTTTGCATCAAATATTTATTAACACCTTATATTTCTGAAAAGTGCAGTGAAACGATTAGTGTAATGACCAGAATTGAAAGACAATTTTATAAATACTGTAATATAATTTCCTTAGCATTAAGATGTCATTATTTCCTCATTCAACTATGCCTAATTCAGTACCGTGTTGTGTATAGAATATATTATATACACAGCTACCGATGCACTCTAGAGTATACAGTGCTTTTCATTTTTCAACGCTTTAAGAAAAATTCTGGTTCCATTTTATTCAAACGAAACTCAACAGCTCATCATTTATTGAAGAAATTCACTCGCTTTCTGCCATTGATCGTAATACCGTAAAATATGATAATGACGTACTCAGTATCTAAAACAAGCATAAATCATTAAAAGAGGATGAATAATTTTCACAGTAAATAAAATTTTTATTATGAACTCGTTAACACATACCGAAGTGAACACTTGTAGAGTCATGGGACAAAATTTGCCAACTGTCAATGAACACGGCTTGTAGGACTTCATGAGCATTATTGTCAATCCCTGTCTCAGTGCTCTGCCATTTTCATCACACGGTAAGTTGTACCATTGGCATCTATACGCAGCTTCCCCAATAGCGGCGCTGGCTTCCAATATTTCATTGCACGAGAAAGAGAAAAGGGCTGTTTCACCCAGACCAGTTATCATGTATTCTATGCTTAGAATTTGACGATGAAGTTTCGTGTTTCCGTTTCCCTGTTAACAAAATATTTCAGTTTAGAACAAAAACTTTTAATGACGCTGGGCTCTGTTAGAACAATATTCTTCGAGCGATAAATCATTGCTGCATTCATTGAATGGTATGCGTTTTTTTTTGGATATTGCTAAGAAAAAAATTTTGATGTGTAGAAGGGTGTTTGTAGTTCTGAATAAATGCCTCTATATTAACAGGCTCCTTCAATTACTATTTGTGTACAGCACTTATTCACATAACACAGATTATTCGATAATAATTTTTATGTGCTCCAGGAAAAGGATGAAGGAGCATTAATAATTGGAACGCTAATTAGTTCTAGAACAACATCTACTCCTCTGATGATAATGAGACTTACCAATGTTATTTGAAATCCAGAAAAGCAGAGTATTATGACGATACATAATACGAGCATTAAGAATATGTAGCAGAATAGATCTTCCAGTTTACCCAAATACCAAATTAGTAGTTGATGTTGTACGGCGCACTTTTTCAGTTTTTCGTACGCAAGCTTAGTATCATAATTATCATACGATGATTTTGTGTTTGCTCTTTCTAGTTCTACCGCACACACATTCTCTAACTCTCGCTGCAAGATTTTAAAGTGGCCGGAAAGGAAGATGCACGTGTAGAATAGATACGCGGCGAACGCTACGCTGCACAAACCTACACTAAATGCTCCAATTATCTAACGGATATTATTTTTGTTAGTAGCATATCAATAATTTAAACTTATCATCGATGATTATATAAATAATAACTTAGGCGTTTTAGTGTTTCGTCTATATTTTTTGTACAGAGTACACGAATGAGTATCAAGTGGAGTACCACAGAAAGTCAAATTTGTGTATATAAAGTAGAAATAAAATTATGTCACTTTTACGAGACAGGTAGTTTGAATACGAATTTTTTTGTTTTAATTATAACATTTATTATTATTATACTTCCCACGAGACTTACCTCAATAACGTATGATATCTCATAATATGGGGTCACTGTAAGTGGCAAGTCGAATACTACTCGAAATGGTAACGCTCTCTCAGTGATATTTGTTCCTACGACATCTAAATTATATAAATGTAGTTTAGTTCTTACGCAGAACACAAATAATTTCTACTCGATATAAAACATCAATTTATTCTGTAATTACTATTTGTTCTTATCAGATGCTGAGTAGTAATTACATACTATAGCTGTTTTAAACGTTTATTATTTTATCCGTGAATTATCTGTTAAATAAATAGTTCAAGACTCACCTAAGTATGGTCCCGTCAAATAATGAATCGTAACTGTAGTTGCCAGTGCAGACAGTATACTCATCCCAATGGCACTTGTACTATCGCACTTGTCCAGTATTGCTTTATCCAGTTCACTGTATTCCTTATTCCAAAATGCATCTTCAGTAAATTTATGCAGTTCAAACAGTTCCTTACGCTTGTACGTTAATATAAGTAATTTTAAGAAACCAAATGTCACGGCGAAGGAACATGGTGCATTGTAAGTGAGTGCCTATAATTGGATTAAAAATCCGATAAGCACAGAGATTTATACACTATGCGATAACACTACGTCTTCACATAAATCAAACGCGAGATTCCGATCACACTGATCATAGAAATCTACTGGTCGCAGTGACGTCATACGGTGGCATAAAATTAGCGCAGCAATAAAGTGATTCCAAAATCGATAAAAGAATGCTTACGTAGAGATCGTTCCGTGAATAAATTAAATCCGCATTTTCTACACATATTGCAATTAAAACCGTCCCTAATACGTAAACTAATAAACCGTCTATTAACAACTGTTCGCGTTTAGTTTTACCGCGTTTCATACCAATAAGTGTTATTAGAAATTGCGATATCTTCGTCGATATATAATCTTCCACCAATTTCGGCATTTTTCTTACTGTTCACGATGCGACGCTGTCCTATTGCAGCCAAGAGTAGGAAACGTAATGAGCCCCGGATCGAAATGTAATAGCGGCTTCCTCTTCTTCTTAATCTTTCATTTCCTTCTTTCTTTCAGCCCCACTGGATCCAACCGTGAGAATCGTAGATTTTCATTATCAATGAAGTTTTCACTTTGAACTCGTATGACACTTTGATCAATTCAATCTCTTTGATAACTCTATTAAGCCGAGCTCCTTATTACGCTGCAATTTTTTTCTTCTTTGTCATAAAATTAGCTTCGACCCCTTGGACGATTAGCTATACACCGCAATTGAACGCACGTCTATTATACTCCAGAAACTCCAGAAATGGAACAGTTATTATCATTATTCCTTATGACATAATTACCCTTACTCGGAGAGTACGGAAGGATACGACTATAGAACTGACTTGGAAAAAAAATGGTGAAAGTTGAGAGGTAAGAGACCAAAGAGCCATTTGCAATTAACTTATAATTCACCATCAAATATTTATTAACGCCTCATATTTCTGAAGAGTGCAATAAAACTATTAGTGCAATGGTTAGAACTGAAAGACAGTTTTATAAATACTATAATACAATTGCCTCAGAATTATGGTGTCACTACTGCCTCATTCAACTATGCCTAATTCAATACCGTGCTATATATGGAATATATTGTATGTACAGCTACTCATGCACTCTATACTGCACAGTGTTTTTCGATTTTTAAACGCTTTAACAAAAATTCCAAGAAATTCTAATTTTTATCCAAATGAAACTCATCAGATCTTAGATTTA
>JARQTI010000825.1:0-207770 GCA_030142655.1 Trachelus tabidus | reverse complement strand
AGGGGGCGTGGAACAAATTTAGCCCCTAAAATTGCATTTTCGCGGGGAGCATTTTTGTTAGTTCCGGAAAATTCCGCTAGGTGGCGGATGACGCGTCACTGCTTTCGCAAATACTCATATCTAATGTGCAATTGGAATAAAGGAATGAAGGAGGTGCAGATTTTTGGAACAAAAGAAAACGCAAATAACTAATACAATACATTTATTTACTGGATTCTAAAATATACATTACAGTATACTTAGCTGTCGCAGCAAGCAATTGAAAATTATGTAATACAATTACAAACAAAAATTTTCATGAGACGGCTCTACGTATATTTCATATTATTACACACATACGGTACGTAGTTAACAATACGAATAATTATATCTTTGTAGTCCCATATCATTTACAGCCACTGATAAATGTCGATATTTGTTGTGAACTCGAACGGCTACTAAAAGTGAATGGAATCTTTGTTTCCTATACTGGAACATTGCAATATAAATAATTAATTATGTAGCAGCCCTTATTAACGTACATTATCTACTTTTAATAATACCCAATCGTACTTGTCCACAATGCACGAAATAGATGTAAACGCCAAATTCTCACTTGCGCACGTTCCGTGGCTTCTGCTTCATATCTTTGATAGATAGTCATCGTATATGTAGCCCCATAGAGACTGGCGCAGTTGCTGCACTTTTTCTGGTAAGAAAACCAACAGGAGGCAACCTAGAAAAGACAAAGGAAAAAGCATAGCTATACCATTGATATTCGTATACGTCCTGGGACCTGAATTTAATTTAATCTATTTCAAATAATTGACAACTTAAAAATACGTTACGTCGTTGAGGTGGAAATTTTTTGAATTACAAAAAAAATGTATTTAAGAAATATTCTTTTTTTTTTAAATATTTTCCACTCCGCTTCATGTCTCGATTAACCTTTACGATCCTACTGACACGTGAAACTTAATGATAAAATATAATTATCGTCATCTTTAATAATTTCTCTGAATGTCAAAAGACTTTCGAAAAATCTTAAATTTACAAATTACCAAGGATTCTGAGAAAGCCAAAACGATTTCGTAAGAATCAGACGTCAAAGCGGGTAACGATCATATGCTATTGAGGAGGTTCGATCACGACGCAATTTTCTTCGTAATCAACCTTTTTGCACGATATTTAATTAACGTTTAATGGTACCGTACTCCAGCTTGAAATCGTGTGGTCGTTAATCAAATTATTTCGCACGGGAAACCATCTCTATGCCGATACCCAATTTGAATAAGACGTTTAATAATGGCTGCGACTTCGCCTTGCGAAAACACTAATACAAAGTGCCATAACCTGTATGGGTGCAACGATTACATCAGAAACCCGTTAATGAATTCGAAGTCTCGGGTCAAGTACAGGGACGCGAATGTTTAATTGCGAACGCGTCAGTTACGACGAGGATCAGCCTTGCTGTACATTGATTTATTATGTCTTGGTTAAAAACATATATATATCATACAATATACCATTTATCAAATAATAACCATGAACCAGTGCACATAACCCATAAAACATATACATATAATTATATTATATAATTATAATTACTACAATTTAATCAATACCCTAAGGTCATTTTATTAAATAAACTTTCTTCAGTTTATTGATCAAAATTACAGAAGCCTACAATCAAATTTAATGTAAATGACACTCCACTCTGTATTTTTCGGCTCTCAGCCCACGTTATCTCAAGAGTTCGTACGTTTACTCAGAAAAGGTTATTACCACAGTAGGATAGATGATCTGAGAGGTCAACCGGCAGTATGTAGTTTAGTCAGAGACTCAGGAAGACTCTCTGACGACGTTTCTGAAGACTAGACGTCGCTTGCTCCTGGGACGTCGAGTCGTTAAACCGACGTCACTCGTTGCCCCCGACCTCAGTCAAGCATCCCCTAATTCCAAATTATCTTGGTCAACCCCTTCGGTCCCTTCTCGAGTCTCACGTCCTCTGAAGCATATATATGTATATATGTGTTCGGTATGAATATCGTTAGTTGTAACTATATGTCTCGAGTATAACATGTGTTCACGGTAACTGAACTTCTGGGTGTCTCATATGTGTGCCAGTCGAAAAGGAACCAGGATAGAGGTCATAGGTCATTTTATTATGTAAAATTACAGGCTACTCTTTTTTTTTTGAATTTTTACTCATTGCAAAGCGGTACCGTTCGTTATCGACGGTTTCTATTTACATACGAGTCAGTGGATGCTGGGAGGGAAGGAAGATGAGGTTGGGAACGAGGTCAACGAGCCACACTCGAAATGTATATTTCTTGCTAGAGAATTTGTAACGAAATTTTGTTACGTTGAGGTAAATAATTTTTATCTTATTAGAATTTTTTTTCTATGACTTGAAAACGAGGTTGATATTTATATTTGATGTAAAGATTTTACAAATTTTTCTTTTAATTAAAATTCCATACTCCATGGGTACACGAGTGAATGCTTTTGGTTCACCAGATTGAATTGGCGATTTGTTTCTTTTTTTATCTTATCAAAAATGTTCGGCTCATTTAAGTCGAGACGATTCCACGAAAAGGAAGAAGACCCTCTTGAATTATTACCAGCCTGGAACTAACTTAATTTCTTTTTATCAACAAGTGCCTCTCACGGTCACGCTCTAAATAACAGTGGCTTCGCGCTTAATGATAAATGGGGTCTGTATGAGATCGTTTTTTTTCGCCTTTCATAAATACCTTTTAGAAGGACATTTCGGTGTTCCTTTTTTTCGGCCGTATCTTATCTTCCGCAATTTAGGTAATATGCTTCTAGCGTGGAGAAACGAAAAAAAGAAAATTAACAAACACAAACCGAGAAAGGAAAGTCTTCTGGGAATTATAATGCGAAATATATTTATCAACGCCGGCGAGAACGTGTGTGTTAAATTTGAAACAAGGCATTTATCTGCTTGTCACTCGTTGGACATTTGTCAAAGTGAAAAATTTTAATGTCAAGGGAAATTTGGAAAATTTGCCCAAAACGTCACGTAAAGCATTTGTCACGAATAAAAGGAGAAGGTAATCGATATGAGTTCGAGGCGAATAATTGTCAACGCGTAAAAGACAATAGCTGCCTTATCATTAGGTAATAAAAATTGCAAACTTTTGCTTCGCACCCCATAAAACTTTTTTATAAAACGCAATGCTGGTCTCACTCTCTCGTTAAAAGCGATAAGAGTCGAAAAGAGGGAAAAGCTGGGTATCAGCTCTCTGACGAAATAACTATATTTATGTCTGAAATACGGAAGAGCTTATTTTATAAATTTCATTTCATTATTCCCAGCAGAATTTTTCACTGGGAGAGCGAAAGTGTGCATAGTCAAATGACGTAAATGGAAATGAGATCGTCCATAGCTAAATTGAATATTAGAATTTTATTACAAGGGTGCTTTTACACAAGGGTGGTATCTTCGCTGTCAAAACTTTGGCTCTGTCTCTCGGTGAATTGATTCAAATTTTTTTTGTCTTTTTTTTGGTAATTCTACCAAATTTTTTTATCACTAAATCCTTCACGCTGAATCCTTGCTGCCTATGTAATCTCTCAACTCCATAATTAATGTTTCCTTATTACCCATTGTGAATCTCCCCCTATCCCCAAGTGGAGTTATCACACACAGGGTATACACGTAACCAACTGCGACAGTCCTAATTTCGCGAAATCCCCATTAACGCGACAATTATTCCGCCATGCGGAAATCGCATCGCCGCGTCGATACTAATAATCCGCGAGTCCGAGTTTTCAGCGACTCTAGTTTCTTTTTTTTTTCTCTCTACATTCAGCAAATTTTACAGCCATCATTCTGCATCGCGGAATCGGACATTCGCGATAGCCCGATTTTAATTGCACGAACGTTTCGTCAAAGCTGCTGATACCTGACCCACCTCCCCATACACTGTTAAATTGATAAATAAAAATCACAGATTTGATTGCATGGCAAAGACAAAATAAAAAATATTACAGAATAATCTCGAATTATGTAATATGTCAAAACTAATCTCTTTTCCTATTTCATTGATTTTTACGTTATCAATAAATTATTTTATCCGCCAAATTTTTCCCACCTTGCATAATGTCACTGATAAAAAAAACACTCCCATGCATTATATACATACACAGGCCGCATATATCGTTGTGTCACGAGCTTCATTTTCTCTCGATATCACGAGATGAACATGATCTGCCAGAGTGCTCCACCGTACCCAGCATCCCGTCAATACGAAGATGGTCTGAATATCGACTACGGATGCTGCAGTTGATCTCGCGTCCTGACTGGCAGTAGGGAATAGGCAGGCAGTCATGTAGATATAGGTATACCATAGTCAGATAGTTAGACAAGCATAGAAGCGTGAATGTACAGAGCGATATAGGCAACCACGATACAGATATATAAATACTCACAGGGCTATACACCAGAGGTATGTATGGGATGCTGGTTTGGTCCAGCCACTCTCGCTTCTGCAATATCGGGATCGCTTTCAGAGATCGTGCACTCGTGCCTCCCACGTTTCCGCAAGAGCCCGTACCTAGAGCCACGTTTGCCTTTAATAAATCGTCTTTCTATTTGATTTCACTTGCTGCACTCTGCGCGCGGAGCGGAGCAGGAGATTATTCGCACGCTGCGATTCGCGGCCTTTTGCACGGCTCGCGCGGTTCGCGGCCAACGGTGGGCGTAAGCGATAAATTATTACTTAGCTGATCCGGCGGTTGCGGCATTATTAGTCACGACAAAGGCGCCCAGATGCGATAATTCATCCCGAGCGTTTCTTATATTTATAATAATTACACTCTACGTACTGGATGCGATTTACCCCCTCCCCCCCGACCGATCCACGATCGACTCTCCTTCCCCTTGTTTTTTTAATTTTTCTCTATTTTTTTTTATTTACTATTCCACAATGGCTATACCCGGTCAGCCATCTGTTATCGGTCTTTCCAATATATTTTTCTCGTTTATGATAAATTACTGAATGGTCCAGCGAGTCGATTTAGAAAAACACATATACATACGTATAATCCTTCTCTGTAATGATCACGGTCCGGATGCTGTTTAAGAGTTTTTCGTCGTGTACTTAAAACGCTGTATCCTCGGTCTATCTTCTGCATCCTAAACATCGGCTATACGGGAGCTCGGTTGCTTCTGTGCTAATCCTCTGATCCCATTAAAGAGGGCGGCGCAGGATCGTAAAGCTTTGACCCCAAGTGGAGGCACTTAGCCATAATTATCTAGTGTGTAATAGTATGCCAAAACGAAATGATAATTAAGAGTTGTTTGAGAAAATTAAATTTTAATTAGTATGCTAGAGATACGCGAAGTCTGTTCTACGAATCAATCTCGTTTGTCACGTCAGGTATGATAGCTTAATATTAGATTCTCACTAATGATACCGATCGTGCCGATGGTAATTTTCGTATTAAAATTTCGCAAAAAAAATTCTATGTGATTAAGATAATTATTTCACTCCATCAGTGTCAATTCCGATATCGCCAGTGCGAATTGATAGTTGTTTACCGTGGAAAAAAAAAGAGTGTATCGATAAACGCGCACGTGCATTGGCCATCCTGTTATTTAAACTGATAGAAGGCATCGACACGTGGAGTCTACCTGACACTTTGCAGTTAACTGCAGATTCCGCGTTGCCAATTACTAGCCGGTATACTTTTCAGAAAGTATGTTTACCCGACTGTACCTCTACGTTATCGATAACGTTTCACGGTCTTGTCATCCCGGTTAACGGCACGTCGATCGCGCAATTATTCAGAGCAGTTGTTGATTTTTCCATCCATTAACCATTCCAGGCGACCAAGCGAGAAATTCGTTCAAATTCAGTAGGAAATATGGACCGCGTTTTAATAAATGATTCTCCCGATTTTTCCGATCTGTTAACGCCTGACCGCTCATCGATACCGTATCGCGAAATATCAATGACGAATATTTACTATCGGTTCGAACGAATCGCGAAACAGACAGATGCTGGTAGAATCGGTCCAGACGGATAAATAATTCAATTCGATGTCTGATATCGATAAGTCGTTTCCAGGAAATGTCGATACTGTCCAAACCATCGTGTACCTAACTACCTTATATTTCGAGCAAGATTCTATGTGTATATATATATATATATGCGTATGTGTGATTCGAGGGATGCTCTAGCCATTCCTACCCTTCCTTATTTCTCGGCTTTTTCCCCCTTTTTTTTTCGAGCTAACTGAGAAATCTTGTAACAAATCTTATTGAGGGAATAGAAAACAAAAAAGAAATCATTCGCTTCCATTCGAGAATAAATGCTAAAATAATGTCAGCGATTTATGATGAATCTATTAATTAATTTTATCTTACGTATAAACTAGTTCCTGAGAATACTAAACCGTATGGAAATTACCTCTGCCGCATTGTAGCAATAGATAGATACAAATAAACGTCAGTATAATGGCATACAAAAAGCACTAATCTATATACCAACAGTCTGAGATAGGTTAGCGAAAATATATATACCTCGTCAACGAAGTGGACCAAGCCTCATATTCGCGTCAAGTCAGAATGATCGATTGCCAACATTACTGAAAGCTGGCGATTCGCGAGAAAAATGGCACAGGTAATTTGCATGGGCATCGATATATAGACATACACGCAAAAGTGGTTAGATAACTTTTTGGAATTGCAGAAACACCAGAGAAGTCCTTGCGTCTTCGATAAGACTGTACAATTTCGAAAAGAGGTAAATAATAAATTGGAGTGTCGTATAAAGAGCTATGGAAAGCTTATAAATCATTTTTGCATAAATTCATCTCGAGAAGCTCGGCTCTTGTTGACGCCTCCAAAGTGACGCGGGGATGCGCGGGCACACACGTGGTGCGAGTACGTTCGTTATTGCCGGGCTGAGCACGCGGCTCGTAATTCATGATAAAGGAGCGTGAGTATGGTATATAGGCAGTGGTATCAAGCGAGCCCGACTATAATCGTATATTAATGTCTGAATGCAGCGCCGACTATAACGGAGAATAACCCCTGGCCCTGCTCCCATTAAACTCCCGTGAGTGTCTGTGCTTAGCTAGAAAGTAGAAAATGCATTTCTTGCTCCGCTGGAGCTGGAAGTCGACGGAGTTGCATTACTCCGAGAGGGATACGGATGGAAGGAAGGGAAAGAGTGCATACAGCTGGGATGCACCAGGTATGCACACATATATATATATTTCTGTGTGTAAAGGTAACAGGGAGACAGGATCGGGAACCGCGGAATGCAACGGAATCCCAGGAAAGTTTATTTTTTTTTTATTTTCATCCCTTCTTTCGCGCCATCTTCCCTTGTGCCCGCCTCCACCCTCTCCCTCTCACCCCCAACACTTTCTTCCTCATTTTTCTCTCCCACACTCCCCCCCGCTCTCTCCGATCTTCACCTGGAATCCAGAACTATGGCTCTTCCTCCGGACACTCCTTCCGCATTCCGCCGGGGACGGAAAGTTCTGCTGTTTTTGCATATTAGTTAATGGACTTTGCAATTTAACTAAAATCTAATTAAAGAAACGGCCATTAGAGTCTCCGCGTTTTCGCCTCATGAAAATACACGTCGGACGCCCCTGGGACGTTTCTCCTAGAATGAGATACCGCTGTGATATCGCTGAAAGTGTTGCCAACCTTTTGACGAATTCTTTCGCCACTTTTCTTTCTTTTACTCGTCTCGCTGCGTATTGCGATGATAAATTTTGATTTTTTTTTTTATACGATTTTCCATGTTTTTTTTCTTAACCCTGTCTCTCCATATATACGTGTGGATATGGGGTAAGCATTATCTCGGTACTCCGGAATCCGGAGTTATCGTCGGGTGATAAGCAGATTCAAGAGCTTTACGAAGTTCACCCTCGTACGCTGTAAACGTTTGCCATGGGTTCTTGGCGGTGTCATGGGGTTGCTTTTCTCGCGATATACCCTGCCGCACCTTCTCTTCTTCGTATTACAATAATGCTACTCCGTCGACGTCTAACCACCCTTAACACAAGCATCCCTCTTTTCCAAGGGAGTCCCTCAGGTCTCTTCAGCCTCTTGCCTAAGACTCCCAAGATATTCAATTATTTGTGTATGTCCCTAAGAATATTGTACCTCGGTCCTGTATTTGCCCTCGCGTACTACTTTCAGATAAATTGACAGCGTTACAAAAGACTTGGCCAAATCAGCCTGTTACAGATTATTACCCCAGTACCAGCATCAAATTTCAATATTCCCACGAAAAGGGCATGACTCTCCAACCAATAGCGTACCGATAATAAATTAACGATAGCGGCCGTCAAAATCAGTGATTTCAATAACAAATTTTCCATAGGGTTGTGTAAGCATCAAATATTATCCCCTCGAAGTCTCGGCCCCAATAACAGTCATTAAATGACTATGGAGCATTTATATCCAACCGGTACTAAATAATTCATTAGCCTCAAGAATATGCCCCTCCGTAACGACGCCGTTAAATCTGTAGACTGTACGGGATTGTAAGTGATCCATGGTGGAAAAGTTCTTTTTTTTTTTCATCCAACCAAAGTCGATGGTACACATTGCCAATCTCTGAAAAAAAAAACAAGCCTTCGTTTCGTTGCCAGGTCACGTCGAAGTAACGGAGGCTCGACTTAAAAGACTGCCGAAGAATACCGTTTCGCAAGGGCAGCCACAATTTAAGGGTGGCTAAAGCGCAGCGTTTCAAGGAATCTGAGAAGCCGTGAAATTATCTTTGAAATTTGGTCTCTGTAAATGTTTAATAAATATTTTCCTTGTGACGTCAAGAAACATATAAGGAATCGTTTGGTCCATGTGTGTAAAGGGTAAAGGATGAACGTACGTAAGTCTCGCGACCATTACGAAGCGTATGACGTAATTTCAAATGTGGCTGGCGAGTTTCATAAGATATGCTTTTATTTTTTCAGCTTAAGCCGAAGTCAGATATAAATTTTCAAACGATAATATGCTTGAAGACCCCTCGCACTTTCGAAAATTTATAAGCGTGCTTGTAAATGACAAATAGGGAGGTTAACTGCGGTCAGGGGTAAGGAAAAAGTAAAAAAAAAATTGTAGAATAAACCCTCACGTCAGCAAAGAGACGCAAAGGGCTGATTATCGAGGGTTGACTCTCGCGCTCCCTCTTAGAGGGGTTGCAAAGTGCTTTACAAAAACCTAACCTACTCTGGTATTCCGCGTCCATAGGAGAGAGAGAGAGAGAGAGAGAGAGAGAGAGAGAGTGAGAGAGAGAGAGAGAGAGAGAGAATTTCTCTACAATTTCCCACCCCCTCCTTATCCATCCTCGTTCTAATCAGTATGTACGATCGAACTCAAGTCCCATTTGAATAATAAATAGATAAATATCGTACAAGTCAATATACGTATACAAGTATTAACAAACGTTTACGTGGGTTCACGTAATCAGTAATTACGCAGATCAATAGCCAGCGTCTATAATTCTTAACTGCAGCCTGCCAAAGTGCACTTAAATGCACATATGTGCATACACCGTACGTAAATGAGAATATCCGATATAAACCTTTGCACGCACATTTCGCCGGCGTTACTCTGCTGGACGCTAATATTGACAAAGCGTATTGGCAAATACGGAACCGCGATCACGTTTTCCGCATCGAGCACTACTGCACGTTATTCGTTTTGCGAAATATTCTATTCGTTACGATATGTGTATATACACATATATGCGATACATAGGATACCTGGAACGAATCCCACACGTGAAATCAACTCTGCTACGTGAATCTAAAATATATATATCTTTATATTCAAACTAGCACTTACTATACATATATCCTATACTCTAATCATCCTTACCGCTCTTTCGCGATTTTACTTTCATGTCAGTCCAATGACTGGAATCATGTGGGTTCTAACGGTTATGTAACTCCACATCGATGCACGTACGGTTTTTCAAAGTGCATTACCCGATAAGACGTTGCTCTCTGTATATTGGAATACCGTTGGAGCATATATATATCATACATATTATATCACTGAACATATGAGCGTCAACCGATATTCGTACGGTTCAATGAAATACATATATAGGTATATTAGGCTGGAGTGACTTCAAAAATTCGTTTCCCTCGAAATGACTTATCGACTGTAAATACCGGTGCAGTGCAGTATCGAGTGACGTAATTATGTCAGTGTCTTTAAGTAACAGTGCAAATCCATCCAGTGACAGATATCTGATATTCATCTGATATTGTTACGTCATCGCGAAATCCAATATCGTCAGGGAAGCCATTGCCAGAGAGCAGCGATACTGTAAAAAGGAAAAAAAAACAGCAGAGTCGAAACAATTATGCAAATCCACTGTCGAGATTTAGATACGATTCAATCTCGCTCGTCCTTCACTTGGGGGTCCTTAGTATCAGAGGAGAAAAATCCTTGGACTTTGTTTATCTTAGTCGGAATCCATAATCCGTAGAAATACTTGCGTGGAGATAAGACGCGCTAAGGAAAATAATTTTTCTAGGGAAATATTTCTAGTGAAATTATTAAAAAATGTTTATTCTTTTCTGATTTTTTTTCCTTTTTTTTTTCCCTAACCGTTTTCACGTTATACGCTTTATGGTGTTTCATAAGAAATTCACGTAATTCTTTACTTTACGTCGTATCTTGTTACTTGGAACACAGGAACCTTAAACGGGCACGTAGCAACGTATATACAGATATAGGATAAATCTTCTCTTTAAAAATCTCTTAAATTCCATATCTCGTGGGAATTCATTAAATCCACGGTGGATTTATGAATTTTATACGAGAATACGAGAATCCTTTTCTCATTCAAATAAAGAAAAAATGCTTGCACCGTGTGTACGTTTAATCGAATAGTCATAATTTTTACAGGAATACGTGCTGCTAATGGACTGTGCAATTTTACGTGTAAATAGAAAGAAAAAAAATTTGTTTGTCACTGTACAGTCTTTTGTCAAATACAAAGTTTGTCGAGAATACTTGCAGTTTCACTAAAAATTTGTGTCCTCGATATTACCATGTCGGATATTAATCACTTTGGAAGGCTACCTTTTAAATGGCCTCAGCCTTCGTCAGAATTTTATTACAATAAAATGCCGTAATGTCATTCATACCTATAGGCGCCGACGATTTATTGGCCATATATGCTTTTACGGATGAACGGGTTACTTCTATGTTTATTGCTGGGCTTTTGTTAGTCATAAAACCCAACGACAACGGTACCTGGTGCATAATTAACCTCAATTCATTGCGATGGCTACCGCCCGTTTCTCATAATACTAATATATAGTCTCTATATACATATGTATAAAATACCATATCAGTCCCTTGACAATAACGATTTTTTATCAAAATCGGTATCACTCCAAGTTCAACCTGTCAGTAATATAATATATTGATTCTCGATTATGTTGAAAGTAAAACATAAGTGGATATTAAAAGGGCAAATAATTTTCTCAAATCTACTATAATTTATCTCCTGGTGAATTTTGCCCTTAAAAGAAATTCAAGTGCCTTTCCCTGAGCGTCACCTCTTATCGATATTCCCATTTGTCAAACTAAGTGACATGTTGACTTTTGGCACCCTATGAACTCAGAGTCACGTGTATTATGTTAAGAGTGACTGAACATTTTTTTTTACGTTTTAACCACCCAGACAAAATTTTATAGCGATATCTTCTTGTATAGGTTCAATTTTAATTCTCATGTAATTTGGAAAATTTTTACAGGCCATTTTTTTTTCGTATTGTAATAGGCTTTCTCTTTATCCCTGCAAGCGTATATATATGTATATGTATATACACACGTATTTGCAGAGTGAAAGGTTCTACCAGTCATACCTGTATATCCCTGTATAATGCATTTACATGATATGCACGCGAATGGGAAAATAAATCATAGCTTATTATGAATTTGCAGATGTCACGGGGTAGAATGATCGCGTGGGTGAAATTGATTGCATGATCAATCCGGCCTGGGAATTAGCTTACGTAATACACGTGTGTAATAATTAATGTGATCGGCACGGAGCGAACAGCGTGAAATCAGAAAACAAATATGTCAGGAATTGTAAAGTCATTTCTTGTTAAATGCCATATAGCGAATACGACGACTATGTGAAGCTGCATACAACATGGAGTTTAACGTAGGCATTAAAGTGGGGAGGATTAATCGAAGATTATGAAATCAATTAAGGTGGCATTCGGTGCCATTTAGTAAATTTGTAATAGTTTGTTATCATGGATTTCATTATCTTAACTTTCATAATTTTACCGTATGATTAATGAAAATACGAGAAAAAAATTACAAATTATAATTTTATATGAGGTATCGTGACAAATCTCGTGACGTCATCTTAGATTTCTATTAAGATTGCGACTCGAGTGACTTAATCGAAGTCTACAAGTGTATTAAACCCTTCGCTCAAAGTTCTTCAAGAAATTCGAGTGTGGGTGTACCTTTACTTATATTAACGATGGCTGACGAGCGTGATTCAAAGTAAAAGTAATTATCGAATGGGATGTGTAAGAGGCGATAAAATCAAAGTGAGTTCGGCTGTAAAACTTGACTGAAACTGCCTCTGCGATTAGATAGTTTCGAGATAGCCTTTGTAATGACGTAACAATTTGGAATTATAGAAAAAGTAGTAATGGAGCAGCTACATGCTACGTAACGCGATAAGAGGATTCCTTAGGAATCAACGAATAATTTATAGAATTTAATAGACAATTCGTACGGAATTACGATGCTTGGGAACTAGTAGTGTAATATCTTTTTTTTTGAACAGACAAAAAATTTCAATGAAACCTCATTACAGGAATTATGGCTGCTACTTTTCTATAGAGGCAACGGGAAGGTATGCCATTTTCGTGTGTATTCAGTTGGTGGATTTTCTTTCGTGCATTTATGTATATATATATATATATGCAACATTTCTATTATACGTATGGTACACGGTAGGAAACTATGGAAAAAAAAAGTGCACTCCGACCCAAAGGCTCCATTTTTACTCGTAAATTGAAGTATACTGTGCACTGGGCGATGGCCAAGCACAGTTCAAATAGCCAATAAAAAAGCGATGCAATTGTACGAGGACAAAGAAAGAAAAGTAAAAAGGTACAGTCTCAAGTAAATTTGTTGATATCTCGAAATATATAAAGTAAAGGAACAGAACGATGCGTTAGTAGGATTATATCTAAAAATCATAAGCAATGTTTTTCCAACGTTTCGACGTAAAAAGGGGAAAAAATTATATTTCGTAATTATGGTTATCAGTGAAAGACTGCAAAGAAAAAAAAAAGAAATAAAGAATATTTCAATAGAAACGACCAAATTTTAATCCGACAAGAATCTCAAAGCAATTTGAAACGACGTCTTTTTTCCCAGAAGGGCAGGAAAAGAATGAATAAAAAGTGAATTATTCATAATGACTTCTCTAAGGGTATCACTTTATACCTAGATTCCGAATAATCACTCAGGTAAAACTAGATGGATAATTTCAGCGGCTTTCATTACTCAGCGCCTTTGATCTTCCCATTCAAAGGATTGCGCAGGGCGAGTTTCCAGCGTTGCGGTAAAGAATTATTACGCGAAGGCTGAATTGAATTGTTTGCATTGCAGCGAGCAATTGAAAAATCAATAGAGTTCATCGTGAGTTTACTTTCGTGAGTCGTACGGCAAGTAAGCCCTACCTGTAGAAATATATAGATATACAGTTGCCTAACGCGTAATAAACAGTTGAATCGATAAAAAAAAAGCTGATAACGTGTCACACCTAGAACAGATAACAAGAGTACCAGTGCGATGATACGAGAATCGTATGTTACGAAAATAACGTCTATTGTGAAATATCGAAGAAACCCATAACAATCGGAGATCTCGTATCTCGCGATACAACCTTGTTATCGCGGAACGTCTTACATGAGACTGGCCCAATTCGAAAAGCCATACAGATAATTCCAATCATTTTCAACCATCGCTAACCACCACAGTCGATAAGACCAGCAACAACCATATTTCGATAATCCCAACGATAACGCGAAATACGAACAACCTTACGCTTCGCGTTTGTCACACGTGTCGACAGACTCTTGCACGATAATAGAGACAAGAGAAGTTATCGCGCTGGCGCCAAATTCAAACTGGTTCGCACAATAAATGAAACCTGTTCCTCGAGTCTAACGACGTTAGAAATATTTCTTGAAAAATCAATCCCACCTTGAACCTACAAATTACGAAAATAAACGATCGAAACAGTTTGCATAACGTGTTTGTGCTATCCGCAACTGGCAACTGTTAAAGCTCCTCCGGACCCAGATTAGAAGTTAGAATACGATATACGGGTTATCACGTGGGAGGGTTTGAATCTGATCGATCTCAGTCGATAATGTAGAAACCGCAGTGACGTCATGCAGGAGCATACTACTTATTTAGCCGTTGTATTTTCAAGGTTACGTATATGTTCAGGATGCCTAAACGGAGCAGAGATAACAGCCAAGATATACGACGAAGAAAATTTATGCAAAGGAAGTCGCGGAAAGTTGATGGTTTCTGTAAAAGGTGAAAAATAGGTTTTCTCGCTTGTGACGTCATAATTCAAGATGGCCGATCTGAGTCCGGAGGAGCCTTAACTGGCAAATGTAGCTTTGAGATTAGATACTAAGAATACGTCATGCTTTTCATTCTTTGTTCATTCTTCATACGCGTATACATACATATAGTTCATTTATTTTATGCAATATGTCGTTGTCCTCGTAAATGAAAGATAACACACGGGGAATGATGTACTAAGATTGCTGCTAGATTCTGAATAGATAATAAAGTTCGTGATAAGGATCTCATCAGTTCCATGTAATTACCTCCCACATATTTACCCCATCTAACCACCTACGACTACTTGGTATTACTATACTATGCTTGCACGTGACTCTGGCTTATCTTTTGGACCTACGATGTTTTTCCAAGTACACGGAACTTGTTAGGTATACCATTTCCTCCTACGTTATTCAATTTCAAGTATTTTATGCCAATTTGTGAAAATATGCATAGAAATTATTAAGATTCGCGATTTTAATTTGCTTGTCTCGTTTCATCACCAGATTACAAATTACTGATTCAAAAGTGTAAAAAATTTCAATTATTTACTTCCTTTCGCGTTATTTTCAGTTCGTTCGTTAATCCCATTAAGGATTTCATCTAATGAGATCTAATGAGATAATTTTTTCTTATCATTCCAATGTGCATCGACGCACTCCAGTACATTCCTTTGCTTACGTTCATCCTACCTCGGCTTGTTTTTACGTCCGCGAGCTAACTCGTAATTAAAGGTGAACAAAATAGATAAAAATATATATATATATAATCCGAGCACGTAAACGTCGAAACGAACGATCTGCGAAATGGTAACCACAGGAATTCATTGAACTAAAATTACAGCATGGAACCTACGTTCCACTTGATTCCGGACGAGTATCCCATTGAACCGTCTGTCAAGTTTACCTGAAACCTCTTATTAAATGCTCTTCGACAAATCCCGAACTTTACCTCCTTCGTGTAGCCTCCCTGTATTTACACCCCCCCATCCCATAAGCCGCGTTACGACTGTTACACCTAATGACGTGACGTAACATAATTCTCAAAATTATTTTCAAATCGCGATTACTTGGATTTACCTAAATTCAATCCGTAAAGGATTTATCGTCCCTACGAACGGTCAACATTTTATATCATCACTTCTGCCTGTCAACGATCCTCCAGAATCTCTCGTAAGGCAGCTTAACGCATGAAAGAGACTCTACGGCATTTCAAAGGTGTTAGGTTAAAATAGGAGCCCTATGAATGCCTTGCTGTTGTATATCTATATGTGTACAGACACCTATATAAATGTATAATACAGAGATAATATCGTCCTCCCTTCCCATAAATCATTTCCTTTGAAATTTCAAGTAACGAAGACACATTGTATATTCTCATTCACTCACCAGGATTCGCCAGCTCACTTGCCTCCTTTACTCGCTCGTGCCATTCATGCGCCGTGTTCTTGTATCTAGTCACTGTCCTACCTTCCTGGAGCCATTGACAGTGTTCTCAATATAGGTCGTAGGTCCTCCTAGAATGCCTTCACCCAGTTCACCATTATTCTTCGAACAATACACATACGTGGCATATGAGGAAGATGGTGGTGAATTATAGAAAATTATGCGTGACTGAAAGTCAGGTTGAGAATTAAAGGAAAAATGTAAATATTTTATTTTACAAGAATGCTGCTACAAAAATGAGACAATCTTAGGCACCGGTAGTCAGATTTTACAGTTAAAATTAAATACTTTTAGTTTTTAATCTTTTATCGAATTGCTGCGAAATATATTATTGCAAAAATTACTATTTTTTGTAAAATGTATATTGGGATACTCTGATGAAATTTTAAAAATTAAGATTTTATAAAATAATTATAATTACTCACGTGGCTCATTTATCGATAATCTCCTGTCACTCTACGACGCCATATCTGACGCGACTAAGGAGGTGTTCTACTTATCGACTGAAACGTACCGCGTTCAAAATCCGGTAGTTGATGGTTAGTCTATTTGGATTTGATATTTGACAACTATTCCCTGTCCACCCCGGAGCAACGCACGAAGTGTACTGAAGTATTTTGATGGCTGTATTTTGAAGCCAGCTGGTCAAAGCACGAGCGAGTGTATTTTTTTGCATTTCGCAACACATTTTTGACAGTTTTAGATTTAGGCATTGCAGATAAAGAAAATTTGCCAATCAATTCGACCCGGTGGATTGATCACTACCCCCTCTCCCCAGGTCTCTAGATTTTTCACCTTTTTACATTTTTTACGAAAATAATCTCAGACTCGATTCTCCGAATCCACTTAGCCTAAACTTTTATTACGCAATTGGACTTGCCTGTTAGCTTGGCGCAATTTTGAAAATTAAAGTATGTTCTACCTGGTCCTTGTTATTTTTCCGTATTACCATCACCCTCTGTGACCAGCCAAATTAATACAATATAAATGCAAATTAAATTGCACCAAAAGCTCACGTGTACTTTGAATAGTAATTTTATTTGTTTTCCTTTTTTTTTCTTTCTTGCTTATCTTCTGCATCTTATGAAATTTATCGAGATTATCTCATCTGTAATATTATTTTTGCTAGTAATTGTAATACACGAAAAATATCAATTAAAAGCGAATACTATAGGATCAATTATATTATTATGGGTAAATAGTAACCCAAATACTTGCTAATGGTTTTTTAATTAATAAAGCCCATCGTTCCAAACGATAAAGTAATAGACACAGAGTATACTATCGATTTATATAAATTTTAAACAAACAGTCCTAATTGCCTGTTATAAAACATTGGTCATAATTAACTGTATAAAAAAAAAGTGACAATAAATTTCTTTGCCATTTAGCTTAATGAGGGTTCGTTAATAATAATTAAATACTCGTATACCCCTACACTGCGTGACTCCGCGTATTTCGATTACCGATAATGAGCTGCTATAAAATAAATAATAATTGTAATATTATAAAAAAATTATATGTAAAATTGAAAATTACATTTTTTTCAAAATTCTTCACCCATCAGTACTTTTCAACTACAACTACTAATTTATGAATAATTTCATTACGTATACTTTCACTCATTATCCTATGGTATCTTTGCTATAAAGCATAATATTTTACATAGAACTTCACGCTAGTCAAGCTCTCACGGTGTTTCTGTTTGAAAAGCGCAACTTCCGTAAAATTTACATTTCACGGAAGTATACGTATCATACATATATATCCATATCCATATCCATATATTACATACCATTCGGAACACATAGGTGCTTTTAGCGCCGCACTATATATTTTGGTTACGTGCAGCCGTAAATATGAAAATGATGATTTCAATGCTCAACCACGTGTACGTATAGTTACGTTCAACGTATTATAGGTTAACATAAGTATGCTGTAACAATTTCGTCATATTAATTGGACACACGTTAACCATATGAAATTCTGACTGCCACGTGTATTTGACAGCTACAAGCCCATAGCAAATACAGAGCCCTAAGGACTGAACGGGGAGTGTACTAATCTGAGCAGAGCTTTCGAGAGCTTTCGCAAAATTGCTATTTATGGACACATGCAAAGCTAAGGATAGCGCGCGCGGCAAAAAAGTTTCCTCTCTCATTCTCTTGGGCGCAATATCGGATAAAAACTTTTGACCAAGATAAATGGAGCGTTGCTTTATATGCGCATCAAAACTTGCCTAAAGAATCATATTGTCCATTTTTCACGATAAACTTTTGCCCAACGTCCGATGTTGTTTTTCTTTCCTCACTTTTACTTCCACAGCATCGCGGTTCATCTGCCAGCTAAATAAACACCTTGGACCGACCACGTGACCAGGGGGACCGCCACTGAATAATCTCGATTATCTTCCCAGAATTTATCTCGTGCTAATTAATTAATTGGTCATAGGTATAGCAAGTTACGATCATTAGGCTATAACGCATACATATAAAACAACGATTGGTATACATATACCGTAACAGCTAACTCTTAAGGAATTTCGATTTTTTTCCTCTATTTTTAATAACAACAACTAATCGTTATCTGTAGGTGCGTTGGCCGTGCTTAAGACTGCAATTAAACTGGCCGCCAATATGACTCATAGTTACAGAGAGAAGATATCGATTGAGAAGTTAATCTTGGTAATGGTATATGGTAGCTCATTAATCCTGGTACAGCGAACGAGACGAGTTCTTTCTCTTTCTCTCTTCTTCTTCTTCTTCGCATATGCTAGCATGCGTTAACTAGGATATTTCCTTGTTGCACTTTTCCTTATCAGGTTATCGGTTATCAGTAATATATACATGTATATTCACGTTAGACCCTCAGTTTAATATAGAACTAACTCCGTGTGGCGTTCTTCCTATTGGTCCATGCGGCACAGCATCCACAGCATCCACTGGGTCCAGTTCACGATATCGCGTAGAATGCAAAGTGACGCGTTTCTTCTGACTTCTCTATACTTCTGTTCTCCTTTCTTTCCCTGTCTCTCTGCAAATGGTCGATGACGTGCGCGCAGTTGATCCACCTGAATGTGGCCTGAATCTCTTCTCTTGACGGGAGTATAAGGCTGTCCTCCCGTTAGCTGACCGTCCGTCACCACGAGCATAGGGCACCCTTTGCTCATCCTCTGCTCATCCTTTGCTCATCCACTGAGGCCGCCGCCAACTTCAACTTCATGTTCCTTCGTATGTTACCACGCTGTGACTTGACCCTGTACGTTAAATGGGAATGCGCAATGTACATTGCATCGTGAGCTTTCTAATGGCATCGAGATTTCACGTAGGAGATTTCAAGCCGCTCTTGATCTCCGCTAGAGATTTCGTATTTCGTTATCTGCCGTTTCTACTATCCCACTAGAGGCTGTGTAAAGGGAATTAAAATGCTTCTAGATATTAAACAATTTTTGAAATTTTTCAAATACCGTGGATAAGTCTCGAAGGTATTACGCGATAACACAAAATTATTATTTAATGGCCGAAAATTAACGTGCGAATATTACATAAGAATGTGGGATACGTAAAATCCGTAGAATACGAAAAATTATTTTTAGAGACAAGCTTAATTTTTTATTTAATTAAGTAGCAATTATAAAATATTTTTATCTCAGTGAAATTCATGATTACTTAAACTCCTAGAATAACCCCGATCCATCCGTGTCTCGTTAACACAGCCGTCTCGAGTGGATTTATAAAATCACATTACGAAATAAACAGCATCCCCAGCATCCCCCAGTCCCAACTATTAGAACGAGGAGTAATTGTAGCCATTAGCTTGCCGGTGGGCCTGGTAGCAGCGTTAATTACTCTCGCGAACCGATAAGAACCAATCGATAAATCTGCTATCGGAGATCCGTACCGATTTATACCGATCGATTGGAAACGGCAGGAAATCAGTCCTACACCTTCCTGGATATCGTTAACATAGTACATACACACGCATTACCATACCTAACACACCTTCCCCATATAATAATCCTATCGAATGACGTAATCAGTACCTGAAACAGATCCATATTAAGTAAATCCTTATCACGAACAGTCAATTTTATTATCATTATGAAATTTCAATAATATCACCTACTTCGATCGCTCCACTGATTTTCTCAAGGATCGATACAATGTCAATATACGTAACAGCTACCAATAATCAATATTAATATTCCTTGATCCATTTAAAGATATATACACGCGCTACAAGGTGACGCCTTCTTGATCAATGCTTTTCGATTTATGGGATCACACTTTAATATTAAGATTTCCTTTAATCACCCTTCCCATCAGCCACATCCCTACAGCATCCTTTGCGCCACGTTATTATTATTCCGCCTGCCGCGAATCCCGCGCCGCTATTAACGATCAGCCATAAAGTGAACGGAGGTCACGCTTCCCTATTCTGGTTGCTTGGGACGCGCTACGAATATGTACGCGGGATTACATATATACATATATATATATGTACAAGAGAGGATAGGTATACTCAGTACAGAGTAAGTATTAGCTAGCTTGGCTATAAGCTCGCGCTATAGCGCGTGTAAGGCGCTAATTTGCGAAGTGTACGATATATATGTATACGATATATGAACCTTACGTACGTTAAAGCCGGGACTGACTTGTAGTTCTGTTTGCAGATACATTAAAGAGGTTAAGTAAAGTCGATATCGCGCCTATGAAGTTTCCGGCATAGGGTACCTGCCTCTTTAAGTATGTGTGGAGCACATATGCATATGGGTACTGGAACGGCACGCAAGATGCGCTAACATTGAATTTTTAATATGTAATATCGATTAACGTATGTATACCTGTTGTACGCGTCGGATTAATAAAAATGAACTAAAGCCATGATTACTCAGGGGAAAGTACGTGTATTCTGTGTGAATTAATATATATATATATATATATTATCTGGATAGAATAAGTGCAACAGCGACGAACGATGCACTTTCTGATAATGACCTTTTCCCGCACGGAGGGCGCGACCAGATCGTGGTGGAATTCTGGTCGATTCACGGATCGATGAGGATGCTCCCGTTTCCTTAGTGTCTGTCCATAGGTAGAGTGAGTTTATATACGTGGAAGGAGAGACAAGAATCCTCTATGGAGGAGTGTTCCTCTTTTTGAACCGTTACGGACCACGACACGTTCCAAGTAAATAGCAGGAATCCCAAGCGCGCTTGGCCATTATCGAACGGCCTAGAAGTAGAGGAGAGATAAAAAAAAAGAGAAAAAAAAAGGAATAAAAAGACGAAGGGAGGATAAGAAACGACGTGGAAGGGTATACCGGAAGAAAGTAAATTTCTCTTGGACGATTTCGCGACTTTCTCGTACCATCGATGCATTTCTTTGCGATGCAAGGTAATGCCTATCGTTCGAGGTCGTTAAGCAGAATTTCCATGTATACAGGTATACGGCCGATCGCTAAGAAAGGAATCGATCGACCTTTCTTGCTTCCAGGTTGACGAACGCACGGATGCACCGGGTGAAAGGGCCTTTCTCGAGAGTCCACGTAAAAGCTAAAGTCACGTCATTGACATACCAGCGACTATTTTTTGAAATCGCTGTAAGCTCACTCGCGAAATGACAACGCGATAAGCCATCCCACCCTTTCCCATCTTCCGTGACTTTAGCCGGAGTGGATATAGAGCCAGGTAGATTGGGTGATCCTGGTACCCCACGGTTATAAGGAATGTCAACCATCCGTTAGAGTAAATCTACCGCGCCCAACCTTCTACATTGCTTACTGATTGCTCGTGTCGAGATAGGATTGTATCATTACTATAAGTAACTGGAGTCACGTCCTGATGTGGATCTCTACAAATTTCATATAAATAACTGTAACGACTGTTCTCTCGCGAACCTTCGCCTCTACGATTTATAACTCGTTACGGTCCCGTCGAGACGATCTTCGTGTGTCTTGCCGACGCCGTGCACACTTTTGAATTTGAAAGATCAAATCTTTTTTTCTTATCTGCCTTTGATACTCCAATTTTTTATCAATATTTTAATCATTCGCTATAGGCGATGCCCGTGCTCTGCGTCCACTCGCGACGAAGATCAACCGAATTAATGGATAGGATAAGCTTTGCATTTCTATATACCCAGCTGGCAGCAGCTTCCGGTCCTCTTCGGCTGGACCCTGGCAGTCCTTACACGTTGTCTGCTTCGCTACTGCGGATGGGTTTGTCAGGAGCAAATACAAAGTGACGACTGGCGAACACGAGGATTTGCTTTGTGGGTCGGTGAAGCAAACCGACCCTCTTTGTGTAGCCTGTTGATTAATAGGAATGCATGCTAATGTTGAGATCTATTTTACCTGACAGTAAATAGTCCGCCGATGTTCGGTTCTCTGCGTTCGTGAAACCTCCGTCCGGTCTCTCTGTATTCTTGCCGTAACGCCAAAACAGTGTTGAATTATGACCTCTTTTTTTTTTGACTTTCTTGCGTTCTTTTTTTCATACCGATCTCAGTGCATTTACCATCAACAGCGGCATCCATTTTTCCCGGACGTCTCTAGCTCTTTGTAACTATGTGTATACACGTATACACACTCTCCAGACGTGCTGCAGAGAGAAGCAATTATCCGGGCGTGAGGCCGCGCAGATCCCGATGACCCATCTAGATATCACGAACAACCATAGACAACGGCATTACGTTGCCATTAACAACGACCACCTTAATCCAAGCATTGTGTCTTTCGGAGAGAAAATAATCTCACGTCTCTTATTGCCACAGTGACGTTACTAGCGCGTTCCACTTTCATTGTAGTTTCCTCCTTCGTTTTTGCTTGACCTTGAAATTACACCGTATCGAAAAATTTCAAGATCCCGATAAGGATCTTGCTTTGAATTTACTTACTTATGCAATTTGCATGTGTTATTTAAATAGTTTGCCATTTACACATTTAAAATTATGAATTTCATTGGTTCTACTGTAGTACTAATTTGGCATACCAAACTATACGTTAATGTAAGCCGTCGCCTATTAACGTGGTCTAATTAAAAAGTAACAGCACCTGCGCTTGTACTCGCAGCGTGCTTTAAACAAAATACTTTGTACGTGGGGTTACAGCCTCGTGGACCAGGAATTATATCAAGGAGTCGGAAAAGATTTTTTTTCTCTCTCTTTCTCCCTGCCTAGCCGCAACTTCGTTCCAGCTCTCGGGTGCTCGCGTTCCACATAAAACTTTTCTCTGAATCAATTAGCAACTGACCTCCGTATCCCCGTATACAGTAACTGCAGCAAAAAGGAGAGAGAGAAAAAAAGACATACAAGGCCAGACGTACTCTCAGAGGTATTACGAACAGACTGTACCGCTTTATTAATTTACGGTTACTCGTTTCTGTAACTCATTTGCCAACCTTGTGATACAGAAATTGTTACACTGCCTTACCGACCGTGATAACTTGTTGATCTTTCGCCGAGACTGTTAACTACTAAATTTCTTATTTATCTTCGAAATCTTTTATCATAGTATTTTATTGCATCTGTACACGTGTATATATGACTTTCGACCCTCGATTACGTTACTCATCCCATACGATAGCTATATGGCGTACTTCGTTAAACCTAACTAATGTTATAGCGTGATACCAACATCCAGTTCTCCATAGTCACGGAAGTTACGTTTACACGATGGAAGAGTTACGCGAATTCAAGATGCGCAGCTTCCCGATGATACCATTAGTTACATTAACGGTCCACGATAAAATAGGCTCGTTCGGATTGTAGCATAAAATTATTTGACTCATGGTGAGACCGCATTGCGATCTTAAAATTCGATATGGGCTGTGCTACACGTGTCTCGTTATTAATTATGTGAATTATTTAATATACATTGATTAAAATTATAAACAGAAATAACGCACTTAATCGAGATATACATTAAGTGCAGTCTCATTGGGATTTTAATGCATTCATTTAATATTATTCGCCTACATGAAAACCCCTGTAATCGCGTCGATGCGCCACGTTAATCTGGCAATTGCAGGCTGGAAATTATAGTGACGTACCACTCGGTAGACACCAATGTGCTTTGATGGTTTCCGAAAGGGTGGTTGGAGTGGGGATAATGTGAATTGATGTATACATAAGATGGTAATAGGGGAAAGGGGAAGGTATGATAAAGATTAAATGTGGAGATGATAAGCTTGAAATTTTTTTTTATTTTTTGTATATATATACGATATAGCGTTCATGTCAGAAACGCGCTGAGTGGATAATTACCAAGTCTGGTTTTAGTACCGTACCACAAAATGCCGAAACAAATAGCACAAACGCTCCGGTAATGTGGGTTAATGAGGATCTGAATGATTTAGTTTTCACGAAAGCTTACGATCCCTCCTAAAATGGACTGCTATAGGGTAGCATGAAATTTCGCCACATGAAAATTATCTCCCTACACGAAGAGAGAATGGTTGATCATAGGTGGTTATAATCATTGATGAGAATAATATAAGTTTTGTCTGTATTAAATTAATTTATTTATATAATCATCAAATTTTCATTTATTTAATCTGTTGCCGATCCTGTCCCGGATGCTGCTCTTATCTGATCTCATTAAATCTCCGACGTTTATATTACGTCGAGTAAAACACTGCTTACTTTGACCTAAACTCAGCGTATCACTCTTAGCTACGTACATGGTACATTAGTATATTGAGTATCTTCCGCCCATCCAGCCTCCTACCCTATCGAGACGTCATCTCCTCTGTGCCAGCACTATCTCCCTCGGGACGCTAAATTTATTCTGTTCGGCAAATAAATTAAAATTTATTACGTCCTTCCAGAATTTACAGCCTTTGCGCGAAAACGCAAGGAAACACTCGTCAAGGGTTCGATGCGAAATTCTTATTTTGCCATCTTTCCTCTTACTTTTTCTCTTTTTTTATCTTCCCCCACTCACCCCTCTATTCTTCACACGAGAGGAATTTCAAACGTGGTGTCAACATCCGTATATTTTCCATCGGCTGTTCCTTTAAATCAACATTGTTTTAACAAGTCCTGCTATACTTTTTAATCCTTGTGAAATTCGTATATAAACGTCACAGGGTAGATTTTTATACGTACACGCGTACCGAAGGCCACCCCTACACGTACAGTTATCGATCGCGAATAATCCTCCATACAGAAATACATCCCCGATATCCAAACGTATTATTAATATCCACGATACACATAAATTTCGCTTGCCCTATTCTTTTTTCAAAAGAAACTTTTTCTTTCTTTCCTGTCATTTATTACAGGTCGAATGAAAAACTTGTCGAGGATAAACCGTCACTCGAGAACATTGACGCTGTCACGCGCACGTGGAATTATTGACAGGAAAATAAAATTATCTGTTTCCATATAAAATCACGCTCAATTGCCTCGTGTCCTGTAGCACGAAAATACATTTTTTTTATTATCCTCGTGTTATTCTCGAAGCGAAAAATTTCGCCCGGAACTCGTCTCTACGCGAACACCTGGTGCATTGAAAATTCCCATAGCGAAAACGAGCCAGATATAATGCCGTTATAATTACGTTTGTATTCAACTTTTCTCCTGGGTATATAGCTCGCTCAGCGGGCCGCCGCTTAAATTTGAAGAATAAACAGACCTTTTAACACAAAGAGAAATATTCTTTTAATTATATCTCTCGTAACTCCATTTTTAACACGTCCACGAGTCCCCGCTCTAAATTCCTCGATAACAGGTAAAAACACAGTTACCAATTATTTCTGTCCCGAAAACGACCACGTGACCCATCGTAACCCCGAAACACGAAAACTGCATTCGCACAAAAATACATAAATTCCTCTCTTCTCGAAAACATTTTTTTTTCCTCCTCAAAAATTCGATAAAAAAAATACTTCTCTCGTTATCGCGTGCTTATCCATCCGAAAGTTTTACACCCCGTCAGATCGATCCAGGGCTGCCTGAACGGATACACTGGTGCTACTACTTTACGACAGGGTCGTAATGCACCATGTAAAGATCATGTTGCACTTTATCTCCCTTGCACGAGAGAACGACGGAATAAAGTGCAACGTTATTATCTAGGGTAACTCTATAGGTCAGAGACTCGAAGCGATCAGCGCCTCCACTATATCTATATACGACACAAGTATACGAAGATACACGTGTTTGATATACAAAAAAAAATATATCTTCGTCGCTCGTTGCTGTTTACAATAGACGAGTCAATTTCTTATTATTCTCGGGTTCGAAACCGCGTTGCTTTATTAAGTTTTCTTATGTACACGTTGCACAAAGGCGCCATGTTTCTCGGCGCTGCAACGAGATTAGACCTTATGAATTTCCAAGGCTCGGTGCTCTTACCTTTGTAATATTATCTATAAGAGTGGCTCGTCACTTTGAATTACGTTAAAAGGCGGCTTTCCATGAGCCAATTTTAGCGATCGTGATACCTGCAAGTGAGTTTAATTGCATTCTGGGAAATTTCGTCAAAATTTCAAACACGTATACTTCGTATGCAGCCATATACACTCACCCACATATATATATATACACCAATGATTATACATGTACGATTTTAGTATACCTAAACCTGACAATTTTCCTAGTTTACGGTGAAACTTCGTGCCGCACTCTCCTATATGCTTTATCTACGATATACTTTCAAGGGGAACCTAGTAGAAGACTCAAGACCGGAAGTTCGTGCGTGCCTTTATGGCATATAAAGGAGTTTACGTTGCAACTGTTCACAGCCGGCACAAAGCGTCACCATAAAGAACTATACGGGAGCCCACCCTATACATAGTAGAAGTAACGCGTCCATTTGTTATTCAGCAGTTATATTATCGTCAATGGCATTTGATGCTTTCGCAGCTGAAATTCCCAGCGAAACGCGTGCATTAACGTCACGTGAAGATAAACAAACAAAACTGCTGTCTACGTTATCGAATGCACGAGCCAGAAATCGAATGAAGATTTTAATCTGGTAAATAAATATATGCTAGAGTCTGGTTAGCATAGGTGGTATATATAACTAATGTATTACCTAGAGATATATAGGTATAGTGCGGAGGGACGTAAAAAGTGAAAAAAAAAAAACGATTGCGTCACAGTCGCGAAAATAAGTCGCTGAATTTTCATTGACGCAGGCAGGCGAGATCGCTAGTGGATAAAATCTTTGGAAATAACCAGACGCTAACAGGCACCGCGAACAGCGGGTAGGGTGGCAACCCTTGTGCGCGTTCGTGTAGAGCCATAGTGAATATTTTAAGGGCGTCGAGTAGCGGGACGACCTTTGGATGGGTGAGGGGTAGGTTGGTAGCGGGGAAGGGGTGTAATAAAAAAAGAGCAGATCCCAAGGCTCGACTGTAAAATACGGACGTAATAACGAGATTTTTTAGCGTTTAGGGTGCGTATACCCTAGTCAGGGTGCTTATTCGTGCCGACCCACCCTCATCTTGCAGGACGACCTGGACCGGTAAAGGATGCTGTGTTTGGTCCAGCACAGCCGGTAATCGTTAAAAGCGGACAATGCCTCGAGCTAGATCCTAATGGCTGACTTATACGAACCTCGTGTAAAACGAAGCCATGTTAAACCGTGAGTTCTTTTTGCTGTATAGCAAAGCAGAGGGGTCAAAGTTTAACTTGGGATATTTTTGTTATTTTTATTTTTATTTCTGGATCACGAGGCGGCACGTAGTGGAAATGATACTTGGACCGTATTGGATTTTCTCCGGGATCGAGCTGCCAGGTCGTTTTTCGCGGTGAGAAAGACGAAGACTTCGAGAGTGCCAATTCTGAGTTCGATTGTCATCGGTTTCTCTGTGTCAATGCTACTGGCAGATACATGGAGGACAGATCTGCTTGTTATCTCACGGCTGAGATACACCGCTTAGATTAACCATGCAGAATTGATCTATTATCTGTAGGATGTAGCGGCTGGCTTGTTACTCCCCTTTGGCAATGCATCGTTACGTAATGGATTGGGGTATTTGCCCTGCATCGTAATCAGTGGTACTTCCTGGATCTTTTTGAGCAGGGATGCTGAGTTATTGGAAATGATAAATCTTGGTGATTCGAGGGCGAATGGTGATAGGTGTGTTTGTGGGTGAGAAATAATTTTTAATAATTCTTTTTAATTTCGTTACAGTCATTGCTTTTGGGATATTAGCTCAGTATGATAATTTCGCTGATACCATGGGCGAGTGCGTGACGCGCGAAAACCGCCGGTTTTTAAAATTAATCCTAATACCTATTTCCGTGGGAGAAAACTTTTGTTTCGTGCTTTAATATCGCTTTGTGTTAGATTAACTAAGGTCGTAAATTTGCCTATTAAATTTTTAAGAGCGTTTCTCTTACATCCACCGAAACACGAATTCCTTTTTTTTTTCACTTTTTTTCTGTCGTTACTTATGACAATTAATTTTTTATATACACAGAATACACGTGGTATGTACCACGTGGGGGGTCAGGGACGAATGTTGGGTTTTTAATTCGAGATAATTTTTCTTTATCTCCTTGATCGATCGGATTAATATTTAAAACGCAATTACACTTTATTAAGCGAACAGCGGAAATATGCAAAGCGTAGCGTTACAGCTTGCCTATAAAATTCTGAATTTGTCCGCGCGCGTATCGTTAAGACGAATTATCTCGTGATTAAAAAATTTTTAATCGCTATTACAAACCGTTTTAATTCTATACCACGAGGGTTAAAAATAATCCTCACTTAATGATCAAATCTTTTCCGTTCAAAAGTATAATCGTCGCTTTAATCCTGTATCTAAATTCAGTGTCGCCGTCGGGCCGCGAACGCGTTAAAGGAATTCGCGATAAGCGTGAATATTAATTACGCAAAAAACAGCTGTCTATTCCCACGTGGAAGTTACAGTCTAATGCAACGGATGCCGTTGCGGTTGTTATTCGCACGATGCGATTCCGAGTATTCATAAAATGAAAGTGGAGCACGAGCCATTAGCGTCCTCGCGTCACAACCGCCCTAACGAATCTCTTTGGCAACATTTTCGCAACTAAGATAACCGCCATTCTGACGTTTACAACGATTCGTTTTGTTATTCGCCCAAGTGAAAACTCAGCCTTAAGAGAAACGCGACAGACTGGCGCTCGACGTATTCAAAAATTCCCGCCAGTAAGACAATAAGCAAATGTACTTATTTTGTTCGATATGGACCAACGACGTGATCGAACTAAGAAAAAACTCAAAATCAAAATTTTCACACCTTAAACTACGATAACGAATACGAGAAGTAAAAACAAAGCGCTCTTTTACCGTGCTAACGCGACGGGACTATATTTTGATTTTCATCAAAAAAAGAATTTCACCCACCAGAGTGTGACGAAGTAAATTTCATCCCGTCGCTCGTAAAAAAGCCTAAGCTTTCTCTGTCGATAACGTATTTACAGCAGCTTTTTGAAACAGCAAGACAGAGACTTCATTCACGGCGCATTTGCATGTAATCACGAGGCAGCGACGCGATAAGAGAATCGCGTGGAACGACTGCAAAGGGATGTTACTTTGTGTCATAAAAACGATAGAAAGTAAATTTCAGGGAGTTTCGGTGTAGTCACGTAAAACCAGCAGTTAACAACCAACGCTAGCGATTTTTAATTATACCAAGCACGGTAAAGAACCTTAAGCCGAGTCCACACGTAAAACATATTCGCCTCCGCACAATAACAACTCACAATACACGCCTAATAACCCAAATGCACGACACGAGTAATTAAAAGTCAATTAAATCTCTAACCTAATGAAGAATCCTACATTCCTATCAAATAATTATCCGTCATTCTAATTGAAAAAAAAATTTCATATGATTTGTCGAATAAACAAAATTTTCTTAATTAAATAAAATCTGCCCAAAAATCATCATACGAGGCTGCTTCCTTATATGCTGTATCTCCGGGGTATTTGCTTCGCTTCTAATTAAAGTGAAGTTGACTCATTACCGTCAGTAGGGTGAATTCCGTACAGGGAGGAGAACGGGAGAGAGCGAAAGCTGATTGTGAGTATGCGAATGTGAGATACGTAAGGGATGAGAAGCACGCAAGAGATACCAGGGGCAGACAGGAAACATTGGAGCAGGAACTGGAGTAGGAATCTTAACCACGTTGCGATAACGCTATCAGCCCTGGTACCGTTCGCACTCTAAGTATTCATATATATATGGTACCGTTACGTATATCAAAGTATATATACATATACATATACTTTATGTACCCATATATGTACCTAGGTAAGTAGATATACGACTCCTACATATGTAATATATATACTCCTATATCCTATTCTCGCACCCTTAACGTCGGCCTACCTACTCTTTGCCACCCCCCCCCCCTTTACGCTTTACAGCCTGGCAATACCCAATCCCCCACCCCACCCCCCTGTAAACACACGAAGCTTTTACATGTTTCGCCCATCCAGCTCTGAATTACTCCTTGCTAATCCTACCCTGTTGTAATATTGCCGCAGCGTCACCGCGCCAAGGTTATTCATAACCCCCTGTATAATCAGAATAATACGGTCTTGCCTTGGGTTCATGGCGGCCATAGATATCAGAAGGAGGTTAAATACGTCTGTGTATTCGTACGGAGGGTATAGGAATTATGATTGGAAAATTATTTTTTTGATATAGATTTTACCTCCTATCTTCAGGTCCTTTGTTGATTTATGGGAATGAGACAGAGATGATTTGGGGGGGTTGGGGGAGGAGGGAGGGATAGAAATATGAAATATTGAAAATTAATATTTTGGGAATTTTAGCAAAAAATTTTTGGACTTACCCAGGGGGTCGTTGGTAGGCTGTTTGGGTATTGGATGGTAAGATGACAGACGTCATCGTTCTGGTAACATAGAAGAAAAAAAATACTAGACGTACATCAGATTAATTTTCGTCTCAACTATTTCTTAGCTTTTACCCTTCCACGTTAGTTTTCTGCCATTTATCCGTTTTTTTTTTCTCGTACAACCCCATCCTCGAGATTTATAACTGACTCGGTGCAGATTCTTATACTCGTAAATTGCATCCCGAGAGGGTAGAACGAGGGATGAACTCGCGCCGCTCTAATTCGCCTAAAGACTCCAGCCGGCTTGTTCTAGCCCATTTTAAACTTACTTCCTCGCAAACCTCTTATTATAATAGCAGTTGAAGTTTAATTCAGCCAGTTTTCACGGACTCGAACTGACGCCAACTTCGTAATTTGTTTGTCAAATGGAATTTATGCGAGTGTTCGCGGTGTCATTCAACTCGGCCTTTTACTGCGTCCTACGGATATTACACATGCTTCGGCTGTACGCTACACTGACATTTCTACTTAAGACTGTACAATTTTGCATTTACATAACCAATAGAAATTTTTTTACCACTACGATTCCGTGAATGAAAAATAATTTTATTAGAATTTTACAGCTTTTTAATGGTTTCAAAGAAATTATTTCGAGCAATGACCCAATATTTTTAGTTTCACCAATATCTTGGTTTTTTTTTTAATTCTACACCAACCGGTAAATTATTTATTCGGCGCATCCAATTTCGTTAGGAGACCCGTTAAGAAGAACTGTAACTAACAGTGGCGAGTTGTATTGGAAAATATGTAAAGATGCTATCTTAAGCGATTTGAACCGATTCGGAGCGACGCGGCGATGGTGTATTGATTACGGTATGGCGGGTACAGGTGGAATCCATTTAAACAGTACAACCCGGTAGAGCCTGGAAAGAAGCTCTTGTTGCGTGGCTAGCGAACCATGCCAATACGAGAGAGGTTAGCAATGCTAATTATATGGCTCTTCTTATAGTACTCGTACCACTTGCCTCGGCGAATATACCAAGATCGTATTGTGTTACTATCCCCGATGGTTCTGGGTTCTGAAACAGACGCTCCCACGGTAAGTTAGGCTAGGTTCCATCTTTCCACCTACTGTGGGCACCGCGAGATCAGCGCCAAGATTGCTTTCATCATTTTATGCCTGTTACGTGCTCCAACGACGATGGTTCGGTCGCTAAGCTTTAATAGGGTTTAGTTTACTCTCTTGGACCATTAGCGGCCAAGTGTCGCATCTTTCTTTGTGACTGCGCAGTAACAATACATAACGAAATAACAGGGATAACGATTGTTTATTCAATTTTTATATAAAGAACGTTTTTCTATATCGTTTATCAAAATATTTATATTCTTCGTTTACTTCAGCAATATCCTTTTTATCGCACGAATTTATCGGTAAGTCTTATGGTGGATGTGTGGTTACCTTGAAATTACTAAATCTTTGCCTAAAAACCGTGAAACGGACTTTCGCAAAAAAGGATGCCCTTCGCGCACGACCGCTTTGACCACGATAAACGACGGATCAAGGCTTTCAGGATGAGAATCATTCCCCATACTTGCCTTTATTCTTGCCACTGGCAACCCACTGTAGTTTTATGTATCGTTATGGGTTGTAATTTATGGTGGTTCATATGGGGCTGACTTTTATCGGAGTACCTGTAGTGGTTTGAAAGATACTTTTTTTTATCGCATAGGATTGATTTTTCCGAAAATTATTCTTTCACGAATTTCACATTACTAACGTTAATTTGACCGATTATCCATTGCCGGTTACTGGTTAAAATTATCGTAATAATAATTTCCATTGTTTATGTGATAATCGTAATCGTAATGGCCATCCGTTCCATCGTTATGTAATTTTGGTATCGATCGACTCCTACAAAATTGACATTCGCTCTGCTGACCGTCTATAAACTGATGCTGGTGATATTGAGGACTGCGTGCCGTTGAAATTAAATTATTTCTACTTCTGCATCCACTTTCCATAATGTCGCATTTGTGCTAAATAATAAAAAAAAATTCACATTGAAATCTCTCGTAATTAAAATGATAATTTTTGAAGAATTTTTACACCACAGATCTTACCACGTTCATCGGAATCTGTTCAAAGTGCAATTTCCTCTCGGGATACCCGAAGCAAGTGGTGGATTTATTTTCGGTAAACTTTCTCATAACCGGATGTGCCTCTGGCAATTTACCGCAATTCTGCAACAAGCTGCACTTACTTCCCACACGTGTGCCGTAATCGTAACCACACACTGGACACACCATGCGTGTCCGCTTATCACGACTCGTCGTTAGCGGCATAAAGCACAACGGCCAGCACCTGAAAACGCAGATGGCGCCTGAACAAACGGCACAATTAATGTATCCTGGAGGATTCGTGTGTCCAGCTTCTCCGAGGACACAACGTATGATGGACGAGCTGGACCAGAAAAGTCTACTCGCTTGAATTCGTATTAAATAGGTCAGCGTTATCTCACAGTGCTCCGCCAACTGTTCGTCACGTGTGTACTAACCCTAAGAGACACAAAGCGCCGAGATGCGAACTCGTGAACTTGTGCTGCTTCACGGAAATTAACGGAGCAGACTCCTGGTTGCAGGATGGACATAGCAATCTTCTCGAATGCCATTTCCACGTCTCGACTGGATCGATAAGATTGATAAGAAAAATTAAGATGGGTAAGATGAAATTGTGAACATTTTTTTAACTCGTACGAACCTTTAGTGGAAAATATTTTTTTCCTTCTCATTGACATTGATGCATTTCTTGAGATTAGCTCAGGGTGGGATGATCGATTGATCTTATTCTTTAATAAACTTAATCTTGATCTTGATTTATGCAATTTATGATAACAGACGCTGCACTGGAATTAAAAAGTTTTACAAATTTTCTCTCGCTACTCGATACTTTCTACCCATGGAACAATTTTGCATCGCGTGCATTTTTTTTTTTAAGTGCATCGAAATTGGTCGGAAACAATGCAGGGAAACTAATGAAACTGTATTTTCGTGCTTGCTATGTTTTAATTGCACGTTTATGAAATACGTGATGGGAAAACTGAGTGCGAGTAATAACGTCATATCGAGAGTAGCTACACGTATCTTTGAAAACCTTCATTACGTTTCTAATGTTAACCACGGGTTTGTCCTTATGGTGCTGTATGTGCTATATGCATTTATGTGCATGGATTATCGCAATGCTACCGTACGAGGAGTTGCCAGTTGAATTATTTCTGTAATTGTATCGCCTTGCACCATATTAATCCTTTTTGCTCCTGACACTAATTAACTCTCGGCACGGCATCCACGTGTACTTTGGAAGGACATAAATAAGATCGTGATCTTTTCATCTACGACACTTCAGTCGCGTTCATGCAAACGGCAAGTTCGCCTTGAGAATTGAGGTTGCCCTCGTGAACTTGTATTTTTTATTTTTAACTAGAGCACCGTGTTGGAGTCTGACTGCAGTGGCTTATTAATGATACGTTCATTCGGTGTATTTTTTTACTATTTAATCTGTTTTTTCAAGAGAAAGACAGAAAAAGGGATAGAATTCGAGCATAAAAAATTGAGATAAAAATACCGAATGGAGATAATCGCAGCTTTTGCCCAATTAACCCATTCGTGTACCACGGAGTAATCTTTTGGTACAGACTCCTTTCGTTACTACCTCCCTGTGGAAAAATTTTCAAATTTTATCTTTGCTCTTTAGCAACTAGATTCGTCCGAGCTATTGGGGGATGCATCAATCGTTATTTTCGCAATTTCCGGTCTCTGGGTGAAATTGCAAAATATAAATCGAAGAATACTAATCAATTTGTAATTTTCTTTTTTTTTAATAAATTCAAAAAGTTTTTATTTATAATTAACAGCCACTGAATTTTCTTCGAGTGCGTCCCGCAAAGCTAGCTCGCGAAAATTTTCAGGTGGGGATGAAAGTCGCGCGTGCAAATCTTCTGATTCGCTTGCTCTGGCTGACAATCCGTTATTCGTATCTTCGAAGATGCCGTAAAGATAACCGCACAGTGGACAGACCATACGAAACTTCTTAGCTTTTTTCGTCATTAACGGCGCGAAACAAAATGGCCAACACCTGTTGAAATTCGAAGTCACTTTTGTTTCCTTTTCATTATGCTACGTGTACTTTATCTTTGTAAATAGAAAAAAAGAACGTGACCGTTTAAAAAATTTACTAATAATATTTCTATTCGAATCACGACAAAATTCTGTCACCTGTCATACGCGAATCGCGCATGCACTCAGGTATGCAAATTTAATTTTTTTAATTGACCAATTAAACGTACCCTAATAACCACAGAGCCGCCACGTGAGTGGTGGTCAATTTGTTCCCACGAGAATGAAGAGTGGGTGTCACTTCCCTTTGACATTTTGGACAGATTTTTCTCTCGCTATGTCTTTTCCAGGTATCAACTGTAAATTTAGCAATTTTACTGAAATTACCTAATACCTCAAAAATTCACATTGAACAACTACCACGTGTCGCGTAGACTCTCCTTTGCACTTTCCCATCGGTCGAACACGTGGGATCTTTACAAACTTTCTTTTCCAGTAACTCTTCCCTTACGCTTAAGCCAACTTCCGGTTCCTGTCAAAATTCATTAAAAATAACGCACGTCGCGATTTCTCGATACAAGCGATGCAAAAAAGTTCCGATTTTTTTTCCTCTCTTTTGAATCAGCAAAAATTTGCAAAATTTTACAAGGAATTCAAGAAAAATTTTAGGTATGCAATGTAGGGCTAAAATTTTTCTACTATCGAGGGTTCAGATACATTAAGTTAAGCTCTTCAGTTTAATCTTAATTGGGGCACAGCTTAACACATTATTTAAATGTGTCACGCGAGCTTTCGTGAGATTCCCACGCGTGCTTGACTTACTGTACTTGACCCACGCGATATGGAAATACATATAGTGGCTTGTGGGATCCTACGTACAAAGTTACACGAGACAGTGTTATTACTCCACGTATCTCTATATCGTTATCTATTTGCATGGAGAGATACTGTTGCAAAAAAGCTCCATTCGGATAACTTCAAAAGAATTTTTTTTTCACCCACTTCCATCCTTACTACGCGATTCCAGTACCTGATATTTTGGATTATCGTTGGACTTCGTTGAATGACATTTGCGAATATGTTGGAGCAGCTCGTTCGTGTCTCGGCACTTTGAGCTTACCTGCTTATCGCAAATGGGACACCAGGTAGCGTCGTATGACTGCGAAATGAATGAAATTTGCAGAGTTGAAAAAAAATGTCAAAGTATGTATATGAAAAAAATATATTCCCCTACCAAAGGCATTAAAAAAACGTTATTTGTTTGAAATTTTTTTGGAATTACCATGTAAAAATTTCAGTCCTCGATTTTGATTCCGAAAAAGATCTTCAAGTATTGTTCTCTGTACCAAGGATGCTGCTTTGACTTGAAATTACTGCAATATATGTGGATTCCCAACGTATCGATATAACCTAAATATTAATTGAAAACTTAACGCAATGTCAATTACAAATAATAAATTTCTCAATTACGTAATCTGCATGATTGATTCGCAATGAAAAAAAATTTTTGGTTTAACCACAAAATCGATCACTTTGCCTTTGCCACTATCAGTCTATCCTCACCTGACGTTATTTATATAATGTTCCTCTCGTACAATATTTATCAAATATTTTATAATCAAGATTCATAACGAGACCACTCAATTTAAGTATAATTTTCAAAAAGTAACTAAAATTACAGAAAAATCACAATTTCACGAACGTCATAATTTCGACTACTAGGTATGAAGTTACCTACAAATCAACAACCCAAATTCATTCGTCTGCGAGATAACAATGATAACCAAGACCCACCAGTACACTCCGTTAAAAAAATTTCGAAATAATTCATAAAAAGAAATTACCGTTCCAAATAATTAAAAAGACTCCGAAGAAAAAAAGACGATAAATTTTTCTCATTTTCACGCTTGATCCCCCTTAACAATTTCGTGGACGATACCTGGGACAATTAATCATCGCTCAGCTGGCACTTTCTGTGAAAAGTTACTTTAAAACTTGGAAATTAGAGGACACGATCGTAATATACCAAAAGTAAACTGTGAACCTCCGCTGGTACACTCCAGACAGAATTTCTTTTTTTTCTTTACCTCTTTTCATATTCCCCCCACCCCACCCCACCCCTCTCTCTTTCTCTCTCAAGAGTTAGCCAACTCGGCTCAACCCTGTCGCATTTTAGAAGTTATACACCAGGGCGGAAGCGATCCTTGAAGGAAATAGTCCTCGAGACCGAGAGAGCTGCCGAGTATTACCAGAATACAGGATAGCTAAAGTCAAAAGTTTCAGAACAAAGACTAGCACAAAGGCTTGTCACGGTTGGTAGCTCTGATGTGACTGCTGTATAATACATGCTCGATGCTCCCAAGAGCAAAGCCTCAGGATTAAACAGCCTCTGAGTAAATTCACTTGTATATATATTCTCGTTCTTTTCTCTCCCAATAAATAAATATATATATATATATATCTCTCTCTTTCTATTTCTTGGCCTTTCCTATTGAAATTACGTATACCGATATTTTGCATTGGTCGACAGAACCTATACTCGAGCTACGGTCGATTTTCTCTTACTTCGTCTTAGAAGAAAACAGGCAGAAGGCCGATAAACATAATTGATTTTAAAGACATGCTCTCCTAGGGTTTACATATTTGCATGGGTGTATATATATATATAAACAGACTATAAGGACTTCCTGATTAAATACCAAAGAAAATAAATGACATCGATGAAGCATCATAAGATACTTTTAAGATCGTCTCTTTATCGTCGTAATAAGTATATGCCTGTGTATATACATAAATCTTTAATCTCGCAAGAAGTTGTTTAAATAGACAAAAAATATATAAAGTCGGCTCGTTACAAGCTCCTCGATACCTTCCCACGATGCGCTCTCTCCCCCCCATTATTATCATAACACGCAAGGAACCGTGACCGAGAAATATTCCTAGTGGTGGTTTCCACATTGTGCATCTACATGCTCCGTGAACGTAGACACACTCAGGGAATATAGCCGAGTGCAGGTTAACTAATTGTTAAGTATTTAAACTTACTGAAACGTAATTAGAACTCTCGGGCTATTTGCACCAGCAGTGGTCGCCATGCAGTCGAGTAGAGAAATTCGCATGGAGTGCTGGGGCAATTGCTGAATAGCAGAAATGGGATTGCATCTTTCCCTCCCCTCCATCCCCATCCCCTCTCTCTCTCTAGCTCGTGCACGCTTTCTCTGTTCTCCAAATTTCCTTCTTTTTTTCTTTCCCTTTAGTTTCTACCCGCCAGTCGCGTCAAGGAAAAGCCTTACTGACTCTGCAATCTCAACCGCAGATGCGATTATCCGAAAAACTGCCTATTTCGCAACGTTCAGTGACGTCACTTACGTGACTCATCCGTGAAATTAGCCAGTCAACGGTCGCTCGAAACTTTCAATGAAACTTCGCACGGGTTAATATCGTCCTGTGGCTGGATACACGGACTTCCGGTTTCAGTACGAGAAACTCCTAAACGATTTGTGGCCGAAGAAATCGTCTTCGTCGGCCTGCGAGATGAAAGAGGCTGATCTCTAAGGAGAGACGTAATTGAATGAATTAGACAGGGAAGAGCGTGTCTAGGCGGTACCAACCAATGGAGTAGATGGATGCTGCCGCCGACAGTGGGTCAGGATATCAGGTCGGCCAAGGAAGTGGAGAACGGAGCTGAGGTAGTAGGGGGCCAACTGGGTACCGTTAGCTTGTCTGCTCTGTCTGCTACGACTGCATCGTGTACTTTGCTTCATCCGTTTCGCTCACGGAGGCGTACGCGGACGTCTTGTTCTTTTTTTTTATTCATCCTACTCTTTTTTGTCCTATAGGACGTACGCAGTAAAGGGGGAAAAAAGAAAATTAACTGTACCGGTCGAGAGTGTCAGTGACTTTTTTTACTCTCCTTTCTTCTCGTTGTTACACAGCATCCCGAAATTTCGTTAGGTACGGTCTATGATTTTTTTTATTTTGGAAAATATCGACACGCTCGATTTATTGGACTCTTATCTGCAACGGGGAGGGTTGATAAAATTGTAGAATTTTTTTTTCGAATAATGAGGCTGGACCTCAGTTCTTAAATGATGATGACCTCTTTCTCTTAAACGTTTTGTAAGATCGTTTATCTCTCGCCGCTTTTACCTATAATAGATATTATCGTTCATCGTGCTAACAGGGGGTGGCCGCTGTACCTCTGCAGCCATTGGAAAAGCTTTTATACTTTCCTTATCGCGAGCGCACCGGGAGTAATACTTGGGCGTTCTGGACCACTCGGCGAGTTCATAAAAACATAGCGACTACGTGGCTGTAACGTTTTATGAAAAGGGTCGCGAAAAGATAACGCTCCCTTAAATTGTCCCTTGCCTGAAATGCAATCATTCCTTGCGATTTTACTTGGAAATACCTTTATGATTTTTCCTTTTCTTTTTTCAGTGTGTTTATGTATATGTGTATATATTTTGGTATGCATTTTTTGCTTTCCCTTCATTATTTTTACTCTTTAATTCGTATTTTTTTCTTCGTTTATTGCGTTTCGGATTTTAGGCAAGTATTGTCTCTTCGGGCGACTTGTGTTCTTTGAATTGATCCATAGAAAATGTCACGTGGCCATAAAACTGATCGTTTCCGATTTTACAATGAAATTGGACCCACGTGGGTTTTTTTACTGGGTTGATTTCAACACCGGCGCTTTTGCTGTTTTTCTTTCGATTATTCGAAAGAAAATAAAAAACGGTTGTTTGCTTATCCTCTTTTACGTTCTGGCTGTTACGTACGTTTCGGTCACTGTGCTTGTTACTGTAGAAATGAAACCGATACACCCGTTATTTCAACGTGGGACTAAAACTCTTGAAATAAAAATTCCTCACTGTTGGATTTATCGGCGAAATTGCTTTTCAACAATCTAAAGTTACGCAAAACTCGTTGCGATCTCGTTGAAAATTTTTACGATGTTTTCGTACCGATACGGATTTCATATATTTTCTACCGATCGACAAATATCAATAACTGCGAGGAAACTTCCGTAGAAAGAAAAAGGAAAGTAAATTTCCAAAAATCCACAGCTGATATACAGTTGACTTTATAGACAGTCAGATCGAAGTATAATTTGTATACGATGCTCCAATTTTTTTTATTTCTTGAAACCTTAGCATATTTAGTTAATTATATATTTTACATATATACACACACACCAAGTATTCGACCTGTATATAATCTTAAAGATCAAAGTAGAACAAAAAAAATGTTTGACACATTACGTTTTTGAAATTGAAATGATTTATGTATTTTTTTGGGGCGACTTTTTTTCGGACATCAAAGTTTCTTAAATTATTTATTACCTGTGTCTTTGCATTTATTCATTGACTGCTTACCAGATCAATGCGACGAATAGCTTTGTAAAAATCTTGAACGATAAGACGCGCCACCATTACTGTAGGAGATGTTTAAATTTGCTTCTCGTGTGTCATGACAAGGAAGCCACATGTGCGAATGCCGAGACATATTTCTTTCCACAAAGGATAAATCTTCCTTCATCTTTTTTTTTCACCCTGTTTCATCTTTTATGGTTCAACCCCTCGCGGATATATAACTCAGCGTCGGGAAATGTTACAAGGTAACAATACTTATATTGCCCTGTATTTTCGTGAATGTATCCAAGCGTACTACAGGCATGAAATTCCCCCGAACCAAAGATACACATATGTTACGTTCAAAGTGGGACACGTTATATGTTACATTTAAAAATATTTTCACGTGCCAACTTATGCATAGAATAGTTATCAATTTTTATGCATACATGTACATTGCGGTTTTTACATTCACAAATTCTATATTGGAAACTCAAATATATTTGTATCATTGAGATACCAAATAAAACATTTTCCGATAAACGAGTAAAAACGTTCCAGCATTATTCACGCGATACTACCGTGTTACTTTTTTTACTAACCCTTTTTTTTACTAATTGGAAAAAATGTTTAAATAATGAACAAAAGGACTGGCTTTCCTGATACATGCGGATCGTAACGATCGTACGAGTTTAAATTTTTTTTCTTCGATTTATTGTCCACTTTGCTGTTCATTGAAATGTACATGGACCGTAAATGATTGATAAGTGATCCGCACGTTGATTGATTATATTTTTGTACTGATCTCTCGAGTTATTAATTAACAGTAAAGTCAAAAAAAACAGGCTGATTTTGCTCTCTAGTAAAAAAAATTTTAATAAAATATATTAATAACGTCAAGGCTTCTTCGGATTTTACCATTAAGATTTACGATATTTTTGATAGCGTGTGTAATCAAAAAATTATTTCACACTGAACCGCGTTATCAAATCGATTCAAAAACGAATCCTGTTACGCCTGGACATATGAACAGTGAAAGATTTGATCCTTCTTAAATGATGTGAGCATGTATAGAATATATATATATATATATATACTATATACACAAAGACACAAACTTCTCATCGTGCCAGCCACATACGATCTCAAGAAATAACTCAAGAACTTTATCAGCTCGTAATCAACGAAGTTCCCTATAATTGGGTGATAAAAAGTTTTCTTAAAGAAAACAAAAAAATAAAAATTGTAAACCGGTTTAATTTCGATAAGGTTAGACTGACCGACATTATTTTTCATCAGGATCGGGTTAAGAGGTCCTTTATCAAAGATAAATGAACAACTAAGACCATAAAAGGCCCTGTTATCTTCCTCTATCTCCTTCTCTCTCTCTCTTTGAAAAGCTACCCCGTAAATCTTACATCTACCTGCGCGTAGAATTTTACCACTGATAATACTTCACTGTCCCACTTCATTGAGATTCCTCACGTAACGAAAAAGAAAAGAAAAAAAAAAGCCGATAGAGAAGAGAGAAGAATCAAAGAATAATGATCCATCGGCAGAAGACTAAGGACGGACAAGAAACTAATCACAGCCACAGACTCTGGCAACGTGGTAGCAGCCATAGCTGTCATTAATGAAACTATAAAATTTATTTCCAGCCGCTATATATACATATATACCACATATATATATATACACACATAATACCAGGCAATAATTCATCCAAGAAAAAAAAGTCTCGAGTCTCGCGGAACGATCAGTGAAAATAAATGAATTAGCCCAGCTTCCATTAAATTAATCCAACAGCCTAAATCTCTATGGATCGCCGCTTTGCAAAGGCGGACCCCTCTTAATTCCCTATAGCATAGTTACTTATTTTCGCGTGAGCGTAACGTAACGCTAGTAATTTGTTCGGATGGGTGTCAGACTGAAACAACATACCAACTGTATGAAACATGGGGGGTCGTATCGGACTGGAGTCAACTGTGGTAAAGCAAAGCCAGAGTTCAGTGGCCTCCCTTGGCCCACATAGTCCCACATATAGCAGCATATATGGTACCACGTATAGTGACATATATGGTGCCAACATATATACCGACATACACGGTACCAACATATAACGTTAAAATACTCCCAAACAAAGAAGCGCCACCATTCCGGTCGTATCTTCGCCAAAGTAATACGGAGACCTTAACTTTTCAACCCTTATCAGAATATTACGTAAGACTGAAAAGCACCGTGGGATATATAAAGAGGGGGATGTCAAAATGTGTTAAAGGAGTTTGAGCGCAGCATCCATAAATGATACTCGGAGATGAAGAGATTCCAGACGCAAAGTTTTCTACAGTGCCTATACGAGGGAACTCTTTACGAGGATTTAGGGTACGTGCTAAAAAAGTACTTTGCTCTCTCCATGGCATCTTTCATCCCGGCCTCCTCTCGCACCACCCCCCCGGACACTAATCCCAACCAATAAGTCTTCGATCGAATAGCCGGCGTCGTTTATCGTCTAATTCCACGGCGGAATGACGCAACCGGCAAGGTCGAGTCCTTCGTACACATACGGCATCTACCCTTGCAGCAAAAGCCACAGCATCCCCTGTGATAAGTGTACCAGTCACGTTACACGAAGAAAGGAAGATCCTGGAGAATCGTTGGGCACCCGGTGGTAACTCGGGATGGTATATGGGAACCGGAGACTTGGCTGACGGGAGATAGTGAGAGGGGCTGCGACGACGGAAGACGTGGATTCTTTCTATAAGACTCGAGACTCGTTCCCTTGCGGCATGAAAGCTCTTTTTGTTGGCTCCCGGCAATATAGCATGACGTGACATTCCTGCTTGGGCTATAACATTCTCCCCCCCCTCCTTCTTTTTTTATCTTTTTCTTCCATCACCATCTTTTTTTTCCATCCTTTATTTTCCTATGACGAAGAAGAGGGGGGGGGGGAGGACTATCGAAAAAAAAGGAGAGAGAGAGAGTGTTGGGCTAATCCACTAACGAGGAACAATTACGGTTTGGTCCCGTCTCTCTTCTACATTATATGTATAGCTATATCTATTTAGATGAGATTCTTACTCATATGGAAATCCTATCTTGCTTGCCTTACACTTTCGTGTGTTTTCGGAGAAAGTCGTTAAACTTGATTACGCGTGTCGACCTTCGTCTAAAAGATATAAATATATGTATATATGTATGTATGGCTAGCGACGTGTGTTACAATAAGTTAGTGGTCGACCGACCGAGACCAACCGGAACACTTTCATGTCGGAGAACAGAATGGGCAGGCAGGCTGCGTGTGGAGCAAGTAAAAAGCATTCTAAAAAAGTGGCCTGGCTTCTAAGTCACTGGGGATGACCTAGAATTAGAACGTTGACCGAGAAACGCCTCCGTACGTTAGGAGGCCTTGAAGGCTCCACAGGACATCCTTTACTGCGCTGACTGATCGAGCTTAAACTTTTATAGCCGAATTGCACTCGGAACGCTTATCGATCCTCGATAAGAGACCGAATGACAAAAGTTCAATTAATTGATAGCGTGAACGAACCGAATAAATTATTATCTATTTATTACACCGGCTTTCTTGGTATTTCATTAATTCGGTCGTTACAGTCTGATTTTTTTTTTTTTAGAGCTTCTGGTATCTCTTCCGTTCTCCACTTGTGTCATTAAGTGGACTTGTAAATAATCAACAATTACAATTCCTCTCGTTACACGTGACATTAATTAACCCCTTTCCAATTATCACGTACCAAATAGACACAGTGGAATGTTTATTCACGTCACTCCATGCGTTCGTGCAATAGTCGTGATACTTTTTTACGCATGTGTTACGCGTTGCGTAATAAACTATACGTGTGTGTGGTATATGCTTATTTTATATTTTGCATCTCTGTGTGAATACAGTTCGCGAAATTTAAATGACTGTTTTTTTTTTTTCAAAAAAAAAATTCATAAACCTTTACGTTATGTCTTTTGAGCGTCCAAGTTTTATCTTAACAATCAGGAGAAGTCCTTCGGGTCTATTTACAATTTGCGACGTTTCAATTTCGCGAGAGCAAATTTATTCGCGACAGCACTGTCGTCGTGTCTCTTTCCTTTTAAAACGGGCTACATTTTGTTCTCGTTTCAACGTTTAGCCTTTACGCTGAAGATATCAAAGGGTCCCTTGAGAATTGCAAACTGCATATATTCGCAATATATACCGAGGGGATACACGGCAAACGTAAAGCGAATTGCATTTACTCATATATCCCTCCTACCGTTCTTCTTATCTACGATCTACGGCCAGAAGCCCATGAACAAACTTCTCCGTAATATCTTTTCTCCAGCAGCTTCCGGCTTTTCACTTCTCGGAAGATAAATCGACGGGATCCTATCCGCGTATTGTTTTCGCGAAATGAGTTAATTCCACGTGTACGAAATGTATCGCAGGTGATACATGGGACAGGTACGATTTTTATTATTGCCAATTATTTTTTGCAAACCATATAACGTATCGATACGAGTTTACAGAGTTTGGCAAGTATTGCGAAATTTTTGCTATATCTTTCCTATGGCTTGTAAATACTATCTAAATAAATTGAATGAAATTTTTTTATCACTTTCGGTATCGTGATACTTCGTAAATCTGCAAGGGTTGAAAAGTACCTACTTATTCGCACGGATTTCTTTGGGGGTTCTTTCTATGAGTGTGTGTGTGTATATATATATATATACGCTTGTGTAAGGGTCCTATATTTTTGACGACGATAGTACGTTTTGGTATCTTGGTTGCTATCGTCCTCTTACGTTTTCAACTCCACTCGCACAGGCGATAATGCCAAGATATATGGAAAATAATCCTTAGCCCGCGGCAGGAATATGTCATCGTGACAACGTACCCTCGACCCCGGTACCCGGACAATCTAAAATCAATATGAGAACAGATAGCAGCTATTTTACGCGAAAGGTTCCATGTCCGCAGGGTAGACGGCCCTTTTGCCGAACGGAAAGGGGAATCCCAAAGTCGTATTTCAGCAAGTTACCCATACGGAATAAGGGCAGATCCAGGAACTACTTAGGTGAGTGCTCCAAGAGAGAAGATATATTTGCAATTTCTACATTCGTATAATATTAATGGATTTCCAAGAATGCATACAGAGAATTGATACGGGAAAGATGAAAGATGACGAATGTAATACAGTACGATTAAAATTATATCTCGAATAAATAATTAACAGGTATTAAATTTCATACCGATTCGAATACAAAAAAAAAGAGATCTATGAATCTTTTTATCTCGTTACAGTCACTGATAAAAATTTTTCCATTCGAAACTTGGCAATCGCGAGCTAAATGTATTCGAAGACCGAATGAAAAATCAACAAATCGTTTCGAGCATTAAATTAAAATAGCCCCGGGGCTCTAGAAAGCTGCGATTCGCTCCTGAGACCAAGCGGTCCACCACGGATGCGAAGCAGTTATCTTTATTGTCGATGAAAGTGAAAATCCTCGTACCGCCATTACGTGAATGTCTTGGTTGGAGGAGCAATTATTTTTAACACTGAATTTATACTGAGAGTCAGGGTGATTATATGGAAAGGCGACAGCGAAAGATGCGTAGGTTGACTTTTTTTTTTTTTTAACGGAGAGACTTTTCTTGGGCGTAACGACATATTTTTTTTGTCAGCCATTCTTATCACCCTGTCATAACGACTGATCTCATTGAGAGGTAATTCCGTTTAATAAACCTCCGACGTTTCGGTCGCAGCATCTCGTGGACCTTCGGCGTCTGTCGGCGTCGCCGGAAGCTCAGTCACGCTTCACCGAACGAGATGAATCTTGAGGGGAAGCTTATTTTTGTCTTTTTTATTCTCTCCCTTGCTTCACGTTTTTTTTTCTCTCTTGAATCTGCTTATATATTCTTTCGATAAACTCGGTCCATTTTTTTCTTATTCTTTCCTTTTACCTCAAATTCATTTATTCGAGCTGTACGTATTGCCCGACTTCCGGCATCGCAAATTATCATTTCGTATCTCTCTTATCTCATTTTTCTTGGCTTCGCTCTCACTGTCTCGCGTTCACTCGTATACGCTCTGTGTTCTCGTGCTGTGAGAACTGACCTCGTGCCGGAATTGAGATTCGTCTCGAGCCACCGCCTAGGTACACGAGCCAAATGCGCAAGAGCCATGTAGTTACGTTGAAAATGCACCCAATTGAACTCGAGACGATTCATTCATAAATGATTAATTTTATCATGAATATACATGTAATAATTTAATTTAATAAGATTACGCTGCTAGAAAACAATCAAATCAGGTTATGCATATTTCCTACTATAAAGCACTCGGTATGCATCGTTTGTATGAATTTTTTAAATATTTATAAAAGTTTTAAAAATTCTATTCCCCACTTGGATATGCATTGATAAAAATTTACAACTCGTCTTACACAACTTTCATCTATAGGTCTGACGACACTGGTCCTGGTACATGCAGATGAAATAAAAAGGAACAAGAGAAAAAAATGTCCGGCTTCGTAGCTCGTATAGTGTGTCACGACAGCCTGTAAATGGAAACGGAAGTGTGTCAGGAGGTCAATGGACCATTTCTTCTCTTCCTCTTCGGAGCGAGTACTCCCACTGGTACCACAGCACGCTTCACTGTAGCCCAAGGAGGCATTAGCCGCAGACGTCAAACTCTTATCATTCAAGAGTATTGAGTCTTTCGAGATCTCGCAGAAGTCAACCATTTTTAGGATGCTGTAGGTCCATTTAGAAAATTTTTTCCCCTACGTTCCTGAACTGTGGATTATCCAATTTAATTCAAAATTTCACTCGATTGCTTCAAGGTCGATTTATAAGATATGGTCCAGAGGTCATTGACCCGACCCAGTATCAATCCGGATGCTGGGATCCGTTGAAATAATCAAAAACCCTCAAGGCTATTTACATGTTTTGTATTTCCAATCTTCACCGTTCTGCTTCACTCCTCTCTGGCTAATCTTCGCCGATCAACGTTACAAGATAGTGAAAGCTACGAGATGAATGAATCATCTCGTCTGTCGTCAGATCTTGAAGATGCTGCTGCGTGAGTTGGCTGTGAGAGTCGCTGCGGCTAACAGCTCTTGTCGCGTTCTAGAAACACACTTTTCCTACTTCTTCCTTGTGGTCTTCTCGGCTGCTGCTGTCTCTAACGTTGACTCTTGGTACACCTGATTATCTAGCCATGGTTTCTACTCCTGGTTATCCTGGCTATTCCTGGTACCTCTGTTCATCTCTCTACACTATGATCGTGGACCATTTAAGATGAGACGCAAAAAATTTTTTATAGTAATTTTAATTAATGCAAATTTTCATAACCGACCTGTAATTTATAGTTCACCATTCACAGTCAAACCTCAGCCTATTAGAGTCGCAGGTGTAACGCCTCTCATGTGCAGTACGCAATGAGCGACAGTTATAATCCACATTAAAAGCTCAATGCCGTCGTATAAGTCGCATCATAAATATGATTTATGCTATTTTTACATTTCTTTCTGCTACTGTACACATAGATACGAGCCCGGCTATGTCATAGATTCCCCATACACTTTTCACTAACTATTTTCCAATAAAACATCTTCGAGCATACCAATACCAGATACTCACATAGAAACCCGCCCGTTTCTCGTCTCTTCGCCGTTTTCTCGTATAAGTATGCATATTCGCTAGAGAATTTCATATTTCGCTCGAATACAAATTTCGCCAACCATAACGGCTATAACGATTCGCCTTAACGTTGTATCCGATATGACGTCACGGGATCTCGATAAACGTCAATATAATACTGATTAGCAAATTTCAAAGTTGCCACCTAATTATCTCAACTTCTTTTTCCAATCATTCACGCTTTCGTTACAATTATATCACAATCTGACTTCATCGCTCTCGTGGGATATATGTGTAAAACGTGTAGAAAGATAGCGCGACTTACTTTTTAAAACTTTCCAATTTTCCCGCCCAATTTATTTCACCCTCGAGATTTCACTCAGAATGATAATGTCCTTCGTACTTTTAAATTGTCGACTTTGATTTTTACGTAGCTGTCGTCAAGAAGCGTGACAATTTTTTAAATTATTATTATCATACAATTTCATCTTTAACGAATCGCGTTTGATAGAGTTAATATTTATTCTAGGAAAATATATATAACATCTCCATCCCTCTTCTCCTTGATAAGTCGCAGAAGATGAACGCCAGTTAGAGATGCACCTTGAATCTCTGTCATTGGCTCGACTCGAGGGAGTCAACGACTTAAGCATTTAATAACTCATATCTCGCCAGAGGCGCACGTATTGAAGATTCGCGTCTCGAGAAAACTTCAAGGCAAAAATGCCGCTTGCAAAAGTGTGATCCTTCAGGCAGATTCTCAATTATAAAATCGTACTGGACCGTTCAACGGTAAATACGGTATAAAATCTAAAAAAAATTAACCCAACCTATAATACAATATTTAAAAAAATTCGTACTGCCAATATCCCTTTGTTGTGCCAAAAGCCAAAGTGGCTGTGTCGATGATAAGAGAAGCAGGAAAAAAAAAGGATCCAGGCACAATGGAACCACCCGTTACAGAACGTGTGTTGTAAATCCAAGCATCCGTTAGCGCCATTAAAAAAAAAACAAGGCAGTGAAGAAGCAAGAGTAAAAAGGGGTGGACGGGATAGGTTAGTATCCTAAATGGATTAAGGCTGGAAGCAGTCAACGACCCTACCAACATCCCCGTGGGGTACCGTATTACCCACTGTGCGCCTCCCTACCACTGTAAGCTTCATTTAACGTCGCTGGCAAAAAGAAAATATATGACGTAGAGAAGGCTCACAAATGCAGCGAGTTACCGGGCATCTGTTACTGAGAGTACGATATATTTTATTCACAGTGACTATTACGGTGCCGGAGTACAAAAACCGTGGGCTGTATGGACACAGGGAACGCCAATGGAGAGACCATTGATCGCCGCACGAAGGAATTGAGAATCAGCCCTGAGTAAAACATGAGAAATAATTTCTTAATTGCACTCACGGTTATTTAGCTGGCATTAAGTACCTGCCCACAACGCTACGATCGTCGACTGAATTGCTGCTCTGTCTCTCTTTGCATCTCTCTCATCTCGTTGATGCTGACGAATTTCCTCATGGAGCCCCCCCTTACCTGAGGGTGACGTTATCGCTATCGGAAAGACGAAAATTTCTTTGTGAAAAATACTGATTTTACGAGCATCTGCGAAATACCCAATGTCGTCGACGAGTCGATGAAAAGATTCCTTTGAAAACGACTCATTTTTATCTCCCTCCTGAAAACCTATATGCATACCGTGGACCCGCTGGGTCTCGTAGAAAATGGAAATCCACCGGGCGTATATTCATTTGTGAGAACTGGAGCAGTCGGAACGTGCAGTTTTTTTATTTTATATATCCAGAACGCGATTTTTTTTTCGCTGTACCGTGAACTCGCCTTGCTGTACTCCACTTGTTTTGAGTCTGTCAAAATTTCCTGTGTCGTTCGCACGTAACGACTTTGTCTATGTGTAATCGTTATTAACGTACACCCGCTACAGTCCAGGATACTTAGGATCGCCCGAAGTCGCAAATTAGTCCTGTCAAGTTTTTACTTAAATTCACGTCCATCTTCGCGTTATCGCTGGTTCGCGTGTCGAGTGATAATCAGCACTGTAATTCGCACTGAAATTTCTTACCGCTCTCCTCTCTCGTGTGTTTTCATTAATTTCATTGTTGATCATTTCAGCCAGCTGGATCAAGTCCAACGTATCCCCCTTGTTAGCCAGAGAAAAAGAAATCGCGCCAGCCAGCCAAAATAGCCGGTATACGTTAAAGATAAAATTGCATATGCAACGTCCGCAGTGCCGTACGTTATGAATATCGTGGGGGCCCTGTGTTAGCCACGAATTGTATTCTGTATTTCATATAAGATTTCCTTGGATATTACGTTCTCCGTGTACACCCCTTGTCACGCCGAACGACTTTTGTTTCTGACGTGTGGCTCAAGCGCGGCTTGACTCTGTCGCTCCTCTCGGAAAGCTCTTAAGGAACCATCTGGATAACACAGGGCCGTACCAAGATAGGAGAACAATAAGCCAGTTTCCATGTTAAGCCCTTACTGGAAATATACATAATTATAAAGACTCGAAAAATATTCTCATTAACATACTTTCTCGAATCATCATTTCCTTTATAAAAGAAAAATCGAAATACGTCAGTGTTAATTATTTCTAACAATAAATTTCTCCGAAAAAGAACTTTGGATAAAAATCTTTATTTTATCTCACCCAAAAAAAAAATCTCGACACACGAATATTTAAATCATAGCGGACGTATCAAACAAACTTGAAGGTACGGATAGCGTAAGTACTTTCTCGTGTATCCATCCCGAGTGTACTCACTGTATATTTCACGGTTACTTTGTTACAAAATGATCCTGAGGATCGGATGCTGATTCAATCTCGACATCGGCTTTGATAATCTCGATGACAAAGGATAAGATTTCAATTGGAAATATCAATTCCCCTGTTTCCTACATTTCCACGAGGTTTTTCACCTCGGATGCTGGAATTCCAAGAATTTTCTTCAATCGATTCTCGACTCCCGATGCGATCGATCAAAGTAACGCTGCTGCTTCAACGCAGCATCCCCGATATCTCATATATACATATGGTATTACAAGATTTTTCTTAATGGACCAGGCGCTAAGCGGCAGCTGCATACATATATTCATATAACGAATAACCGCTACGAGTGCCATGCGTTATTTCCCACACGGGTGGGAAATGGCCAATGATAAGATTTCTCGCTGGTTAATATCACGGGAATAGACGGAAACCGAAGAAACGGCAGCTAGACTCACGGCGTACTAAACGGAGGATATAATAACTTAAATGCAGGATGCAATACAAAATACCGTTTGTCGACGGCGTGCAATATCAAAATGAATTGCTGGGTTTGCAAGCAGCTCGACGCTTCTGCCGCCTCTGCTTATGACTGTACGTGTATATACACGGTCGCCAAGATTAAGCACGACTGCGAATCGTTTAAAGCCAGTCTATATCGCTATTTATAAGCACCATCATCATTCATATTTATACTATTTGAATAAAGCAAATGGAACGAGTGCTTCGCTCCGTCTCGCGAGTGTCTGCCTTGATAAATGTATCTAAGAATGAAAACTCTTTGTACCCCTTACACAGCGAGAGCTACTGTGCCCGTAAATATTATATGAAAATTGGGGGTGAAATATTTTGGTAATTTCAAATAACAATTAACAGTGTCAATCAATCAAAATATCGTCCGGATCGGACATTGGTGCTTCATTAATTTATATTAAGAATTTTTTTTTTATTGTTTCAGGTACGTTCGCGGCTCTTGGATATTTCTGATATTTTTAATTATCCGTACCCTCGGCTACCTGTGAGTATATATATGTATATATGAAATTGGTATCAATCAATAATTATTAATAACGACGCGGAGACGATTCAATTCTAAGGAAAGTAATGGAGCCACCTTTTTTCTTCATCTTTCTCAGAGTACCGGCTAAAGGTATGTTTTCAATCGGGCTGCCTGAAAGGAAATCTTCAGTCATGAGAAATATAGTGATCTATTCCAGTGCGTCTGTGTAGCGTAATAATTAATTCCCCGGTATCTATGCCGGATACTTTCCGCATTAGATACAGCGACGTTTTTACGCTGATTATATTAATTAACGATCGTCATGATTATAGTGTTATTCAGGGTGATCGGTACTGTGGATACTATTGTTATGACGCTCGAAGGAAAAATATGTGAACACACCTCAAATTGATTTTTTTAATTGTGTCATCCTTCTCTAGGAATTCCGTATAGAATTACCAGGCTGACTGTGCATTTAGATCGATCTGACGTAAGCGGATCGGATAAATGAATTTATCTAAAGATTTTTTTCACTTTTTTTTTTGGTCAAACTACTGAACGGCGTATTCTTTATCTCATTTTTTATCTCCCTTTTACAGTCAGTCATTGCCCGCAGATATTGCATACGTGTAATTCAAATAAGCGATACTGGTTCTGTGCAGTGCCTGAAGTATACTAATAGATATAGCCATTGGATAAACAGACTGTAATTAGCAAATTATCTATCGGCTTATCTCTATTATAAGGACACGTTGCATAATTTCAAGCCGGTGCCTCGATAGATTAGAAATTTATTATAAGACCCGCAAAGGGCTAGCGTAACGGCTAGTATGGTATAAGTCAGCGTAACGGGATGACAGCTGTCAAAAAAAAAAAATAATTCTTAGGAAATATTTTTAACGTCCGATTTATTCTCAACGTCTTGCCATCCTCGTGGAATTGGAGACGATAAAGAAAAAGCATGAAAATGCAGAATCGAAAGTTAAAAATCAAAGATTCCCAAGGATCTTGACAAGGAGTTACACCTACGCGATAATGCTCGTAGTCGTTCCCGTTGTAACACGGCCGCGCCGTAACAAACTCGCATTCTCACCTTGAATCTTTTATTTATTTATTTTTTTCTCTTTCTCTCCACATCGTAAACATAATGCCGTAAACAAGCCAGCCGCACTGACAAACGATACGTAATGCTCGTGGATTCATAGGATAAAATCTCAGTCTTGTATCCTTTGGTTTTCCTTGGAGTTTTCGACGGCGAAGGTCCGTGGCATGGTACCCGGATTCGTAAAATATCTGCGGCAGCATTAAACCGAAAAAAGCTGTTTTAATAAGCCCGAAGGATATACGTAGAGCAAACGTCAAGTATTATATAAATTTAATACATATGTAAAACAATAAAAACGAAAAAAGAAGAAATATCTTGAATAAACAATTTTGATGCTCGAACGTAGAAAAGTGGCAGGAGGAAAATTAGCGCGCAGCTAGTCGGCCTCTCGAGTTCCGAGTGCTCTTCGTAAATTTATTCAATCTAACTCGCGAGTGAGTGAGCAACGTAACGAAGATGGTAATTGGAGTAACCAAGGATCTAACGGAGGAGAAATTACAATTGTTACCACTCCGACGCAAGTTTTTGATTACGGTATAGTTTATACCTATCTGCACAAGGATGTCGATGTAGAGCATTGAGAAGACGAGAAGCGCGGAGAGAGAACGAAGAGCATGAACTCGATTAATCTCTGGCTAAAATGAGCAGGAGCTCGCGAAAATCCAATTACACGAGAAAGAAAAAGAATAAAAAGAAAAAGAAAGTATAGAAAAGGTTGGATCAATAGGTACTGCCAGCCGGAGCGTTGCAGAACGGTTGACACACCTTTGCATTTTAATGACGGCTGAAGGAGTCGAGGGTGCCATCCGGAATCGAATCGTCCGAAAAGAATGGAACTTGAGCATTCGATTATTCAACGGGATTAAAGCTTTCAAGTAATTCCTAAATTCTCCGCTGAGATTTCATTTATTCCTTGTTCTATCGTAAACCGGCGTTTCTGTGCCAGTCGTTCCCCTTTTTCTATTGTGCTGCCATCTCTCGGGACGTACCGCGTAATAAGGTCTCTACGGGTATAGCTTATTATGTGTGTGTATATATATATTCATACCTATGTATAGCAGGCAACTAATGCATACAGGCGAACGCGCATACTGCGATCATCGCATTGCGATAACATAGGCAGCCGCGTACTATATTTCTATCCGGTAACAACTTAACTCCGGCAGCGCGACCTCAAGCCGGTAAACGGCGGAACCTGGAACTAACGTAAGGAAGAAATTAAGCCAATTGGAAGAACTCTGGAACTAAGGTAGAACATCCGGTTCTTGATAACTTGTCCTTTTGCGTAAGACTCTTATAGCTGCTCTTGTCGTGAGAAATTCTCGATGGCCACCCTGTATACACTTAACGCATCCTAGCTTGGTGTTTTCGTATGGTTTGACCTTTTAAGCGATACCTCGTTTAGTTACGATAATTTGGAAATTTTGTGTCAATTTTTTATTTTACTCGAATTTGGTGAACAGTGACTACCTTAGTTTTGCCTGCGTTTTATTCTTACTGTGTTCACTGATAACGTCGGATGGGTCAAAGGTCGAGTACAAGTTCAAATAGAGTTGTGTCAGAATTGTACATAATTTATCGTTTCTTCGGCTTAGAAAGTACTTAATGGTTTCTCCGTTGGTGGTTAAAGTTATTTCAAGTCCTATACCCAAGTAGGCAGCCACTACTGATTAATGTAACGAGTTTGGAAAGCCGTTTAAGTGAGTGGTCAGAGTCAGATGCGGTGAAGTAGGGCTGGGGTCAATTTCAATTATCATTTGTCTATAATTAATTAAGGGTTACATTCAAATATTCTTTTTTTTTCTTAAAAAGAAACTCACGTCAGAATTTATCGAAATTTTGATGATAGCATTTTCTTCGCTTTTAGTTCTTGTCGAACAAGGGTTAAATTGACGATATTAACTTGTCCGTAACCGTGAAAAGAAAAATACAATTTTCTCTAAATTACGTGGGATTCCTATTTTAATTACATGGATTTTCCAGTATCTACCTGCACGCATAGATGTGCGTGTAGTTCAAAACGTCAAAACGCCTGCCCAACCGTCAATAGAATTTATCAATCGATTCGCTAAAATCCAATAAAATTTCAATAGACCACGTGATTTCCAATACGAATCATCCGTCTATAGTTCGCTCTCATTAACAATCTATTAAGCACTAATTGGAGGTTCCATTCATATCCGTTATACCAGTGTTCGCGTTATTACAACAAATGAATTCAGTGCGGATCAGCATTTAAGATGAACAAACTAGACCCAAAAAGCATCGACCCAAATTTATCACATATCGCCATGACGATGATATCGCAAATTAGCCCAATTAATTTTTGTGTTATCAAGACCCTTAACAAAAAATTTCACAAACAGGATAAGGATGTTCCCTCCTAGCAGGCAGGCAGACAACCAAGGTCCTATTCAAATCTTAAGTCCAAGGGTCGATAGGGCTCAGTGTTCCAGAAGGTAACCCCATCGAATGATAACATCCCGACCGCCCCTATTTTTCCACGAAACTGATATCCTTATCACTCTGCATTTACCGAGTAATAAGGAAAGCAAGGGTTAGGCATTACAACATTGGCCGTTTCCTATCGGAACTCGGGAACCCCTTTTGCCTCCGTCATCCCTTCTACCCCATGACCCTCGATCCCCTTATCTACAGTGACGTCTTAAACGTGCGTTTCCATCCCTGAGCACAGAATGGAACCTCCCAAAAATCTGTTTGCAGACTGTCCTATCTTCCTCCCTTAGCCGGCCAATCGTTTTTACCTGACGTACGTATCAACCCTTAGGAATATTCATCCTCGAATCCAATCCTACTCCCACACATCGAAGAATCCCAATCTACCCTGTGTCTCGAAAGCACGTATCTCATACGCCATTTAATCGCCGTACCGTTTGTACTTTTTCTTGTACTTTTTGAAACAAAAAATTTTTTATCAAAGGTCACACCGGGTCGACTCCTTTGGAATCGCGTGGGCGAGAGTCTCACGACTTGAGCGATGGTAATGGAACGCGCGGCTTTAAAATTCTTGCGTAGACAGCAAGAACTTTATGGATCTAACCCACATTAGAAAGGCATGAGAACGAGTATAGTATTGACTCCTTTTCCAGATCCTGCCACTGTGTGTGCATGATTCTGATCAGATGGCGGTCGGTACGGCTCACTTGAATTTTAAAATAAGGTCTTCAGGTGTTTCGACGTCCTCGGCAAAAGACTTTGGGATTTGGTGTATGCTTCTTTTTCTTTCGTTATTTCTATCTGTCTCTTTCCCACTCACTATATTCCCATCGAGATAGCCCGCGGATACATTCTACTCTCGTGTTCCTGTACCAAAGGCGACATGATTTATTGGGCTGCTGAATAAACCGGTCTCTCTGGATACCGATATTAAATTTGTTTCTACCAACAGCTACACACACGGCCAATATGTCCTCGAATCGCGTCACGGACAAATTCTGCGACGTGTTGCTGTAAGTGGAGAAATGAATTATCTTATGGAGAGGCAATTTAAAAAAAATATACGTCCGCGTAATCGTTACATTTACTCTGAGAGTGCATAAAAAAAATTATTTTGACTATTAGCAATTTTTTTTAACCACGTGAGATCTTACGTCACGTATATCTGGAATCGACTTCCTTGAACAGCTGTATGGAGATCAAATAAATGTTTTTTTTTTCTAGAATCGTTTACCTCCTGAATATCTGTATGCTAGTCCAATGCTAGGGTTTATCACACGGGTTCACTCGGAATTATTATCATTATTCATTATTCATTCTCATTTAAATTGTTAAACTGGATGTATTGTGGGATACGGCTGCTGGGCGACTTCAGCTCCTGGACCAGTTGGTACCGTACAGGAATGCATCTGTCAGCTGCATTCACTTTGCATTCTGTATCACCCAGACTGGGTTACTGTATGTTTTAGGTGTGTATATATATATGGTCATTCGGATAAACAATGTCTTTTCATTTCAGATTATAATAATTGCATATAGATGTAGCAAGATAATTTAACTTTTTTTTCATCACTAGTAATTTTATCAGATAAATCAATTCCTTATTTCTCTTCTCCAATCACTGTCGCGAACTCGTTCGCTAATTCTTCCTCTGGATCCTCTAATGAAGCTAACTCAATTTAACGATTATCTCAATTAAACACTGTCGACACATTCACGCCAAAAAAGGTCCAGGAGCGTATCTCCAAGGCCCTTCGCACTTTCGACCTTTTAATTCCCTTAGATCAGCTTCGCCAAATGAATCTCGTTTTCGCGAATCCACAACCGCGACCGACCGTCCCAATTTCTAATTCAAGCATTTGCCCCGACTTGTTTGTGCGACTCGTCCGATTAACGAAGACGTCGAGTTCTGTTCCTTATCAATCTTCTATAATAGTTGGGACTTGGTTGGTGCAAAGGCATGCCAAATTCGGCCAATCAGGCAAACAATCAAATAGTTGCGGGTGGAAAAATAATATTTGATCACAACCTCGATAGTCTGATGCAATAAATGGGTTTATCAGTAGCAATATTACTGTTGACCGTAATTTGCAATTTATCAAATAATGGAAATTATAAACACAGTAGCTCTTGTGTTGCTAGCCATTTTTTTTCTTTCTTTTGATTTTCACTCTAGATGCCTGTACCTGTTAAAAATCAATTTCTACAGTTATCAATTCGAAATTTGTTCCCTCACCACGCCTCGATATAGTTTACGTGATGATCAGACTGGGCTTGCCCTCGCAGCAATTCTATTCCACCATTTTGGACGTTTGATAAAACACCCTGTATATACAAATATATATCAACCTTTGAAAGGGACAAAAATTCGGATCGCTCGAATGACCCAATTTAATTCGAAGTCGCATTCCGTTCCAACTTCATAAACAAAGAAACTGGTAGTCGCCTCAACTGGTTTCCACTCCGATTCTCTTTTATTTAATCTGTTTTCACAACCGTGACAGACTTCGCAAAACAACAGCGACAAAAGACTTTTCAAGTAATCCAAACTTCGTTGCTTCCTTTCAGGAAGCGTTAAATCCTACGTTCTACTTTCTCTCGGTAATCGCGCGAGAAAATAGCCTTTAAAAATTTCACCTATCAAGCTACACTGGATTTACCCTAACGTCTTATTTTTCCGTTTGCGTGACAGATCAGTGATTTTTTTTCATTTACATTATTTGACATCACTTAGACTTATCAATGCATTTCTTACTGCATCTTCCAGACTCGATTCGATCGAACGTCTTATCCTCCAAGAATCGCTAGACTTTGCCACAGAGTCAGATTAGCTCGTGTCGTAAAGTGAGGAGAGTGTAATTTTTCTTTTAATTATTTTTAAGAATTCACCTGATAGATCCAAGCCGTCGAATCAGCTGAATGCTAATTATCTGATCTCGTGCGCCATGTGCGCTATTCGATATACCGAACGCAGAAGCAATATCCAGATGATTATCAGGGCTTACCTTCATGAAATAATCTTATGAGCAGATCAGTGCCACGGAGCGTGCCCCATTACATGGTCCAGCCAAAGAGACGTGTAGTTTCGATTTGAAGCATAATAAATCTTAGGATTCAATATGATGTGATAAAAATTAAAAAATTACAAATTAATTTTATTCGATGCACGGCCTATAGCGGACTGTATTTGCGTAATGATCTTACCTGTCCATAAATACATCTCCGAGCACACAGCGATCGTACGCCTCATTTTATTGCCGACTCAGCAATGAAGTCTGCTCGTTCCATTTAGGTGAATTTCCTGTCGACTGAAAACCATTACCACGTGCCCTCCGGTGACCCCCCAGTCTCTATCTCACTCTATCAGCAACGTGCATTTCCTTTTCTCGGCAGGAACGTCAGCCGCTACTATAACGCTGCTTCCTTACTGCCGCGGATTCCTAACTTGCTCGGCAATCGCATCCAGCATCTACGCGAAATGCACTTTGCTATGGAGAAAACGGTTCAGGTATCTTTACGGATCTAATTGCTGAGTTCGATAAGGCGAGGTCGATGCTTGCTATTATTATTCGTCTATCTGCGCTATCTGCTCGAGATAAGATAGATAAGAGGAAAGTGCGTATTCGCGTTAGGAATAGGGAATAAAAATTGCTTTAAAAAAATTTCATTTTTTTTTTAAATACAGTCCCACTAATTTTTCTTAACGTTGCCTCTCCCAGCGCAGCATCCGTCTGGGTCCAGTAGTGCAAATCTAATTTACACGGAAATTCTACTTGGTTACTCTTAAATCTCAACAGATTTTTCTTTTACGCTCTGTCGGGTACGTAATTTTTTTTCGGGGAACGCATCAACCCCTTCCGAAGAATTCCGGGAAAGATCGATATTGCTGAACGAACCGGATAGCATCTTCGATAATGACCGAGGAAATTGCACGTGCAGATATTTACGAAATCGAAGGGGCGCTGGGTGGGGTACCCGATGGCTTGTCAAATGGCCGGATTACACGTCACCTGACAGGCCAAATTTGAATCTGGGTCAATTACGATTTGGAAATCCGAGCGAAGAGGAAATGGACCGGTAAACAATTTCTCTGGTCGCAGTGACCAATCGGTGACTATAGATAACACGACTACGTAACTATTTTACGTAATTTTTGCTTTTTTGGTACCTATGTCCCAATTAACACGACGGATGTCCGAACGTCGAACCACATCGGTAACGGATGTTACATAATAAATCGATCACAGCATCCGATCGTATTCAAAATGCATCGATCTACATCTGTCTCAATAATTAAAAAAAACCTTACTCCTATGAAATTCCTTATCAGCACATCATTCGATCATTAGTTCCCACGTTAATTACCCCTTTATAAAAATTACCAGTGCTCTTCCTCAATTCCCGTAAGCTCTTCTCCCAGATAACTCGTCCGGGAGAAACTCGGTGCGCCGACTGACTCGAGAAAGTAAAATTGAATTCCCGCATCTGGGATGCTGACGATTATCTAGCCAATCCAATAATCTTCGCTTCACTCAGGGAAACTCAGCAAGTCCCAGTAGAGAAGCAGCATCCCACCCAGACGATTTATATGTAAAACCAAAAACACTCATCCAATCTCCCCCCCATATCAATCACCCCTTATCTTGACCAACATGGCCAATTTCGCTGAGTGAATTAAATTAATTAAAAAAAATCCTATCAATATTTTCCAAGATTCCTCTGCACGCCGTGCAGCATCCATTTTGGAGAATCCCCATAAGCTTCCCATGTAACAATCGACTCGCCTGCTGAGTCAACGTGGAAGGAAATCGTAATGACGTCCGACCTCGGTCTCAAGTTCGTCTCAGGTATAACAAGTCGAAAACACACGTGGGTCTTATTAGCGATATCGAAAGGCACCTGGTGAACACGAGGATGGCGAACGTTAAGCGTTACCTGGTCTCACAGCCTTCGGCTCCGGACGACAATGGACAATGACAGCCGAGCAGGCAGCCAGAGACGTGGTCCGCATGTAATGCCGCCTTATCTCGTATTCTCGTTATGGCATCTACGCACCGCAGCGACTTGACCACGCAGTCTGCGCGCAACATTGAAAACTCTGGTATTCTGTTTACCGTGCACTCCGCTCGCTGGATCTCGACGAAAGAGAGCCGCTACGCCGATTATTGTCCCTCTCGTTGCTTTGTGAACCCGCCCTCTGTTATACGCGACGAGTCTGAGTCCCATTGCAATTTTCACTATTGCCACTGCACTACAGCCGTTTACAAAGGGAGCGACGAGCGGCGACAATAGCCAAAAGACAATATTGCTACTGCAAATAATCTAACTCCAGATCGTTTACGCTGCTGAGATCATTTATCTTTCACCGATATTTACGCTCTTCGATCGTCCAAGGACGATAGAATTTTACGTTACAAAATTTAAATTTACCACGCGGTTACGTTACCGATGAGAATAATTCCATTTTTTCCCTTTTTCACTGTTTTTCTTTTTTTCAAATTTTTTCCTCTTTTTTTAAACGCTCCACGATACCCACGTGAACGGGGATGGAACTCTCCTGGTTTTGATGAATGCCCTGCTGAATAGCTCTGGTACTCTCTCACAGGCCCCCTGTGGTATTTGTCTACGTGCGTTGGAACGTATACGTGACATCGCAGCAGGGTAGCTAATCAACGGATACTATACGCATGTTACGAGCTCGACACAAACATTCCGTTAATCCTTCGTGCTGGTATAAAACACGGGAATTCAAATTACTCTGCACGTGATAATGACAATAATATAGGATTTTATAGCAGTGTACAGTGTATATATATATTGCGTTCAATATAAATAGCATTGAATAAGTGGAAATACTGCTTAAGAATTTAATAACAGACAAAAAATCTTTTAAGTAAATTCGATATCGAATTGATAACGACCTTGAATTTTTATCCACAACCTTTCTCGTACCTGCATATTAAATTAGTCTATTGAGATATTGATACGACGTTTGAATGTAATCGAAGAAAATTTACATAACGTCCAGGTACCGTTGCATAGCTTGTATCAAGTGTTCAATTTTGATTGACCTTGATTTATCGATATTATTTAATATCACTCGATCGATATTTAAAAGGGTTCCGCGTTAGCATTGTCGACCTGCGGCTGTTTTAAACGTTCTTTTGTCTCTTTCGTGACGTATATCTGTATACGTGTACATAAGTGATCCGGCATGATAACAGAGGGAAAAGCACTCGGAGTATAATCCTAGCAGCGCTGACGTAACGAAAGCGCTGAGAACACTGGAAAATACGTTGGGTCTTATGTAATAAGGAATTGAGCCAGCCATAAAAATAATAAAGATGACGACCGAGCTGTAACAGCCAAGAGCTTTTGTGGTCTTCGCCGTATCCGTCCCGGTGCACTCTGGGCGCCCTTAGCGAATAAAACAAAGTGACACCCTCCCATATCTTGATAACGGTGGACGAAGCTTAGCACCACTCATTTCGAGGACAACGGGCAAAGCTGCTGGCTGCTCTCTACAGGGTGGCGAGTTCGGATCGCGCCAGCCGGAAAATACGGAATTCGTGTAATAAATGGTTCGCGGTAACCGCAGCCTGTTTAAACTTCCCGCCACAGCGAATGTAGAAGCCGCGGGAGAGTAATGGTGAAAACGGAGCTGCCGTGGTTGTTCGGCTGGAAATTGATATTTTGAATATTTTTCAATGTCCGTGAGGTTATTTGTACCTATACATAGACTCTGAGACAAATGGTAAAATGATTCTTTATAAAGTGAAGGATAAGTTTTGTTTTAACGATAAAATTTAATTACGCATCTTTTTTCACGTTTCACGTAATCCAAAGGCGAACGCTGATATTTGTGTGAATAAATATTTTTTGTCATTTATATATGGGTGCGTGATTTTTCGAAATGTAAAAAAAATGGACGATACGAACTTTTGAGGAAAATTGAGAAACGCCCAGTCTAGAAAGACTCGTTAATAATTTAAAGGGAGTCTCCTTTGACGCGAGAATATTTAACTTGAATTCGTGGAAAGGCACCGAGATATTCTTCGAACCGGAATGGGATGACTCTTATTTTACCGGGTCAATGTTCTCGTTCAGCCCCTATGTGTGTCTCACCCTACTCCTTACTCTTCTCTCGAAACTTCAGGTTTACGAGGACGTTTAAACATTTATGGAATTTCTGAGAGGTTTTATATGACCCGTCGGGATCCTTCCAGGGCAACGAAGAGTCGGTCCTGCCTGTACTGTTGAGAATTTTAAGATTTTTCTCATACCGGCCAGACGATATGGATGCCCTTTGACATTGGGACGAAATAGACGAGTCGAAAATTATTACGGGACACTGAGGACTTCGACTTGGTATCCGTGATACGTGTCGATATACTCGTTTGAACTATCGAACCGTAAAAAATTTTTGAGAGATCCATATAAATTTGAAAAATTTTTTCATATTTTTCACTCCAAATTTTCTTTCAAACCGCAACCTTCTTACATTTCCGTCACTGTCGTCGGCAGGACTCTGCGACTGACGCGGATAACGATATTTTCTAAAAGCACGAGACAATCATTCGCTCAACCGAGCACCCAAGAAATTGATATATTTCTGTGATAACAGGTTCTCCGAGGAAAACTCGGTATCGAGGTAAAGCGCGACAGTTTTCACCGAATCTGTCGTATCGGTTACGTGACGACGTGTTGCGTTATCTCTCTGACAACTACTGTCAGATACTCGTGCGAATTTCATTTCGTTTTGTAACTTCCTATCGAGACGAAAAAAAAATCAATATTCAATTCCGTGGTAGATTTAACGCTTTATCGACATTCGCTTGGTCCAAACTGCACAGGTATAGGTATGCAGAATTGAAAAAAAAAAAAGTAACACGTTCAGGATAAAATTGAATAAAATATAGAAATAAAATTAACGAGAAAAAAAAAAGCATATAGTATGTCAATTCATTTTTATCTCTTTCGTGTCACTTTATCAGATCAGTGTATTATGTAGAAATATATATATATATATGACTGGGTACTATTCAATTTACTAGAGGAATAAATGATATAGTCCCGTAGGACAAAAATATATATACACAGTGTCCCGATTGAAAAATCCACTTTACCATCTGCAGAGAAATTCATTCCCCTAGTGGTACGTAAGTGCATCGTGAGCTATCGTTATCTCGACATTGGCTGCCCGTGACAGTAGAGTTCACGTTACCAATTTCGTATTCCTATTCCGGTGCGATTTGTCAAAATACGTGACGTTACCACTGCGCAACAAAAATCCCTAGACACTCGATATTTCGATTATGCAGTCATACCAAGTCGGCGCTACTGACCAGGTACTCTTTCAATGTCCAAGAGAATGAGAAATCTGGGTCAATCGCCTATTGTTAATACGATGACATTTCAGGAATTTAACGTATAAAACGTTAAAAACGTGACCCGGACAGTCACGAATTTTTTCACTCTAAATGTCTATTTTACTTCTGCACCCTTTTGCAGCCTCGCGAGTGCACGTTGGCAAGCCTGCGTAAATTGGCACCGTCTGCAAATTAAATTTGAATGAGGGATCGAATCACGATTAAATTTTTATTTATTTTCCAATACATTTTTTTTCTTATCCCCTCTAATTAAATTTTTCTGCGCTCAATTAGCAGCTAATTGAATTTAATTATGCGTTACACCCTTTCGACGTTCTCATTAAATATTTCACCCTTCGATCTGGCTGCGCTCATCTGCTTCTATAAATTTTCATAAGGATACGCATAAAATATAAAATCTCCGATCGATCGATATCAATTAATAGATCGATGCCAGCACGTGGTATATTCCATTACCTTTCCGTGCCATGTATTTCAATTTCACGTGTGACGACGTACGTGTATCGCGGCATCTTAAATATATTACAGCCACGGCGTATTTGAATAGCACCTCGTATATTTTATCGCTGCTTTCGCTCTCGTAAAATCAATTCGGTCGATAACGAAAAATAAAATATAGTCGAAATACATGAAACAAAAAAAATTCGATCTAGAAGTATAACCTGTTTAAATTATTCAAATCGATAAGATATTTTCGAATACTGTTTACACGGTGAATAAACGATGATAAGTTAATTATCGAAATTGATCGTGGTAATCGATATATTGCCAATGATAATATCGATAGAGAGGTATAAAACGTGTCAAGAATTTTAATGAAAGAAATATATATGAAAACCGCCTTATGGCTGTACTATTATCATTACTATTAGTAATTAACACCTTCGGCTAACGTTCGACACTACGCATGCTGCGCACTGGTTATATATGGACACTGGGTATATCTGAGCTGTAACCACATGTACTACATAATGTAAAGGTATTAACGACTAGACTAATAAATTTCGTCGAAAATCAATATCCTGTGTAATCGCACGAACTCGCGAGACTGCCTGATAACGTAATGAGAAATTCACGTGAATCTGGGATACAGGACACATACGGGCACCTGGTCATAATCGTTTGTCATCGTGTGTGAGAAGTCGTGCCAGAAGGCACGCAAACGTCATGAGAGACGTTGACTGACAGTTCTTTGTATATGAAATTCACGCAAGGGGTTTTTATGGCTTTCACGTGTGATAATTAAAATAAAATAAAGACACAGGGTAGATATAAGTATTTTTTAAACTTCAAAAATTGAGAGCAGGGCTGTTTTTTTTGTGCTCTGTGTCTAACTTTTTCACAGGGGACGACGAGGGTACATACTACGAGTATATAGACTTAGTCTTAAAAGTTGTTGACGAGAATTAATTGAAAAAAAATTAATTATCGATAAGGGTAATCATCTGTATTTTAATCTAAGACCGGTATATATATGTATAATTATTTACTGGTTACTATAGTCTGAATATATATTTCTCTTATTTTTTTTTTCTTTCTCTTTCTCCTTTTCTATTCTCTCTCTCTCTCTCTCTCTCTCTCACTCTCATTTTCCCTTTCATGTCGCCCCAGGGCTACCACGGATCTCTAGGAGATGCTCGAGTGCTCCTGGACTCGTACGGTTTGCCAGCCTGACTCTCGACTGCGGTTCACGTGAACGTCGACTGTGCTCAAGAGCACGTACAATTTTCATTTTTCACCGCGATTGTATGTGAAGTGAACGATGACTAGACAGTTTTATGCGCAATATCTTGGCGAATGGGCGAGGACGAGGCAAATGCCATGTGCGCCCGGGATGTTGCGAATTTCATGCGAGACGCCATTAATGTCCCGGAATTGCCGGTCATTACGAGGCATTGTGTCCGCGAGTCTTTTTTTTAAAGCGAACAATTTAATCGGATGATCCTCGTGACTCGAAATCATTAAAGTGACCTCTTGATAGTCTCAAAATGACCATACGTATACGTGATGTGTGAATTTCGGACTGTGTATATTATATAATTACATTGGGAATTGTCGAATGATAGTGAAGAAATTATTACACTACTAAAAAAAATAGTATTCGAATTATATTACGATGGTCGGATACTGACAACGATGGGTATTGATAAAAAAATTATTTTTTATCAGTATTATTTTTATCAGTAGCCATAAATTGAATTCTTGAAAATTAGTGAACTTTTTGGTGATAGCAATCAATAATTTCGTGATAGACGTGTTCATTATACTCTTAATGACTGAAATTAATCAGACTGGTTCATTAACGTTGCTAATATATATTTTTTAATTATTTTAGTTTTTCGCAAAGGACGTATAATTATACAAATTTGTATGTAATCGCCCTGTATAATATCTACCTGCAGACTTGCGAATAATATTCGTACGAAAGATCAGTGTGTGTAGCGCTTGACGCTCTCGTTTCAATTAACATGAAAGGGACCATCCCCGTGAATCTTAAAATTTTATAGACGAACTTAAAGCACGTTACATAATGGATAGCAGCTTTTAATTACCAGGAGAATATGAATGATCAGAAAGTTATGAATCCCGAGGGAAAACGGTTTCTCTCGCGACGACGAAGAATATTATTATACACTTTAAGCTCCTGGGCAAACATGGACTCCGAGAACGGCAGAAGCAGCAGTATCCCTCGTAAAGGACCACCCTTTCCGGGAGGATCGGGCGCAGCCTCCCCGGAGTCTATTTCACCCCGAGTGTTATATAAAATTTGAATCTCATATTTCGCCCTTAAATTTTGCACTAGGTATAAACGGAAAATAAAATTTTTTATTAACAAAAAAAGTAAAAAATCCAAAAACTTGAACAAATTTTAAAATGATGCAGGTGATCGCTCGTAAGTTGAACCAAAGATTCGACTCGTTCGGGCAATCCGATCGATCGATCGATCGATCGATCGTTTATTAGGCGAGAGGGCGAGTGCGCCGTGAGTGTGATTGGAATTTTATTAATTGCCCGTTGCATAATTCATCTCGCGGAGCTCCCGTTCATAACTCTCGCTTGCAGAGTTGAAGGACTCCGAGAGACGAGGACCGAGTTCGTTTCGCGTTCCATCGATGTATCCCGTCTTTCTTTTTTTTTTGTCGCGGAGCCGCAAATTTGCACATAATTCCGCGGCATGCTAATTAGACGAATTGTTAATCAGCCAGTGCCTTGTGTTCGTTCGATCGTACAATTCGTTCTAAGCAATATTTCCAAGGTGAACAGCAGCGCGTCTTCGTCTGGGTCGTTAAACCTTTGTCATTGGAAGCGGCGTCTGTGAGACTCAAAGAATTTTATGCGTAGCGAGGAGGAGTGACTGTAGAAAAAAAAGAGCCGTATATATATAACCAATGAAATACGAAACGTCACGTAGTACTTCAGCAAATTTACCTCACTCTGCCAATTCCCACCGTCCTCGTAAAATCGACTAAGGAAATTCAAAAAAAAAAAAAACGTTATCCGACTCTTCGCTTCTTATCTATATACCTAAAATAAATATCTCAAAAATATGTTCAATTCTCGAACCTGATTTTCGAATTATCAAGCAACGTCAAAATTATCATGATAACGGTTATACATGATATGTTCGAATCCGTTACTTTTGGCCCACCCCGTGTATACTTATCGGATGCCAGCACGTAAAGGCGTGACCCCCTCCTGATCGATCTGGCTGGCCAAAAATAATTTTCTATCGCGGACAGCGATGCCCTATCGTTCCTCAGGATAATCGGGATTATCGTCTTCGCCCTCGGAAGAATCTACTCGGATGATTGTATCGGCGCCGTTAATTCTGGCCCACCCTGTAGACCAGAGATAACCAAGTGCCAGATGGCCGCACATATATCCGAGGCGTGTCCGGCTAATATGACTGATTGCAATCTGTGCCGGAGCAATGTGTAAGGCCTCGCGCCTGCATTGTAGCCAGGCGGTGCAGCATTGCTGGGCAGACGCTTTAATAAATGGAGCCAGGCCGAGGTTACAACCTTCATCAGGGAAGATACACCTGATAGGATCGCCAATCACGTCACGCCGGCAGCATCATTACCAAAGTCTCTACCACATTTTGCCACATGTTATACACCTCCGGTCGCCGACACCTGCATCAGTTTTCTTCTTCGTGCAAACGTCTTACTGATAATTTTTTTTATCATTGTACGCGGATTAAGACTCGAATAATTTTGTCATTTCGGCGGAATCATTCGTGGATCATTTTGTATGAGTTTTTGCATAAAATTTGAAATACATTTTTTTTTCATCAATACTCATCGAAAGTATCGACGCTTGACTGGGCGATTATCCATGGAAAATGTATTAATTGACAAATCCAATATATCAAAGGGGTTTGTCAATTTCGTGTATCTACCTACCCTTCCTTGTGACCGAGTCATTAATAATCGGCAGGAATCGTTTTTGTTGTCCAATAAAACCCCGCGATCAATTCAATTCCGAAATTGATGTTTTTGCAATGCATTTATGTTCTTCTGAGCCGTGCAATATTTCGAGGACACGTGTGTTATTTGCCCCTGCGGGCAATATAAACGAAATTCAAAGCCCATTTGCTTGCAGGTATCGTGTCTTTATCGATTTTCAAAAATTGATTGAAAACAAACGAAAGCAAGTGATTAACGATCTACACCGTTTTTTCCATTACCTGTCTCTTTTGTGTTAAAAAGTAATCGGTTATCAATGCATGTATCCTTGCTTATCGATCGTATGCAAATTCAGTGGCTGAATGACATTTTTTTGGAATTTTATTATATCAAAATTCAAATGAAACGCTACCATCGCTTTTTCATTATTTCACACTCCCATCCAGTTGCATTGATGTATTTTAACAAAAAGTTTCTACCATTTAAATATTTTCCAAAAAAAAATACTTAAGTGCTCGTAAAACGATCCACTCGCGATATCTTTGTCGAAAAATGATGCAATTTTCTGAACGACAACGTACTCCCCTTGCGTCCTATCTAAATAGAAGATGACTGATATGCATAATCGGACGCATAACGTCGCCCAGCCGTAGGACGAAGATTAATTTCACAATCTGTATGCAGTGATCGAAGTAGCGCTTATGCCCATTACGCGTGGCTTGATGTATGCATTTCGTTTAAAGAAACGCGGCAAGCCACTGGATAGGTTGAAGCATTATTAAATAACAGAGAACGCGAAGCTCGGTATGAATTTTAGATCGACTAGGGGAAAAGCGCTGGATGCTTGCAAAGCAGCAAGCTACGGTTAGCAAACACGTACGATCGATCGGTTTCTCGTTTCTCGCGCAACCGAGAAGATCTGCCGCCACTCGTACCAACATATCGGCGTGCGACTTCCAATTTCTTCATGTACGTTATAACCGAGTGACAGGAAAAATTGTAAAACGTTATTTGCTACGTATGAAACGAAATCATGGAAATTCTGAAAAAAATTAATTTTTTTCTTAGTAATTTAATCTCACGATTTTATTATGCATCAGGCACATGCATCGACGTAACTATACACGATTGTACTATACCTTATGAGAAACTTCTGTTAAACAATATTTCTTGTTTCAGGTAAGATTCTCATCCTCGTGCGTGATCTGCATCCCAGTTCAGAACTAAGGAACATACGGTAAATCATAAGACGCCCCCGTTAATATTTTTTTGATTACCATTAGAGCCAACAACGTTTCCCATAAACGTTACGGGGATTTACATCGATAAAAATCCTTAGGCAAACAGCAGACTCAGCAGGCATCTAACCGGACCCATTGTCGTTCTCGCTCGATTCTCCGTGTCACTAACAAATGATGGGGCATGTTTCTCGCGAGATGTCACTTTATATCAGTAAGATAAATCGTCTTGCTGTCGCTCGACAAAACGGGATTCCCCTGTTAAACTCGTTACGATTCGTAAAAATCGTCATGGATAAGCCGATAAAGTTTCACTCACAATGGTCGTCACGTCGCAATTCTAGAATGACTTTACAGGGAACTCAGAATGGTCTGGTATATCTGTATATACACATATACACTATATATCTACGGAGAAAGATGAGCGATAGGCAAGCTACACCGCGCAACTTCGAACCAACTTGTTGTCGAGATATTTTTTCTTTTTACGCCTTCTTCCATCGTCCAAAGAATTATATCCTCCGACCATTTAAACGCACGACTGAAACCGTCGCTTAAAAATATACAGGCTGAGGGTACATAGCGTGGCGGAGCTTGAGCGACGGGGAATTTCGAAAGAATTTCTTCTTAATCGTGTTTCATTCAAATTTTTATTCATCCATTTCGCGACGCAGTGCCAATTTTGAAAAATGTCTCGAGGTCATAGTTTATCGGGTATACGGGAATGAGATGTCACGTGGAAACTTTGATAGGCCATTAGACACGGCAGAAAGGGTGTTTTCTGTGTACGCCGTACCGCGGCGCTAAAGTCGACTTCTAACGAGCTGTTTGCCCCAGCGTACGTTTCAGCGCTGCCGCCAACCTAACTTACGTTCTGCCTGTTGGGTACGACCTGAGAACAGTATAAGAGCCTTTTGAAGTGCACTAGAAACGAGACGCGGCCAAGACTTCGCCAAATGACTGTCTGGCATTAGAAGTATAAAAGTTGTTTTCCTTAAACGCTGCATCTTCCATGATACACCAGTGGCCATGGTGCCCATGGAAAATCTGATACAACGTATAAAGTTTTAACCACAGACTTACTAATGCATAGAATTAACAGAAAGTGGAGTTGCAGCAAATCAATGGATAGTGCTCTCTAATCAATTGCAGCACTGCAAGCATTTGTTACACTCTATACGTGTACGTATACTGTGCAGCAGTGCGCGTGTATTCAAATGAAAACGACAAACACCACCATGCATCCGATGCAGTGGGAATAATCGTTAAAGAAATCAAAGCACTTCTCTTGCAATTCCAGCAGCTACGATTATTTTGTATTAGCAAATATTGTTGGAGAAAAAAAGTTGGAGGAAATGCATTCCAGCTATACGTCGAGGCATTAACGCGCTGCAGACGCAACGTGAAACGCGTAGCTCGTGGCAGAGTCCGGTGCGCAACGCGTATCCTGGACAATTTGTGCGTCACAGTGAGCCCAACTCCTGGGTGGTAGTTCGTAATTACCATAAGTCGTGAAATATGACTTGATGATGACGCGGCTGTGTAACAAATGAAACATAGGGCTGTGGCATTGTGTTCGGATGTGTATGATGTTAATATAATTCGTTTGTATATATGTATATAGTACATGCATAAAGACTATGTAACCATTCTCACCGTTGCCAACCCATTGAATTGTCGGCGTGAAGCAAAGAGATTGCCCCTCGAGTGAACCCAGCTCGATCTCCTTGCGTAATTCGTAATTATGAACGTACTTGAAAAATATTTAGGACGCTGCGTTCGTAGCTTTTATCCAGTTGTCTCCTGATATGGAGTCGCGCGTGTCTTAAAAGTTCCAGTTCGCAAGGAGAGGAAGGAGCGGGAGCATGCCGGTATGGAATTTTATAGCTTCTAGGGTTGGCTGCGATTTAACGATGTGGAAGTAAATCTTGCTGGAGTAGGAGCGCTTTGCAAGAGGAATGTTAACCGGACGAATTTATGCGTTGTAAATAGTTCCGTGAAGGTCCGACGATAGACGGGAAGACGTTGGTTCTCGAAAGATTTGAGGACGACGGACACGGGCGTTTATATCCGCGTGAATATTGACCATTATTTTCGTATCCTTTCTTCTATCGAAACTCGTACGTGGCACTTACTTGTGAAGTCGTAAAAGCTTACACACAATCCCCTCCCTCCTCCTCAACAAGGAAGCTGTAAAGTTCGCTACACACCGCGTGTAATTTCGATCTATGGAGACCCGAATGGCAATCATCGTAGCAGCCAATATTCTCGGTGAACAGCGCCGATCATAAGTAAGATTAACGGACGAATGGAGCGCTGTGCGCATGCGCGTCAAAGATGGCGCCCGTCTCTCGTCTGTCATGGAGCGCTCGATAAACATTGTTTTATAATATGTATTATGCGTGCAAATATGATGAAACTTTATGTGAAAATGTGCAAGTGGTGTGCTTTGAGTGTAGTTTAGTATTATGCAATGAGAAGAAGCTGTGCCATTAACAATGCTTCGCAACCTTAGGGAACCTGGCGTAGTCAAACCGGTGAGTAAGGTTATACTCGTAGGCTGTATGGCTATTGAGTTTTAGTAACAACTTCTTTTTCTGCTGCTGCTGCTGCTACTCCTACTACTACTACTACTACGTAACAGTTCTCTGTAATGCCAGCTGACTAATCACGTATTCTAGTACGCACCGATGCGAGCCACTGAGAATTTCGCATTCTCTTGATTATTCACAGGCCATATTCCTACATTCGCTACGTTTACGCCTCGTTCAGAGAAATTCGTCGTTAAACCTATAGTAATTGGCTGTAACGGCAAATGCCAGGAACATCTAACTCGTGAAATTGCATGCACCTTCGAGTACAGAGGATTTCAATTGAAAATCAAAGCGAGGTAAATTAATGAGCGTTTAAAACAGGTTTTATGCAATAGACGCAAGGCACATTTAATGGCATCAGCTAAGCTCCACATTCACCTTTCTTCAGGGACCTATTGTCAATGATTGTGAGACTGCAACGCATCGTTAGCTTCAAAGAATCAGCTACATCTCTGCGATCTCGTTTGTAACAAACAAAAAATTTAATCTGAACCCGTGCACCGTCCATTCTATATGAAAAAAAGGCTTCTGTATCTGATCTGGTTTATCTCGACAAGTTTATCATGTTTAACGTGATATCGCAGTTTCCTTTGGTCCATCATTATCGCATCATGCTGTCTTCTTGTGCGAACTCTACGTCTCTATCTCGTTAAAGAGGCGAATACAAATGTGTCCTGTCACTTGCCTTCGTCATACGTGTCGTTTCTTCTTTGATACCTGAGCACTCTCGGTCACGCTAGATTATGCGTGACAAAAGGGGACAGTTGTATAGCCCCACCTCAACGCGTATCTACGAAGACGACAGGAATTAAGCGATTCGCTCATATTGCACTACTTTCGAACATCCTCTGTTACAATTTCGCAATAACATTGCAATTTTGCAACAATGTGAAAAGGATTTTTTTTCTATATTTCTTTATTAGCGTAATACGAGGTTGTTAATTTTATAAGGTATTCCGGACATTTACTTGCTAACGTGAAATACGTAATACACCGTGGCATTTGAATTTTCCTCGGTGCATCCTAGATCGTCATTCCACACGCTGTATATTACATTAAATGAATTTTACAAATTTTGCAAATAAATTCGTCCGTTTAAATGCTCGTTACGTCGTACCGATATAATATATTAAATTCCATTGAAAATCCCTACCACGTAAAGCAACGTCAAATACTTGGGTAGATCTCTCTGGTATCTTTTAGGCTACTAAAAATTCGTTATCGCCCAACGGTTATCGAGCAAACGTAGGCTCAGGCGATTCTCTGGTCTTTTCTTTTCCTGCCAAATTCCAATAATCCTTCCCGTATTAGGGTTCGATTCTGAAAAAAAAAAGAAACACCTCAAGAACACTTTTCCACCCTGATCAGTCCGCACTAATTGGAACTAGAAAGAGCATTAGGTCCTCGCATTCTGTACGTAAAATCAGAGATAAGCTCGATCAATCAAAGCCTCATCGCATGGACCCAACAATGAGAAAAAATTAGACACAGATTTGACGCGAGTAAAAAAAAATTTCAAATTTTTCTCCCCCTATAACGAACCCACGTAGCTGCAATTGCAAGTAATCACAGTAACTTAACGTCTCTGTCCTTAATTCACGAATACCGCGCAACCCTCTTGATCCTTGGCGAATCTAAGCCAAAGTCGTTTGTCTTGTCAGTCGAGTACCCAAGATTTTCCCTTTCGCTCTTAAAATTGGATGCATTACTCTTGCCGCAATCTCCCGAGCCTACTCGAGATTCCGCTTCAATCAGCAAGCCCCAGAAAACCCACACGCGCCTCCTAATGACAAAATGATTTTACATCATCGCCCGCAACGCAAATTATTTCGGACACGTTCGACCACACCATGCTCCCTAATCCGAGCAACCATAATTTCCCATGGTAAGTACAATTTCATCTGGTAATAAACCCTACTCAATCTTCCTCAGTCGGTCCGTGCGCTTCACGCGGGCCGGAAGATGCCTGCAGATGAGACGCGCTGAGCTTGCACGTGGATCAGGAAACCACGACGGATAATGCATTGCGCAAAGTACACAGGGTTGAATGAAAAATCCACAGGAAAAAAAAGGAATGAAAACGACACCGTCGAGACAGGAAATATAAGCAGGTAGTGGGAGGGGATTATTTTTCAAAACATTTTCTTTCTAATTTCTTTTTTTTCTCCTTTCCTTCATCTTCCCTACCATAGAGGCTATTAACCGGCAGAGTGCGGGGCGTAGCTCCACGAGGCGCTTGGTACTTTGCAGACGTGTACCGTGGAACTTTAGTGCTTTGCAAGTCCACGAGTTTCATGACGGCCGATTAACATCAGGCGGGATAGCACGCAAGCTTGAAAGCGCACTCGGCAAAATAGAGACTAAGAAGAGCTTCCGAGAGAAGCTTTAATACGCTGCAATGGCCACTAAACGACGCATTTATGATGCCGGCTTTAGCGATGCGCAACGAAAGGGAAAGCTCGAGTGGACGACATATATCTAATAGACCCCATTACGTCTAATGCGTGGAGGAGAGTGCTTTTTTGGGGATGATACAATATTTATATTATTACTTTACCAATTTTTCCCAAAAGCATTCTTGCAAAGCCGATAAACAAATTTTAACATAAACTTAACCATCAAGTACACTTTACACGGAATTCTCGACGGAGGTGCTTGTTCGCGAACATTCTTTTTTTTTTTATTCATCCAAATTTTTCCTTCGTTCGTTACAGCCGGAATTTACGAGCGGAAAGTAATCAGTGCTCAAAATCAATATTTCTAATTGCTCAAAAGTACTTGGCTATGCGTATCTCGGAAAGTGCATTAACGAGCTACTAGGCGCGCCTGATAGTCCTCAATCATAATACACGGAACAAATTGAATTACCAGAGAGGAGCGTTTACAGCGGTAGCTATGGTATACCGGGTGTCCTGTATATACGTGTATATAGTGCAGTATATATTACGGCCCTGGAAAGTTCAGGAATACAGACAGAAGCTGCCCCTCCTATACTTCCTACCGATCTCCGCAGGTCTAATTATTTATTCAAAGTCGAGTAGCGCGGATCAGCCACTCGTGGCAGATCATAGACAGGAGCAAATCAATGACGGCTTACGGCAACTAGTAGGAAATACAGCAATTAACCACTAATCCAGCCCAGAAAGTTTTACGTTAAATTTCAAAGTATTTTAATCACTCCGAACCACTGGACGGCTCTGGAGAGTGATCAAATGCCAAAGTTTCGCGGGATCCGTTGCAGCCTCCGGATCGACGTATTTAGGCGTCGAATCGACTAGTTTCGAGAGTTCCCAGTCCTGGAAGAGTTTCCTCCTTTCCTCGAATCGATACTCCTTTACGTAATTCCTTTGAAAATCGTCTTTGGAATCGAACCATCGGTCCTACGACTATATACGTATGTATTCGAACTTAATTACAATTTTCAATCAATCATTAGAAAAAGAAATGAATAAATCACCGTGTACTTCGACACGTGTACATTTATATATGTATATACATATATATTGTACACTGTAATATTTTATTCTCCATGTAGTATGCACAATTTTTTTAAATCCCAGAACCTCCGTAGTCAGCTGGACGCGAAATTAGATTTTTTTTATTTTCCTCAGTGCCGTCTTTAGTTTACTAAATGATCGGAACTGTTGCCAAAAGCCATCGGGAACTATCAAACTTCCCCAGATGCGAAACGAAAACTGGAACTCTTTATTTCGAGTTCCTAACTTCGCAATCGTCTCGGTGCATCTTATCCCAGCTGGGACCTGCATCTATTTAAGGACCCGAAACTCATCTCAACTGGCTATATGCAAGTCAAGATAAATTTAGCCCATCACTTTGTCACGCTCGACAGCGCGCTGGACCATCTCGTTGGTCTGTTAAAAATCATGGATAATTAGTGTGCGTCTGTCCTATCATTGTCACGTGTCGTCCCACGTGCTGGATTTAAATATAATACACGAACAATGGTGACGTGGGACGAAAGCATTCTTCCTTCATTGCTGATACGAAGAAGCTGTATGGATAAATAATAACGCCATTAATGTTCATCGCTCAAAGGGGGTGGCTATCTTAGGGGGGTGGTTGGGCGCAGTTTCATTATAACAATAACCTGGGGTGAGGGGGGGGGGGGCACGACGACCATATTCCAGTAACCTGCAACGAACAAAATTGCTTTTGTAAGCCTGCTCTTATTTCTTCTCTCGATTGTCAAGGCTCCTTATCATTACGTATTTGAAAAAAAAAACTGTATATGCTGTTGGACCCGGTGCTACGTTTTCTCCAATGACAGATACACGTTCCTGGATGGATCTGATCTTAGAGAAAGATTACGCAGAGCTGTAAATTTAGAAGAGAAAATACCAGGAACATCATTGTGTACCGAGATAAACAATTTTTTTTCTTGGGTTGGCTGCACGAAAGAAATATGATAAAAAGAAATAACTAACTGTAGTAGCGTACAGGTTGGAATAATGCATGAAGGATTTTGAAAAATCTACTGTGTGACAACTTTTTTATTTACTCGTGAAAGCCCGTCGGTACTGTACCCAGTGGGGTTAATGCTGCCTGGAAGCGTCTTAGTTCAGGTTTATGATTTTCCTGGAAAGGAGATACTAGGTTTTGCTGGACCCGTGGAAAGCAAAGATTAGATCCTCCAGTAGGAGACAGTGTCTCCTCCAGATTGTCATGCCACGTCCAAATTCAAAGTGCGTATTAAGCTGGGTTATGTTTACTGAATTTGCTTGCTCAAAATTGGAAAACTGATATTGACGTAAGGATTGTCAAAAGTATGACGTAACTTTGGCTTCTTCGTTAAAACACAGTCGTGGCATATAAGCTGTTATCGATTGTTCGTGAGATAGAAATACCGGATTGTCTCTGCCAGTTGCAGTGATATTCTTATCTTCGGAGCTTGTGGAGATCGTGACCAATTAAGGAATACCAGAATATATCCGTATTGAGATTAAATTGATTTTCTGTTAGAAAAAGATTTTTTACCATAGAAAATTCATTTTTCAGTTATTCCAGGCATGGGGGGAATTTCGAAATTTTTTTTTACCTGTTTCTCATACTTGTGTCTGTTCTTCTTTCGGTGACTATTCGAAAGTTTTTTCAACTTCCAGACTCCCACTCGAACCTTGTAAAGAAAAACGTGAATATCTCCTATCCGCGTAGTCGGGTAGATTCGCGGGGGATGATTCCTCCCCTGTATCGAGGGACATAAAAATTAAATTGAACTCTGACGTAAGCCCAGCATCCCTGGGTGGTGCTTGTCAATGTTGTTAATCTCGTTATATCCAGTGAATACATTGGATATCAGGTTTTCGCATGAGGGCCTTTAAAGAGGTTTGACATTGAATGTAATCTACCACTATTGACGTCGTGTTCGAAGGGATGCTGGGGGCTCCATATTCCAGCACGGACTCTCTCTCTCTATTAGAACGTTTCGAAACTGACAGTATCGGAAAAAAGTGAATCTGGAAAAAGTCCGTCTTATCAGAAAATAGTAAAAAAAAAATACCCAAATTCAACCCTGACAGTATATTTGAATTTTACCCCAATTACATAAAATCTGCACCAGTCCAATTAGTACGTTTCGTCTCTCCATTAAAAAAAAAAATTAATTAACTCAGCTGCCGTGATGAAACGATTCCGGTAAAAAAAATCATCCCTTTAAATCTCGTGCAGATCGAATCGAGTTATCAATGTCCGATAGTGAATACCCAGGCTGATCTGATGTCTCGAGATAAGGATAGCGGTACAGGGCAGAGGTCGACTCCTGAATCATGTAACTGCCCCCTGACCACCTAATTCAATCCAATTGACTCGTCCAGCCATCATCGCCAGGGAGTTTCCAGCAGATCTCAAAGTTTGGATGAAGGTCTGATCATGGCAGGAGGGGGAGGTCAAGAGGAGTAAAGGTCATTTATGTAAATGAACGTATTTCCTACCAGATCCTGTCTTCGTCGGCGAGCAACGTCCGACTGTTTCAAGAGCGACTGCCGGACTCATCAATTTCTACCGTCCGTGTCGGTCTCTTCACTCGCCTTTCGAAAGTGGAACGTAAAATAACAATAACCCGAGGAAAACCCTCGAAATTGGACGCCTGGACGCTGTGAAAATAGTCAAAAGGCGCCTTGAAAATGGGACGCCATTCGTTGAGCGTAATCGCGCGTCTAGTGGCCAAGTGTCTGCGATAAAACCTGACGTAACTTCAGCCTGCTAGTAAAATTAAGAACGATTTATTATCGTTAAGAACACAGGGTCTTGGGTACTGATAAGAATAGATGAAAATTTTTAATTTTTCATAATTTTCGTTTTCTATATCCTTTCGGTCTTTCTATTCACGATAATAACAATAATTTCCCAATTTTGCTGATATCAGGCCGATCTTATCATCGGCTACAGTTTGCTAACTGGAGCTTCGTGCACAAGACTGGAATACGAAATTCTGCTGTAACTAGTACAGTACCAATATTATTCCTAGTTATTAATATTTCACCGACCAGTCCAGAAACTACCAATTTGCTTGCACTAATTCTTGCTGATAGAGTTAGCCCAGTCCTGGTGGAAGTGCCTGTCGGCAGATATGGTGTTATCCTAGGGAATTTGATATTCCAAAGTTTCAACGTGTACATCGATATTTTATATTAAATCGAGAATCGAAATTTCATCTGAAATTGATTTCGAATTTGTATGTATTCGTGATCACGTAGATCGGCTCTTCTTGTATGTGCCGAAATAACCACCTGTATTATCTTCGGATTAAATCAAACTGATAACGATAAGAGCCATTGAGCTCTCTAAACTTTCAATTAAAACGCTCTAGCGCTTGGTGGCAGGTATCGTTAAACCTTATATTAATCGCGTCGTATATTCGCGCTCCGTGTGCCTGCTCAAATTTACTCAGATAATCCTCCGCTGCCTTATCTCGTCTGATTATTATTTACACCCTTTATAATGCACCGATACCACTCGTTACTTTTCTGCTGGCGCGTGCTTTCGTATTTCTTATTCAATCGTGCGATTGAATCTGTATGTAAAAGTTGGTCAGAAAAAAATTTCTCATTCACGCGGGATATGTACGAGAAAAATTCTCTATCGTAAAAAAAGGGTTACACGATATTACGTAATACGTATGTTAACCTATGTACTTAGTGGCTGGTGGGCAGTACATTCACCAGATTGAAATGTGACAATGATCTTGACCTTGGCATTGGCCTCTTGCACGAGGGAAAATGGCACGTCATTCCAAACAGCCAAGTAACAGACAAGACACGACGGACATCAGAGATCATATAGGTTAGTTTACAGCAAGCGATTTGCCCAGCGTAAAATTGCGGAGACATTAAAAGCGCCGATAATTACGATTCTCCGTTCCCCGTTCGCAGGTGTAATTAAACATCGTGTCAACCGTAGAATTATAAGATCCATTCAGCCAGGTCCAAAAAGAAATTCAATGATCTTGTACAGTCGATGAAAAAAAAATTTAATAACCGGTTTGAAAAAAAAATCAGTCAGTCTCGATGCTTTTTTTTTCAATTTTCAAGGTTGTAATCAATCTTCGATCCAGTGGAATTAATTCGAAAATTTCATGATTTTTTATCTCGTTCCTCCCTTACAATGACTCCTCGAATGACGGGACACGTGCATCGTTACTACGTACTTTGTATTTATATCTCAATTTACCTGACAATGCCTCCCACACTTTTTGTATGCAAAGTACACGCAAGGATGACGTACGATAATGGGGCTGGTTAGGTATCCAAGGGCGAGAGGAAGGGGTCCATTGCGCACGCGCATCTCATGCAAGACGTGTGGGCGTATCAACTGGGGTACAGGATACGCAGCATCTCTTGGAATCATATATCTTGGCTGGATACGAGAGAGCCTATGGACCAAGGTCCCGTCCCGGAGGCTGCGTCAAGATCATCTGGACCCACGTTCCCGAGTGCCGATGACAAGCATCCACTCATGCTGGCTTTGCAAAGATTTGAGCCGATACGTTCGCCTGGACCAACTTGCCGTTTACTCAAGATCGCAGCCCGGTTACGCAACCTAGCCGCACAGCATCACTTAAGAGAGATATCTTGTAAGGCGATTCGCTCTGCGTCATCTCCGATGTGACATAAGAATTGATTTTTAAATTTCATCTGGTCGTCTATTAGCGACGTGTTGCGCAATCAGAAAATTGAGATAGCACGGCACAGCTGATTACGATCGAAGATCCAATGATCTTTCGCCCACGTGGTGCCGTATGTTATGCCGAAGTGATAATAAGCAGCATCCCAGTTTCATGCGCGTTATATTATTATTTTTCATAGAAGCGTATATCCGTGTCTAATGTCTGTTCCTAATGTGTTTTTCATGGTGTGCCAGTGTGCGCGCATTGATTTATGCTACTCTATCCTCATCAGTGTGAACGTAGCTTAATGCCTGGATGCTAACTGCCGGCTCGCGCATTCCACGCACTTGTCAAAGTGTCTGCTCGGGGAACGGCTGCTTGCCGGCTATTAATTAAATATCTCTTCTCGGAAAGGCGTCATTTGACTTGCGTAGTTGTGCGGATAATCATCATGCAAGTCGTAGGTTATGGTAACAGCGGTACAGTCGTGAGAGTAAAAAAAATAAATTTTCAAAATTCTTTCCCATTTTTCATTTTGACTATGAGTTAGCGCAAGTCTCGACACTGATATTTTCGAAATGTATCGATACGTGGACGTGAAAAAAAAAAAGTGAAAAGAGGAAATTAAAATTATTTTAATATACTCTAATTTATAAGAGCACGGGGTATACTACCAGCTACCTAAATTGTTTCGGTCTTTATGTAAATCATCTACGTGACGGACTTAACCTTTTCAGGACGTCGCGACGCTTCCTTCCTGTCGGATGAATTTTCGTTAAATAATCAACTAGGACATCGTGCTGTACCAAAGTCCCGAAAATTACTGACTACTTTCCTTTCTATTCCATCTCTTGTGATTTTCTCACTTTCTCCACTCTGCGCGTATTTATTCATATTCTCAGAATGATAATCAGTCCGCACCTAAAGGTCCGTTCATACCTGTCTTCGTTATTTCTTGGCACTGTGTATCGCTTCGTAAGGAGCTACGATCGTCTGCTTGGTCCAGATGCATAGTGCGATATTTCCAGAGCACATCTCAATCTATGGGGGTTCTGCTGTTAATGACGCGATAGCACGTTAACGGTAATACATATGTTGCATGCAGTTTCCGGTGCAACAGGCGTATCAGATTCATGTACACGCTGCTCGGCATTATGACGTCACAGAAAACTTTATTGCGTGCGATATTCGCATACGCCCATCGTAACGCCGACGAAAGTTTAATGATAAATGGAAACAAAAGTTTTTTTATTTATCAGACATTTTTTCAAAATCTCTAAAACCACAGGGACGTGTGTGATTTTTGACGAATAATTACAATCAGGTTTAATTAATTATTTTAATCCTCGCGGATGCCCATATCTTTTTATTTGTAAATTCATTAAATTTAGCAGTACCGAATACACGTGCGCAATTTTATAATGAATGAAAAATTTTGTGGAAAAATATATATTTACGTAAACTCGTTTTCTATAGAAAATTGGTACAGTCAATGGAAAAATATATAATGGCGGATGCAGGTATCTCCGATACGTTGCTTCGTTAACGGGACCATTTTGTATCTCCTGCATATTTGGTACATTGTATTTATGTTCTCCCTCTACACCCCTGCCTTCCTCCCCCTTCTTCTGGCGCCCCCTATCCCCTACGATAACCACACACGCGAACGCGGTATTCGTTTGCATCGATTTCAGCCGCTCGAGTTTAATTTGCTTTTAGTTAATTGCGAAACGGCCAAAGTATTAAATGGAGTATTTATCTATTTAGCCGCAGTGGACGACATCATTTAGCATGCTGCTGGGGGGACTCGGGTTGGATTGGTTCACCGGATATATAGACTCTGCCGTGAATAGTTGCGCATGCGCCGTAGCTCTGCCTCGAATCTATACCGTACGGCAGTATCGTAAATTTCGAGGAAATCGTGGCCGGCTTAATTGCACGGATTCCGAGTCGGCGGTTAGTTAAATACCGCTCTTGTTTATAACGACATTTAATAGCCAGTCAGCAATCCTTGCACCACTTGCAGAAAGTGCAACGCGTGACTCGACCTCCCTTCGATTTCTTTTAACGTCTGATTATAATGGGCTGCGCGCGATAAGAGGAGTGAAACGGGAGATGAAGGAGGGGGGACGAAGAGATAGGATTACGGATGCTGAAAGATTTTACGATATTTCGCAATTAAGATAGAGCCAACCTATAGAAATATTTTCATGCTCTTCTCTCCTCTGGATGATTAATGGCAACATTTTTTCTTACTTTTTACGTAAATTCCACTTTGATCGCAAATTTTCTACTGCTTTCGTTAATCGTTCGTGTTTACGGTACTGGATGCATTTCAGGATCGAAATGCATCTTACGGATGCACTTTTGGTTTTCATATCACGGCGTTAGTCGAGTATCGAAAAATTAATAAAAATCGATTTTTGAAATACAGTCTAATTGTTAAATTGTACAATTCGAAATAGAAGTAAACAAGTGTGATTACAATTTTTTTCAAAATTCAAACTGATCTTATACCCAGAATCACTGTAGTCGCAATTCGTTCCTCATGCAAGTCGACTGTAAGATTATTCCGGGCGGTCCGGAACGGAGCAAGAAATTCAGCTCGGGGCTGATATACATAGCCAACCGATCGCTGCAGTGCAAATGCAGTGTGTACCGATGCGCGAAATTTTTTTTTCCGGTTTCTCGGCATTACGCTCGGTCAGGTAAGATCGAGCGATCCAGTCAAGTGGTTATGCCTGATGCAATTGTTTGCCCAAGGATTTGCATAATAACACGCCTACCACCTGAATGAGACTCCTTGCCAGTCATCGAAATGTGACTTATGGTCGCGGCTCCTGTGTAATTAGCATGATTTCTGCATGATTATTTCAAAGCAAAATCGTCCGATCCACGCGCACCAAACGATTCTATTATCAATCGCATTCATGCCGATGCACCTTATTATGCAATAAACAACATGCAGCTTGTACGCATTTATGCAGGCATGAAAAGGGAATTATGGAGAAACTAGAGGAAAAAAAAATAAGTCTACGCGAGGATTCTGGAGGATCAAGGCGAGATCTATAGATCCTTTTTATGCGCCAGCTGCCCACAGTGCCACAGTGATTAAATAGCTAATTGCTCCAGTAGTTTGCCAACTTCACGCGGTATGCGTCAGGACTGAAGAAATATTCGCTTGGGATGCTGACTCTGTATTTTATACGGTTTATGACGCTTTACTCTCGTACTTCGAGATCTTCGGATTCTCAAAAGATTCCTGGATTTTATCTGTCATTGCGATTTATCTTCCGAGCAAACAATTTTCACGTTACGTAACGATAGGACGGTTGCGGTACGTGAATGGAGATTCGCCTGCATTGTGTATATATGTATACTGTACGCTAGGGTATGTCCATGCAACGTGGTATGTCGTCCTTATCCTTCGCTACCATAAAACTAAGAGTGACATAACCAGTCTTACTACTTGCAATCTAATAAAGATTGTGGTTAGCTTTGCTTGGTACTTTGGTCCACGTTATCTGAATCTCGCTGATGATATTCATAAGGAATTATGGTTCCTCGTGCTTGGATTATGTATTCGCTGTTTCATGATTCGAATGCAGCGAGATGTGCGCGAAAATAGTTATGTGCGCGTACTGTACACGGGAAGAGTAGGTAACGTCGGTGTGTACGGGGCTTAATTTTTATTTATAAAAACCATTCTTTTTTTTACCAGCTATGTGTGGAAAGATTAAAAAACCACTCGCGTCACCGACTCGAGGGAGGATCCTGTGGATCGAGCTTTTTTTTTACGTATAAATCCAAGCCAAGAGGATTTCCAAAGACGATAACGTTCGTCGTATCGGCGGGGTAAATTTTTTTATACATATAAAAAAATGCACGAAGTAACTTTCGACTTATGCTAATACCGAACACTTAAAGGATAATGGAAAATGGGAAACGTATCCGCTGTTCAATTTCAGCCGAGCTTTTTCATTTCGCGTCTTTGTTGTTGCTGGAGCTTTATTTTTTGTTGGTGATAAAAAAGATTGTGACAACAGGATGAAAGTGGATGCCTTCGTTATCGCTAGCTTTTGTTGTCTTTTTTTAATTTTTTAAAAGCATCACTACGGAATTGCGATATTTATCAAATTTTTTTTTAAATGTTAAGGCACTTCAGTTTGGTCTAATTTTTTTTTAATCTCTTCAGTCGAATCGAACCTGTAATTGCTCGATAAATCAATGGGAAATATATTGCTCGATTCTAATTCCTCGTGCAACGCGAATCTATCAGTGCTGGTATTTCTGATTAGAAATGTTTGATTCATTCATTTCGACCATCAAGTTCGTGCGGACTTCGCGGGCGCGTCGTGTTCGCGGGAGCAACGTTATTTTGAATTAATGCGAAGCCCAGTAATTGCAACCTAAGATTAATATCCGTGGGTAAGTCTAACGGGGGTGCGGAATTAACCGTAATTTATTATCATTATAAAGCCACGAGGATTAATTTGGTAACCAGAAAGACGCTCGATCGCCCAGAGACCCATGAAAATTCCTACTTTCGTGGTTATTTCAACGGATGTACTCGACGTACCCCCCCTCGCCCTATCAAATTTTTAGAACAAGTATATAAAGAAGAAATCTAGTATAGATGATTAGAGTAAAAGGAAATTCACTCACCGGCACAGCATCTTTGTCTGGATCTCAATAGTCCTTGTGTATGCTCCATTGGTCCAGTCCGTCCTTTGACACTCGAACGTTAACGCGACAAGTTCGCGATTTTGTCACTAGCGATTATTTTTGCACTCGCGTGCTTTAGGATACGCACTAATTATTTACTCATTAGCAACAGTAAACTCCCGGATTTTCGCGCGATACCGAGTTACTGCGAAGAATCAGTTGAGGTAAAGGTAAAGGGCATAGGAAGAGATGCTGTGAAACGGGCTTAAGGTCCGAGGCAAAAGGCCTCAACAAAAAGATGACGACACAGATAGGGTATAACTGTTGCAAACATTACAATTGACATAGGATAAATCCAGAGGACCGGAATGAGCAGTCTAGAGTCCAAGAACATGTAATCGGGCCCAAGGCCTACGGACGACCTTGGTCCAGCTGAGAGATGCCGAAGTAACCGCGGACGGATGTGACGCGAGGGCGAGAGGGCCGCGGGGGGGGGGCTTTGAACCCCGTTAACCGTCGATCAGCGCGCAAAGTTCTTCCCGTTAGAGGCTGATTAGAAGTTACCGGGTGACTAGAAAAAGACACCCATACGCCAAGTGAAGTAGGACAAGGGAACGCAGATTGACGTGACCCCAGATGATCTCTAGAGAGCGCAGTAAGGGATGCCAACGTCAACCCATGACTCCCCGCCGCTCAAACCGTCTTGGAATATTTTCTACGGAGTTTACTGGGATAAAGTGTTATCGCGAAGAGGGTATAGCCCAGCGGAAGAAATGGGGAAAATAGGTAACAAAAAGAAAGAGAAAGAGAGACAGAGGGGTCGCGCTAGAGCAAAAGAGAAACAGTGAATAGTATACCTTAGATGAGAGATGAGAAGAAGATACGATGAATGGATCATAAGAGTGATCCAGGGAGAGGAGGGCAGGGAAGAGGGGAAGGACGGAGATCGAAGAGCTCGATAAAGGGGATCGACCCCCGAAAGACTGAAGCCTGACTCGATAGATCCTTCCGCATATCAGTTAATATTCCCCCTCTCCCCCCATCCGAATACTAATCGGCAAGTGCTGCCCTCCCGCGACCAAATTTGCAATTACAGTTTGTACAGTAAACATCAACGAAGTTCTGTTCGAATATTTACGCATTACAGTGACAGTGAAATTCGAGAAAATCTGTAAGTTTGAAATTAATACATTTTCGTAAAATTCCTTTTTTTCGTTTTCTTAATCTCTTATCTAGGCAACCAACGTAAATTCTTTCTTCTCACTTTACTTGACTCTGGTATCATGTGGTCGGCAAAGATATCGCGCGTACTAGGAATAATTGAGTACATTGGTATCCTTTACTTGGGTTCCTGAGATTCGATTTCAAGAAACGTTGACAGCATCGAAACTTTATGTACACCCTATGTGTATATATCGGTGATTAATGTATTTACGTCAGTCAAAGTTGAGTTAACCGTATCCACTTTAGCCTACTCTTATTTTCCACGATCCCTTCTTCTCCAACCTTATCCCTCGTCTGACTCACCCTGGTTGTCCCACATATCCCAGAACCAACATATATCGTGCGTTAATTCTGTGTACCTGTAATGGGCTTACTCTGTTCTCCAGGACGCGGAGCGACGCACAAACACCAGGCGTCCTTATCAACACAAGAGTTTACTTAAGAGCCGTGTTCTAGAGCGTGGAGGGCGAGAGGGGGTGGCTGCGGAAATTCCAGGTGTTTGGAAAAATATTGTCTCGGGATTCGGGCGAAAATGGATAAAAAGTCTGAATCAATGGTAGAAGATTCGAAGGGACGGTCAGAGGGGTTGGGAGAGGGGGAGCGGCAGTTTATCTCCTTTAAAAATAAAAAAAGACGAGAAACACGGGAAGATCGATAAAGCCCCCTACCATTCCAGAATTTCATCGTCGATCGTTCACCGAATTTATAATAATAAATTATACAAATTTTCATTGATCCTTAATCATTATCGATTGAGATCCCTATTTATCTCGATACATGGAACATTCCAAAAATCGATTATCGATCAATTTTTATTTTTTCCCTTCCGTATGACTTTTCAAAATCTCACATTTTCCCAGAGCTCAAAGAGATACTGGATCATCTAGATAATCCTCTAGATACAATACTTACCGCGATAACATCGCTTTAAGATACGAGACACGGAAAGATTTCCCTTGGGAACAAGAGAGACTCGTAATTTCATTGCGTTATAAAATGCATAAGGTTTCAATTGGCTGGACGGATTGTTACTTTATAAATTTCAACGATTCCTTTAAGACTTGTGATTGCATGTAATTTTTACGAAACACCCATCTTGTAGAACTGACAGATACACGAAAATGGCGCCCATCGATACATCGATTTCCGCCCTTCCTATTATTCCGTATTTTCTTATCTCCCCACCCACCCTTCGCGTCGTAGCGTCACGTCGACTGCCGTCATTGAATTTAAAGCAGCGTTCGGGCAGCTCGATAAGATAAAACGAAATTGTCCAAAGTTCCTTGCACGTCGGTACCAGAGGGTCAGATGAGGAACGAAGAGGGTGGCCGGGGGGGGGGGGGGGGGGATATCGGAATAGGATGAATGTCCTTCCCGGAAACGTTGCAAAAGAAGTATATTTGGCATTCGAGTAGAAAATTGACGAGCTTGCGAATAGAGGTGTAAAAAATCAGTGGGATCGATATAAACCTATATATATATTGCCTAAAGAATATATCGCAGGTACCTATAGAAAAAAATCAATGATATAGATATACCGTAACTACCCCTATATAGGTATTGGAAGTAAATTTTGAATCGAGATAAAAAAATCTCGATCTCCATTTAACCGTAATGGAGTGATTTATCGATCGGATCCATTTAACAGTTCCACTGGATATATATATATATCTTCACAGCGCGTGGTCCTTTGCACAAGGACTATATCGCTGCCTCCAGCATGGACCGAGACGAACGACTCTCAATTCCGTATTCGCCAAGATAATTCCCCGCCTAACAATATAAAGTCCCACGAATTGCCCCATGAATCTCGGGTGAAGGTTTATTCGCGAATGGCACGTATCTCTGGCAGATTTAGTGCGTTCGCCGGCCACACTTGACCAAGACCAGCAAGAGGCCTAAAAACGTACGATTACAGCCGTCACTGCCGTCGCGACGCCATATCGTTCCAGAGCCGTGCGAACCGTTGCACTGGTTACAGCTAAAAGTATAACCGTCAATGAGGAAGTTGCCAGTCTGACGAACCCTCGTAAAATTCAGAGAAGGATAACCAAAGCCAGGATTTACCGTCCTTTAATATCCTGTGTGCGCGCGCAACCGGGACGGTGGGTACCTGTCTTTATTTTTTTTATTTTTTTTTTTTTCATTTGCACCAACTTCACGCTTCACGTAGTCGGGGCCAACGTTTTGTGGAAACGATCGGCGATTACGTAGCGAAAAATTATTTTCTTTCTCGGATCTATTTCAAACGATTATTGGTCCATACTGCTATCGGTGTGGATGCTGCGATCTTCTAATGGATTCTAATGATCGCGCTGGCAGATGGTGGATTTACTGTTTCCGTATTATTGAAATTGATAAGGAATGCGTCGTTCGTTCGCCGCGACGCTTCCGTGCGACGTCCATTGTAGATATATATGGGTTTTCTTAATATGGAACACCGGGCGGCACCATATAAAAACAATGGGAAGAGAAAGCACTCTGGCACGCTGCTCTGCGCCATCTTTGGTATACGAAGTTGGCAATGCTGCTAATTACCGGCTCTTGCATTCTCCTTTCTATACATATAGATCCTACAACCGAGTACCAGTACTATACCTGTATCTAGTGTCTACCTACAACCTTATGTCCTACCCATAACCACCTTCTCTTCCTTACTCGTAGATAACCACGCGGTTGGATTACCTGCCGGTAAATATCTTTGCTCTCTGAAACGAGAGCAACAGCATCCGTTGGCACGGCTGGGATCGTTCAGAGAAATAGCATGGCTAAGAGGTATAATTTCCGAACGGAATGAGAGGGTTGCGATCGGAAATTATGGAGTCGCGCATTTGCGGATTGGACATGGGAATGTGTTGGAAATTTTTTTTATGGCAAATTAAATTTTTTGAAAATGTTTTTGGTTTATTAAAATTTGCATTTTTTCCACCTTTTTTTTACGTACGTCAATAGTCAGACGCTGGTATGAATTAATCGTGGGAGATTAAAGCTTCGAGATGAAAGGGTACCTTTCGTTCTGAGAGACTGGGAGAAAGGGGATGAAAGGACGCCGAGCGTCCCGACGACTCTGTGCCAAAACCACTCTGTATATATGAGTGTGTATATATTTATCTGGTCTGACCGATTCCATGTCCGTCTACTTGGTATGCAGGTTCGCTTGACAGCTTCCCTGCCTACCTGCCTGACTGCCTAGCTGCATCCTCTTTGAACAACTTTTTATAGAAATTTCCTTTTCGAGAAAAAAAAAAAGAGTCTCACATCAAAGCTGACGGCTGAATGCACGTGAAAGCGCAATTTGTGATTCAATTTTTATTCGACCCTGATATATAGTTTTTCTATACTCTTTTCAGAAGTACCTTTAAAATCCTTCTTTTTTTTTTTTGATAATTTTATTGCCACCCAAATGGGCCTTGGTACGGCTAGTGATTTTTGAGGAAAAATGAATGCACTTTTGCAAATTGCCTATCCCGGTCAATAAATTTGGCACTGCACGACATACGTCACAGTTTTCGGCTCTATAGACTTGCTGAAATTTCATAAAAATAAATTAGGTTGAATTTACGAAATTCTGTGCAATTTTTTTATTTTACGCTACGTTAATCGTATTATTCGCAAGGGTGGTAGGGTAGAAAAATATTCAAATCTCGTTTGCTAAATATTGGCGAACCAGCGAGAATACGTTGATCCAGTTACACTGGTATGAGCATGAAGTACATGGAACGTATATCGATAGGGAGAAATATGAAAGGAGGCGCACCTGTTACTTCTCTGGTATCAGTAGGATAAGCCGGGACAAAGGACGAATTGAGAATGCCTGATCGATTCGGTATAACGAGAAGGATTTATTGAGTGGAGAGAAAAGTAGTCGGAGAAAAATCAAATTTTTTTTCATAAAAAATAGTCATCTTAAATATACAGGACATATGCATACGTAACATACGCTTGAACACGTAACGCTAGGTATTCATACATATACCTATAATTGATTAGGTTTCGTGGAGTAAAATACAGAAAAAAAATACAATAAGGTAAATTGAATATCGGATATCGTCTGTGACTAATTCATTACACTCGCAAGCGTGACTTATTACCAAGTGATGCTGGATACTCTCTCATGCTTTACACTCTCGTCATGGACCATTCACCCTCAGCATACACCAAGTATGTTGGGTACTCAATCCTGCAGCTGTTACAGCTTCCCAGTTTCATAGCTGCCATATCCGTTGAATCCGTCAATTATTTAGTTCCATTTTTCCAAAGATCATTCTCGCACCACATAAATATACCTGTACAAGCACTTCCTTACGAGCTGTACATAAAACAAGCACAGGTACTACGTATCGCCCAATTAAATAAAATATTGAATATCGTATAAAAAAAAAGTGTATCGAATTCCAAAAATCTCGCATATCCCTATAACCCATCATATAATAATGAAAATTCCCTAAAAAATGCTCATTTCGTGAAAAAACCAAATAAAATTCCAATTTTGTTTTTCAAAATTCTGACTATAAAAATATTCAACCCACAAAAGCATACGTCGATAAGTCAGGTCCCTACAGTCGAAATTTCATGAGGCAGATACAAAAACAATTTTGACAGGATTCCAGAGGCGTGGTCAAAGAATGGCACGTGTGTGGTCAGCCTGGCAATGGTTTCCGTAGCGCAGAGGCGTCGCGACGTAGGACGCCGGGGCAGTAGCAGCACAGCACGATCCCCGGTAGCCCAAGAGCAGCGTCCACTGCCCTGGAACACGTGAGCTGAACTGAGCACACGGTCAGCGTGAGTTATGGCACATTGTTCCGCATCCCCGTGGCCGCGTCCGCTGCTACCCGGAGAGCCACAAACCTCCTCGAGCAAGAGGACGTGTGGGGAGCCCCTTCGGCTAGGCTCACGGACTCCGTAACGCGGTGGTACATCATAGTAGCTAGGCTGGACGCTAACGAGCATCCCCCGGAGGCTGATTGGCTGCCCGGGTACTCGGTTGGTCGGTACGCGCCGACTATCCAAACTATGTTCTGGATATCCAGACTGTATGGATTAAAACAGTGAGAAGGAGAGGAAAATTATTTTCCCACTGTATAATACACAGGTACATACCATCCACCGTGAGATCAGCCGACTTTCAATGTACTTTATTATCTCCTTTGGTAACATCATCTTATTACAGTACCAAGGAGCTTAAATGATAGTTATTAGATGTCTATCTCCATTTTAATATTTTTTTATCGATATTTCATAATGACAGGTATCACGGCTCTATACGCCCTTCGGTAAATAACCTAAGGGTTCTTAAAGCTTATTGCGAACGTTTAATGGAGGTGAGAGTCTTCCGGTCTTCGCTATACGACTTTACCAGGGATTTTCACTGGTTGCCTGCGCAAGTCGTTCTCGTAAAGGTTTCTTGATACGTTCACTCAGGGATTTTAATGCTCCCAGGACGATTCCAGTATGCGATTCGAGTAGAGAAAAGAGGAGTATGGAGAATTGCACTTTCGAACGTCGACGACTGTCCCTGCATCGGATGCGTTTACGGTCCAGCCATTATTTCCTGGATGGGATTTCTCCCGGCGGAAAGGAAGTTTAATGAGTGCGATCGATATGTGACGCTGACTCGTGCGGGGCTTTGCTTTTGTAGTTGCGTCGCCGATTAGAAATCGGTGCCCAGCCATGCGTTGATTAACGTAGGGAAATACGTGTGTTGGAAATGGATGACTTATAAATGCTCCTGGGCACTGGACGAACAATGCTTTTTGCCTGTGGCCATGGAATTAATGGTAAATCACGGAATCAATGGCAATGGGAAAAATATATATTTATTACGTCATCTCGTGGTCATTAGCGACAGCACTGGTGGACGTATCGACCTTCCTTATTATCTTCATGCAGCCATTAGGATATGGGTACCCCTGCGGTTACCAAGTACCGTTTCCCTTTTGTTTCTTCCATAGAGCGCAAACGTATCGCTATATTTCATCTTACCGGCTTTAATTAGCTCGTACGAGATATCACGAGCGGCTGAGAATTTTTTTATCGATTCCACTGAGATTCTTCCTTGTTGGGTCTGATACGTTATCGGCAGGTAACGAAGACATTTTTTTTTATTCGTTTATCTTGCATTTTTTTCCCATTGTCAGATTAAGGGTCCATTTATTTTTCGGTGTTACACACGATTTTTGGGGATTTTATTTCTTCAGAATTTTCAGGTTTCCTATCAGCATGTAGGATTTTGAAAAAAAAAAATTGTCTATATATTATCGCACTTTGTAATCTTCTGTGATAAAGGTTATGAGGTACTCTGTTATGGTTCTCGGGCGCAACTTATCACATTGACATTAATGGCGGAAGAGAATCTCTACCTGTCTCACAACTGTGTCGGCATTGCGTGCTAAGGTTGCCAGCAATTCCAGCAGGATTACAGCAATTGCTGGCAGCACATCTGCCGCGCCCTCCGTTCTTCGGCATCGTACACGTCATATTCTACTTCCCAAACGTTATACTTAACGATCCCACCCACACTTTGCGTAATCAAAATCTTACTGGAAAACTTTAATGGTTTTATCTTCGATTCTTTATCATCAACGAAAAGTGTTGATTAGGTGGTACCTTTTTTTATCGTTCTCTCTTGCCCGTAAAATGGGTGAGTTATGAAAAAGAGGGGTCACTTTGTTCAAGAAAGTATATATATATATAGTACTGATACGATGGAAAGTAAACACTGTAAATCAACATACGCTTCAGCAGTAGAGGAGAAGGGGGGGATAGGGTTTTTCGAATTAAGGTAGGACGATAAGCCAGTCAGTTATCGCGCGTCGCGGTGTGAGTCAGGGGGGAAGGGGGTTCAAGCTCGACCCAGTGTGTGCCCCCCACCCCAGCGAGGATTTGGACCGGAAGTGGCCCCTGATCATTCGAGTAGGGAGTTAATAGGGGTGAGTACTTGTTGAGTACTATAGAAATGTATATAGGGTGGTCCTGGGTCTCTTCGACTACGGGATGAAGTGTCGCGAAGTGGGTACTTGACTAGGGGTGGGGGGTCAGGATCGGTATTTGGTACGTGGGGGGGGGGGGGGTCCCGGTGTAGGGGACCTGGTCCATTCCCTGAGGGATGAGTGAACTCTGCAAATTGGGATTCTCCGATTACATCCCTACCGAGGTAGAGTAGAGCAGGGTGGGCATAGTAGACGTCGGAGTACTTGGGACACCGTGTATATTTGTCCTGTGAAATGATTGAATTTTAAAGATGGAATAATTATTTATCACGAATAATGTAAATTGGACTTTTCTTTTGTACCGATAAGAAGTCTATGATTAGATGTTTAAAACTTTTACTTGATTATCGGACTTCCGGTGCTGATCGAACTTTTTAATATCCATCGATTGGATCTGGCGATTATTGACGGTACGGCTGAACGAGTTCGAAGTCCATTAAAGTTTGAAACGTTAATCACGAGTCGAACGATGGAAATGGCGGATAAGCAGGAAATATATTATGGGGCATGTAGATTTTTGCCGTAGCATAATTTCACTTGCATTCGTGCGATCATAATAATCCGTACTATTTTATATATATTTTCTACGTAACGGATAGCTACTAAATCTACGTGGAAAAAAGAACGTTATCTCCAGGAACAAAAATAATCGGCTCGAAATTATCGCATTTTTATTGGAATCTTTTTTTTGAGCATTTCGCTAAATTTTTTTTAATTCCCTGAATATTTTTTACGCGATAAACGATAACTCAACCGTAAAATTCCTGCAGACACACGTGACATAATTTATATCAATTACCCAGTATAAGACAAATTTGCGGAATCTGGATTCTTCTCGTGTCCATTATCACTGTTAAGCGCGAGAGACTTGCTCGTCCGTAAGTAAACAGTATATCTATATATATCTCGAATAAATTCATTTACCGTGACCAAGATTTTCCAGCATATAAAAATATATCGTTTTTCTCTAAATTCACCAAAGATCACCTTGGTTAAATGTCTGTTTAAATTCTGATAAAAATTAATTTTTTCAAATTAGATTATTCGAACTTTAACGAGAACTACTTGGCGATAATGGCTGAACGATCCTATACGTGTGTATATATATATAGAGAATCTCTACGTTCTCTCGGTCCAGCACCCTCTCAGCAGGCGTCTACCTACACAGCCGCCGCGTCGCGGCGCAACCGCTACGCACACAATGGCTGATTAAGCCGCTTCCAAGCGCGCACATTGTCCGCACGATGGCTGGACGCTTCAATCAGATAGACAGACGACCGGGGTAACCGTACGAACGACCGCCACGCCATTCTACAAGGATGCGCCGCTTATGTGAACAGATATATAACCGAGCAGTCTACTCCGCCTCGAACCTGTTTCCCTATAACACACTATAGATATGCATTAGCTAGGAGAGCTACGACTTTTACTATACACAGACTACGTAGGTAGGACATCCACGACTTTGCTCTGCGTCGCGCTGCGACACTTCGTAGGAGTGGAGGTCGAAGGATCCAGCATCCCGACGCCCTACCCTGAATCAGATTCCTGGAGCGGAATCTGACGCTACGTTGATTTTGAGAACGCACGTGATCCGCATAAAAAATGAGTGTTGACAAGCCCAAATTTTCCTCGCGTGAGATCATTCGCAGCATCCCTTGGTACTGGAGGAAATTTAACGAAAATCAAGAATCTCCTCGCACGGCTTCCATCAGTTTCCATTAGGGCGATCCTGAAGCCGACCAGATGGGTCGGGCGCTCGGAAGATGAGAGAATGAGTGATCGGGGGAAGAAACGAACGAAGGAATAAGTGGTAGGATTGAAGAGAAACGAGTAGAAAATGTTCTCCATTGCAGAATGGCGGTCTGAAAAATAGTCTCTTTGGAAATGTCCATTTCAATGATAGCTCGCGAAAATTTTCTGCAAAGGCGTCGAATACGACGACAGAAATAAAGAAATATACATATATATACACACAAAATAAAGGCGCCTCTCGTAATTTCTAAATCGTCGGCGCTTCTCGTCGCGATCAACAAAACTCATTCGTGTTCAACGCGTAATTAAATCCTAGGAAAACAAAGCCGTCGCGACGACAAAGACGCCCTGGGTATTCCAGGCTCGCGCAGTCTTAAACGGAGACGCCTGCCGACGCCGTATGAATGCAAGAACAATGCCAGCCACCGTGCTGGATTAAATACTTGAGTGTACTGCCAATGCTATTTGAGGGGAGGTCCTGCCATTCTTAGTTCTTAAGATTGCTCTTCCGACAGATGAAAACTGATCTCAGCTACCTTTTCATAGCTGAAGTTCCCCAGCATCTTCCTTCTTGCCTATAGTCTCTCTGAGATTTTCATTCTCTATGCTTCGTCGTAATAACTCTCAGCCACCCATAAGCATAACGTCGTTTATTTTCATCCTAGACCCTATACATATATATCCTCTAGTATACAAAACAATATAACACGTATAGGTATACTGCTTGCTGATATTTAACATTTCAGATGTTTACCTGGTTACTACTAATTATGCTAATTTTCAAAATATCTACGTCTCAATTCATAATTCGACAAGTGTGTTCCACCAATTGTCAGACTAACCTCTAGAGGAGTCAAGTATAGCCATTTGCATTTCGTAAGGTTACGACTCCTCTCCCACTTCTAATTCAATCTTATCCCAGCCTCCCCACTCCTCTCCACCCACACTTTTGATTTTTTTTTTCAAGCGACCGAAGCGTACGTACTTCAAGGTCTGCTTGTTTTGCGTATATCGAACCGCTGCCAAAAAATATGGAAACGTGGGCCAATTTTTTTGATTGATTAATTCACGTTCTTACTATCAGAATCCATCAGTCTTATTTACATATCTATATCGTTCCATCGTGTGCAGTCATAACGATACTCCAAGGGTGGTCATCTTGAAACTGATACGTGCTGTACGATATGGTGCTTGAACGGTCGAAGAATGAAAAAAGTGAACGGTGACTACTCTCATGTCTGCCAACCGAATGTCAATGAATAATTAAACTGTGTATCAGATTGATCTGACGTATCTGTCAAATCGTAGCGCGTTGCTGTGTCTTTCGTTTGATCGGGTACGGTACACAGTTGGTACGTGTTAAGTGGTTGGCTGCTGTTTATCTGAATGACTTGTTGACGCACACGAGTTACGCAACATAATGGCCTTGCCCTTGTCCGGACACTGTCGAGGTGAACGCCAAGGCTACGTATACCAGCCGTAACCTAACTATTAATTTACATTTAGCGACGCTACATGCTCCGTGAGATATTATTTCGTTATGTAATTCTCGTACCAACATACAGAAGCGACATGAAATGGCTGTAGGTAGGGGAGAGAGGGAAAATGAAAGGCATTTGATTTAATGAAAATCTGAGTAGAGTAGTTTTTGGAATATTTTCTATTTCGAGCTATCGATCGAGTATTGGAAATTTTATCGATACCTTTTTATATTTTATGTCGTGGTACGTGTGTGGAATCAAGGGATATCCAATATGGCCGATTCGAATTGATGACTCTTGGACCTGTACTGTGTCGGGGTATTTGTGTACCAGTCACGTGATTGGATGCTGCTCAAATTCTCGGTTCTGTGTTCGATTCGTTTCCGGTTTCGGATTTTGATGGCTGGGCTAATCAAATGGATATCAGCTGTTTAACTGGTCGACATCGTGTTTCGGCGTAGCGACGATTACCTGTTCGGTGCGATAGGCTTGGGTTATGTTATGGTGCAATAAAACGGCAGGACGTTAATCGTAGTTTCATGAGGAATTTATCGTTATGGAAATTCAGATACGCCGGATGGCTTAATGATTGTTTGGAGATAGCGAAAAATATTTTTTTTTTGATATTTTGACGAAGCCTTTTTGTATTGGTTTTGGAATGTTGTACTGATTGTAGTAGGCGTGGTGTAATTAATGTGGAATCGTGGTGGGTGTTGCGTTAACGATGACTCGTTGAGCAAATGATTATTTGATTTGAAATTTGAAAAAAAAGTTTTCTTTGTGGACGGTACGTGGTACGTGGGTACTAATGGAATTTTGATTGTAAAATTATACAATAACTTTTTTGGAAATTATTTAACATTTTTCTGACGACGATTTCACGAAATTCTTGAATCAGATTTTATTGATTCTTGGTTCGACGTTTGTTTTTCGAAATCGAACTGTCTGAATGTCACGGCCAACGAAGAATGATTGTCGAATCGAATGAAAATTGAGAGCGATCCAAGGCACTCGGTTTCGAATCCCATTCTTCTCAGTCGACCGTTTTCATTTATTGAATCAGCAAGATTCAACGAACCGCACTTGACGGAAGGAAAATCGAAATTTCGTGGAGAAGAGTTTTTGGAATTTAGCTTGAAAAGTAGCGAGATAATTTTATTTTCATTTTCTCCAGTATCACTGGGATGTGATTTTATTTTATTTTCTGATAAGAACACAATCTATTTACCACGTGCAAATCACGAAGCATGTCGCAATGTGTTTAATGATTTGGAATGGACCCGTCGGATGCTGACTTAAGACAACTGATAATATTTACTCAAAGAATACAAACCCGTGATACAGGTGGACGATCGACTTCGAACAATATTTGCATTTTATCATCCACCTTGTTAGGTTGGTAGCCGTGAGCGAATTTCACGATTCTTTTTCATCCTGTTTAACATTCTGGACCTTTTCCTGCATCCATTCCAATATTTGGATTTATTGAAAGTAGATGAATCATGATATGAATGTATGACGTCACGAGGGAAATATATAAAATACCGAATTACATACACAAACCAATATACCAAAACGAAAATACCAAAACGATCTTAATTAAATATTTTCCATCCTCAGTCCGGTTCTCGTCATAAAATTTTTTGGATTCTCTTTTTAAAAAAAATTTAATATCGCACGAGAATTTGGCAACCGTATTCGTCAGTGCAAAGAGAAATTTCAAATTGAAACGAGAAGGAAAAAAAAAATTCAAAGCATTACACGAGTGAAAAGCAGAACATTCGGACCTCGCGTTTTCAAACCGTGTAGTTGGTACTAAGGCGGAAGTCGCCTCGACGAGGAAATCTCAACCTCCGGAAGCGCAGCTGCTGGCAAAGAGAAAAGAGGGATGAGTAGCAGAACGTGAATTGAAATGGGGGAAACAAACAGCAACAGAAACATGAAAAGAGTGAAGAAAAATTAAAAGGGGAAGGGAAAGTCAAGAATTTTACGGTTGGACGTTATTTTTTAATACAACCATCGCGCATGCGCACTACCAACGCAGTTACTGTGTATTTAATTAAAGAAGCTTAAATATTTTCTCTCTCTCTCTCTCTCTCTCTCTCTCATACTGATTTGATTTATCCCCGGTGTCGCACCTCCATCTTCCAACATTCGGTTCTAGCATCTGGGATTAGGCTATGGAACTCATTGCCATCCACTATTCGCGAGAAACCTACCCAGGTGTCATTTAAGAATGCGTTGCACGCTTTCCTTCTTAGTACGTAAGGAGATGTTAATTATTTCTTAAGTGTACTTTACCCGTTAGTTACTACTATTCTCGTTACTATTATACTCGTTAGTTACTATTATTCTTAAGTTTGTTGTTATTTTTTTTTCTACACTTTATACTTATGGGGCTGTTGCCCTAGTGTAATAAACATTGTTTCTCTCTCTCTCTCTCACTCATTGGAATTTGAACGTATATCGAACCCCCCAACATATCCGGCAGCCGTGCATGCAATTCATAGCGACGCAACAAATGCGACGCGCAGTACCGTTGATGGGGCAAGATTAATAAATAATCATTATGCAGCAATAAATAGCATAGCCGGGTGTCCACCGGCCGCGAACGTCGACTGCACGGGTGTCTCTAATTATTAATGGTTGAGGGTTCTGCTTGGGGACCGCACGTGGAGCACAGCCATTGGTAGGATGGTCAGGTGCTTATGTCACTGTATATATAATACACATTGTATATGTATACATATACACTTACCACACTCTGTCCCAGTTCTCCACATAATAGCATTATTTCGTGATCTTTTTATACGCATAACTTCTGGCATTCGAAGTAAAAATTTTGAGCTTGTTTTTCTTTACAAAATTTAATTCGCCTCACGAATAACTTATTTTTACGATTATCGCTAAAGATCACTGGTTCATGAAAAAAACAATTCTGTGAAAGGTAAAACTGGAATTTCGTGTCAAGCGATTATATATTTATCGATTCGGCAAATAAAGTCAGCGTAACGTCGATGCGATAAAAATTTCGCGGTTGCACGATGTGTGCATTTTTTGGCATTCTGTGATAACGTTTAATGCACATAGAAATATATAATTAATTAATCCTATCGCCCAACGATTTATTTAATCGCTCGTGACACTTGATTTTCGGTTATCCGTCGCAGCAGAATTTTTCACTTTTCTTATCTATTAATCAAATCCGGTTTATCTATCGCTCGCATGCCAACCCAGTAGTCTGATCGATGACGATCGTTCCATCGTTACAAGAATGCTCGTTGTAAACTCTCCCACTAATTCGAAACGGTAACTGCTCTCGTTCGGAGCACTATCCCGTGACTTTAGCCAGCTCCCCCAATACATCCGTCATGGCATAATAAATTTGGCAAGCCGAAAAATTCGCAATAAAAAATTCGCCCAGACGATCTTAATTTTAATTATCCGTCATTAGTCTCCAAGTCCCTCCTGCAAAATTCACCTATGACGATCTTCACACGCGAAATATGTATTATTCGATATTTCCCATTTCCCAGATGAAATTGACACCTGACACAGGTGACGCTTTAATCATCCGTCCCTGACACTCTACCGTATTACATGGCATACCGGACCCCAAGTTGGTTCAGTTATAATTACACTCGTTAATTGGTTTCCTGGTAATTGCAACGCGGCGCTTTAGACCCACGTTTCATCCGAGGATTCTGACGTCCCATTAGCATCTTTACGCTGCAGCGTAGTGACGTTCTCGTGTCGTTAACCGAGCGTAGCTCTGCTGCATAAAAAAAACGAAAATGAAACATTTTTATAAATATTAAAATATTTGACATTTATAAAGTTCCTACGTCGCAGGTACAAAAATCAACAAAATTTTACAACCGCCATTAATCATGGCTCCAACCATATAGAATTTTATAGCCCGTAAACGATATTCGCTTGTCAAGCAGCCAAAACCATTGACATACCTGAAGATCCTTTAAAGACATCAAACAGGAATCCCTATACGATCCCATCAATCTCATCCATCCTACCTAACAATAGTAGCCAGACTGCCTAACGGGCGACAGTGTACCAAACCAAGGCTATTTCCCCGTTTAAGGATAACATAAAGGCGATCGTCCGAAAACAATATCCGTTCGCATAGCACCGCGAATTTAGTATTATCGCCAACTCAGGACCCGGGGCAACTTTATTGCTATAATTTTGCAAAATATTAAGGGACCTTTGTGTTCGCGACATCGAATAAATGGCATAATAACATGTTGGCGCGGAGCGGGGGGGCAATCGGGAAGGGGGGCGGGATTGGATAATACCGGCTGGTACCACGGCCATTCACATGGACACAATGTATCCCAAAAGCCCCATTCATAATCAACTGTTTCAACGTTCCTCGTAATTGAATCGACAAAAGCAATTTCAGTTTCCAAGTAAATCTTTTGTCGTTAAGGACTTCTTCCGCTGTGACGTCAGAGGCACAGTTTGAAATACCCAACCTGACCCTTTAGCTGTGTTTTTTTTTCCCCTTATCATTGTATCCCTCGCCGGACCGAAAATTTTCAATTAATTATTTGTCACTCGATCTCCTTATCGTCGTATCGATTATCGCGTCAGGGACGGCGCATAATTATGCAATCGGGTCAATGACGATCACAACGTTATGCACGGGACGATTTAATGCCCTCGTCAGGAGGGCCGACCATATTTGCTCCACCGGACGTTACTGGAACCGTTTGTCAGATAATCGCACGCCTCGGTTATAACGGCCGGTCATTTACGTCACTTCCAGCAGGACGATCTCTCCACTGTCCAGCATCCGGCGCAAGCTGGACCCATCCGGACGTTTTATTACATTAGTGCATAAAGAGTTCTTGTCGAATCGCAAAATTGAGTGCTTCCCCATCCGCTCTCCGATCACGTTCTTCTGCGTTGAGAGGACTGTTGGGGTGGGGGTGGGGGGGGGGAGATATCTTCCTGCTAAGAAATCTCGAGAATTATATCCCAGCTTCTCTTATGCAGCATCCTGTTGCTCTCTGCAGATTTTCCGGTGCTACGTATTTTCATACTTGGATAAGATTTATCTCCGGTTATCTAAGATGATAGGGATGTTATTATCTTGAGACGACTCTTTGCGTGCTCGTTAACGGTTCTTGTCTTACTTAATTATTTCTAATTAATGTGAGTTTTTGCACAGCGTACTCTTGTTGCGAATAAATTTGAGCACTCGGGTGCTCATTGCGAACTGGGGCAAATGCATAATATTAGCCAAAGATACGAATGGCCTGGCTGCTACTGGATATACACAGCAGACGACTGCAGTTTAACCTGTTTGCGATGTTGGGCTTGTCTGTACCATGCAAAAAAGTTTTTCCGCGCATTCGCGACAGGTAACCACTCTCGGAACTCGTCCAGACCGACAGGTCGGCGACCTGGTGCGATCCACCCAGAAAACCTGTCTCAAGTTTTCTATCTGCTCTCCATCCTTTCGTTTCTTTTATTTAGTTAATATATATATATATAAACGTAGATTCAATTGCCACCCCCCCCTTGAAGTCTTGCAACAATTATTTATTTAAACGAATACCTTTACCCCTTTAAAGATCTTAATTGCGTCACAGATTAATTATTTGCAATTAATTTTTTTATTCCTTGTTGAACAGAAACAACGTTCTTCGTACTCCTGTTGCTGCTTGTATACGATTGCTATACAATTTTAACACGTCAATCGGACGCTTTTGATATTATCGACCAAGGGAGAAGACCTTCCTTATCGACCGTGTAATTTGTTTATATAAATTAATAACACAATAGTGAAATTTTGAGTCCGCTCTTAGACTTTCTCTGCGCCTTTTTATTCCGAACCTCTAAAATTTCTATATTGTATGACGTCATAAATTTTATCAGACGTTTTTACACACCCCTCAAAGTTACCCCCATGAGCTCGTACGCTTTCACAAACACCAGGCACTCTTCGGATTTAAATATTTCAAAAAGTGATTGACTTTTTATTTCTCAGTGTAATATTGATCGGAAAACAATCAATGTTCTGACTCACTCAGTCATGCAACAAAATAATTTATCAGGTAATTTCCAAGAGAATTCCTGATTAAATTTTTTTATTGCTCTTTATAATTCATATATTCCGCATCTGATACACCCTGCGCGACCCCTGGTAGATTTCGGATGTATCCTAAGGCTCCATTCACAAGTGCACCTGCTCCCTGCTGTTATTTACATGTATATCTACCCTTATGTATCTCCTCCGGAGAGTACATCAGTTTTCATACAAGAAATTTTTCACTTTTCAATAAAGACATGCATACGAGTATACATATATGTATAGGCTCTTTCGTATGGTATATCTAGAACAATCACCGGAAGTGCAAGTGGATGTTTTGTTATATAGGGTGGCTTATAAAAGCGGATATGAAAATTTGAGAAAATGACAGACAAAAACAATTTTGCTTCGTTCAACACGAACAATTGTTCGTATTTGTGTGTACAAAATTATTCAGAACTTTTGCTATACGTGAAGATGATCTAATTATAGGAATTGATGGAAATCAAATGTACGACTCTTTCGGCTGGTGAAATTTTAAGATCCCTCTGAATTATATTTATATATAAAAAATTTTTTTCGATCGAATAACCAGTTAGGGATTCATGTAGCCTAGTTGCATTTTAATGTAGCTTTATTTCCAAGTCGAGTAACAGACTCCACTTTGTCTTATATAAAAGTATTAAAGTGCTCTGGTTAATTGGCAACGGTCCATTCTAGTAAATTAATAATTGTTCGGTAGGTTAGACAAATCAAGAGCAATTATTAAGATCGTGATGTTATGACGTTTCGACATTGGCTAAAAGTCTTAATTGACGTAACTTTATAACGATACGAAATATTTTTCATCGGACTGACAATTAATTTTAATAATAATTTATCACGTCGAAAAGTAATTCTTTAATTAAATTCATTATCTCCACAACGTTGGATTTAATTATTCATTAATAACTATACGCTGGGTACGCATGCCTCGCTCTTGAATATGCAAAATGATCTTTAATTTAAGCATGAAAAATTTGCAAGAACAAAATTACCGAAATTACGTAATTTCACGAAAATTTTAAATTCCACTTCCTTCCTACCCTTCGTCCTCGAGTTACACTTGGCTTTCTCAGAAATTCCAATTATTTCGACGATCCCGAAAACAATTATAATTACGCTTCATTGTTTTATTAAAAAAATTTTTTGCGAATCGGCAGACTTCCTTTTTGCATAATTTCCAAATCGATTGAAACGTTAGCTTTTCGATGATCGATCTCCTTCATCAATCAGACGGTTCCAATAGTCTATGAATCTAATCGCAATCTGGCTCTCCTGTAACCCTTGTAATCACATTCTCGTTCGTCAATAGTCAACGTCATAGGAAATCATTGACCATGAAAATCGATCCTTTATTTTCTCCCTCCCCCCTCCACCCACCCCCCCTCGTACTGTTTACTCCTTTTACTATATTTTCAGTATATTTACTCAGCTCCATTGTCAGATCGTTACGGAAACGTGTCCCACGTGTTACAGTATCGAAACTTCATTTAGCATTGATTTCCGTGTCTACCGTCACTGAATCACTAAGTCAAGTATCCATGGAAACGATAAATTAGTACACTGGAGGGTAGGTAAACGAAGTTATTTTCTCTTCGAGCGGAAAGTGGAGCATTCCGTGCAGCACTCGTGTGACTTTTACACTGTGAACATTTAGTACTGCATACATGGATTCACGTTGAGTGCACTGGGAAAGGAAAAGCGTTCAATTGCATGTAATTTCAAAAATACATTTTTTTTAAAAAAAGAAAAAGAATTACATTGTATACCCAACCCTTTATGAATACGTGCATGGAGTATTCTTTATCTTTTAAAAAAAAAATGTATTTTTGAAATTTCAAGATGGGTAAAGAGAAACAATTTTGAGTGTCAGACGTCATTTTTATATTGATCCGATCGTTTATGGTTGAAGTTAATTAATTTTCGTCTAATTATGAATCGAGCAGTTATTATGCCTGCTTAGCTGTTGGGCAATCAATTATAGTACATGGACGTTATTGCGCTATCCCAGTCGGTAATGTAGATACTAAACGGCTAGAATCCGTTCGTAATAACTTGGTGTAAATTCAAAGTATATTAAAACGGATCTGTAGAGAGCATGGATGATACAGACTCGGTATGAAGTAACACAAGATTATATGGTTTGAAAATAACATAAAAAGATATACCCTGTTCTTACTAACTCACTTTTTTTTTTATTATTTATATATCAATTCCATTTCATCTCGTTTCAATTCGTCCCTCTCGCCTTCACTCTCGCTCTCGACCAGCGTCTGAAATTCCACTCGATGAGAATGGAAGAGAGTTACAACGAATCCTCTCTATATCTGATCGGAGGGTTTGGCTCCATTTTCTCCTGTTTAGATTTCCCGGATAGACAAAATCCCGTAGGATAGGTCGTTCCACGCGAAGCGAAACAATTTGGCACGTTCGAGAATATTGCGGTCAGACAGCAGAATAGGAATCTTGATAAAATGGCGCCAAGCACGGATTAAAATCTAGTTTCGGGAAGAAGAAACACGGATTTTCACTGGTTCCTTTTTCCACGTACGTAACTGTACGGTGCGATGGTCGTTTCCCTGAATTCTAGAGAAATTCGAAAGCAATTTGGAAAATGTACGATGCACATTGCTTTTCCTCGTTTTCCACCATGCGGAAAGGGATTTTTAGAAAGAAAACGAAAAAAAAATGTATCGCTCCATAGATCTTCACTGGACCGACGCACCAGCGGCTACTCTCTCCGGTATTTATCGTCGAACAGGGAAAGGCGATTCTTTCTACAAAATATATATATATATATTTCTTCAAGAAATTCATCCTAAGATCGCCAAAATAACCATGAACGGTTTTCCCTGTTTTTTCTCCTTATTTTTTGTAACCTACCGATATACACATACTCACACATACGATACAGACTCACATATCAAAAAGATTAAGCTATGACTCGCGAAGGACGATATTATTTCAATCTCTTATATGTGGCCAGTATCTCTCTCGAGACATATATATTTTTACGTGGCTTCTCTAAAGAAGAAAAAAAAAAGAAACATAAATCACACGTGAGATAACAAAGTGGACCGGACACGTGAATTATTGAATACAATCAGAACAAAAGGTTTCCTTGAATTTTTTCAACTTCTTTTTTTTTCCTTACTTTTGGTAATGACCGGAAGTGAATTTTTCTGTTTGTGCCTTCGATCTGTTATCTATCCATATAGATATCGTATTTATATTATGTAATTGAGCCGTAGACTCCTGAAGAGATGCTGTCGATATCAAAAAACTTTCCTGCCAATCCGATTTTCCCAAATTCGATTTCGAAGGTCGGAACTCGAAACTTGGCTTAAATTTTTTTCAAAAATTCGCTCACGACTTTCTGCCCGACCAATGCCAATATCCGATCCCGAAATGTTACATCCCTTTACAACCCTTTGAAATACCAACTCGACACTCTGTCAGATGGCGAACGTTTCTCTCAATCTACTAAGGGGATGATTGTCGTACTGGAAGAGGGTGCAGAGAATTGCTAAGGGTAAAGGCGGTTAAACTCACCCTTATCTATGGAAGCCTTCAGCGATTCTGGTTCCACCCCATTTTACACCTGCGGGACTTTAGCATTCGCCTGTTAAAACTTCTACGAGAAATCAACTCCTTTCCTGGTACATATAAAATCCAACTGAATATTTAAATATCATTTAAATTTTCATCCCCCTTCGACTCAACGAGCCTCGACCGAAAATTTCGTGAATCTATTTTAAAATTCAATATTTTCATCTTCGTCTTAATAAATACTTTTTGCCATTTTTGTTTCAGGTAAGGGATCATTCGTCGAAATTTTTCTATACAATCGTCAACGTCATACGTGAGTACTCAATATTTTTAATAAGTGATAACGTTTACTCTTCGATCTTGTATGATTTTTAGATGAAATTTCGCGTCCGGGAAGTTAGCCCCTCGTAATTCGAAAATTCCAATTCCGTTGCTCGTTCTGAGTTGCTCTAAGTTTTTTCTACAATTTTCCAGAAATAAATGTTTCTCAATTGAAATTTGTAGCGGTTAGACGGAAAAAACACTTTTTTACCGGAACCCTCCACTTATGGAAAATCAAACTTTTTTTTTGTTGTTCTAGGTCGTTCCATATTTTTTTATGTTTTTCTAAGTTTTTCTAGGTTGTTCTAGGTACATTGTAGAACAAGCCAGAAGAACAGGTAGAATCGGAATTTTCGAATGATGGGGGGCTAACTTCCTGCACCCTGAAATTTCTCTAAGTTATTTTCATGTTCATTTTCTCTCTCTCTCGTTCATTCTCCGTTTTAAGAGAACCCCGCGTAAACTTACAGACTAAAAGTTTTATCCCGCTTGCTTTAAGGAAGTTTAATCGGGCGAAAGTGCCGAAAGTGAATCTAGCCAAGTACAGAAAAACGGAGAGAGGGTCAGATCGCAAGCAATGGTAGCCAATCTGTTCTGATAGATTTGCATAGTGAAATTTAAACGGCGAAGATCGCTTAGTTTCTCGCTTTCGTATTGGCGGACGTTTCAAACGTTGGAAACGACTCTGCCTTCCCATTGGCTGCCCATCTGATTTTATCCTTCGGGAAGAACTGAGTAAGGAAATAAGGAACGAAGTGCTCCTTTTTTTTCTCTTATTTAAATCACCCCTCCCTCCCCCTCGACCCCTCCCATCTTATTACTCGAGTATTCTCAAAGACTCGAAAAGTGGTGAGAGTTATTTTTAATCTTCGAAAACTCCCGTGTCTCTCTCCACCCTTATATTTGTAGAACGCTCGATCGAACGCCGTATTGAAAGTTAAAAGACGAGAATGGAATTATTACGAGATCCCCCGAACATTATTATGGCTTAACCGTACCCACTTTCTTTCTCTTGAATTAAAAGCTTCGATTGAATTTAATAAAAAATTGTATCGCGCATACGTCACAGAAAAAAAAACGTCAATTAACGCCCTCGTATATTTATTATGTCGTCATAATTCAAAATATTATTGCGAATCGAATATAGTGTATATTTTTAATGTCAATGTAAATTATAAAAATTTTTTGTCCGATTAAAAGTTTTCATTATAAAACTCTTATCTTTCTTAATTGATAAAGTTTTAAACTACTTTTGCATTTATCACGCAGATTATAAAAATATATTGTGTCTAATGTTCGTTACTTTGCTTTGACGACATATAATGAGGCTGTACCGACAGTAACTCGTATAGGGTGACACGATTATTTTTAACTTCAAAATTTCGTTACTGGCGGTTGCGGTTTTTTTCTTTTTCACGGAATTTACATACCGAAGTGATATCCGGATTCTTAATACGTATCCACATGTTTCTTACCACCCGCAGCTCCTGTCTTGTTTCACTTCACCCCGAGTGACCTTCGACTATTAAATTATGTGAAGTCTGAGTATATAAACCTGACGAGCCTCACAAATCGCCATTTAAAACGTCATGAGATACTGGCCACGCGCATTAACTCGTTTTTTTTCTTCTTTGCCATCGAGATGAAACGACGTCGGAAGTAATTCCCTTAACAGATTGAATATGCTAATGCCACCCGTTACATGATTAAAATTAAATTATAAGCTATTCATAACGAGATACAGGCCTTATATTTCTCTGTTATTACATTAAAGGTGCAGCAATCAGTCGAGTCCGAATTGAATTGATAAGAAATGATAACTCGAGTGAATATTATTATTTGAGAATAATAAAATTACGTAATTTGAATATTCAACTGTTTTGAAAATTACTCCCTAGTATATTCGGAATAAAAACCATTAAAGTACTGCACAATTAAAACCGGAAGTGGGTCAAAAGAAATTACCTAGAAGGGGAAAATATTTTTGAAAACGCGATGGCGATCTTGTATAATTTTTGTGACTCCGAAATATCCTGGTTATCAGTATCCCTGTACCGATATGAAAAGCACACAAGTATACATATGACAACAATTTTTGATACATTTAATTTCCAACGAATCCACAAAAATGCAAATAAAGCCTTACGTAACGCGTGTTACTCAGACCTTATAAATGCCTTTAATGGGTATTTTTAATTATAAAAATTCCTTAAATATAATTAAAATCGTTACCTCTCGATACGTTAACCAAATTTTCTTACGAAGTTTACAACGACACATTGCCATGTGAGATTTCGGATTTTACTATAAAAAGGGAAAATAATACAAATTTCGTTGGTTCCCCTAAATACCATATTCTGCACAATCCACGCTTGGAATTCGTGACGGGCAACCAACCCCCATCTATTCTGTTGACACATACTATATCTACATGTCACTACAGTATAGTACAACGTTTAGGGGTGGTCACTATACCTTGCATGTACATATACTATACTGCGTTTATACATATACAGTGTGTACATGCTCTGTGCGCTGTGTGATGTCTACTACGTGTCCTGCACAGTCCCATACTTCGTGCCCCGTGCGCCGCGCACGTTTGGCTAAACTCACGTCCGTCAAACTAGACATTCGAAAAAAGCTAATGATTCGACGTTGCTTCTCCCACCTCACCTAACCTGCATATAACCAGGTTATTTCACGCGTCCGATGACAACCCTTCCCACCCCTGGCACATACCCCGCTAATGCACATAAAAATTCCCATTCCTTTTTTTTTAAGACCCGCATTAAACGGGGCAGTGAATCCACCAAAGGTATTCACAGCTCTCAAGGCTAGTTTACAGCATTCGAATGTTTCCACGAGAATTGAGGTTAATTCACCGTTTTTAATGCCTGAGCTCACCCTCGCTCCTAGGATTGCATCAGCAGCAGCAACCCTTATCAATAAAATTTCAAAGATCACGAATTTTTTTAATCGTCCCCTTGCACCCCTAATTTTCTTTTCATCGAACATTTTCAATTAAAAAAAAATATATAAAAGGGGTAGTTCAGGGTTGCCTCGCTACCTTACCAGACTCTATGGCCGAGTGCACTCGAATTAATTTTCAAAATTTATTAAGGGCTCGTTCACAGCACCGATCTTCGATCTACCGCCACCACTACTCCCGCTCGTGTGTACCCAAGTTTCTCCCATTTTTATCAGCTGCGCGATAACGCCTTAATGGCCGCGCGACACGCCACTGCTTACATTGCAATTTACATTCGCGTCGATGTATTTCGTAGCCGTGCGATTACGATAGCGTGAGTCGGCCTCGATGCGCTCGTATATTTATTTCCTGGTACGATATCCTCGGGGATTGAAACATCACGATTCCGCTACCACCGTAATGCTCATTCTGCTTTCCGCGATAAATCCATCCGGAATCGCAGCTTCTTCTTTTCTTTATATTTTATTTATTCCTTTTTTATATCGCAACTACGATCACTGCCGATCTCTGCTCAACGTTAACAGTTAGGTCCAGATACGTCCTGGATAATGCGTGAATCTTCGCCGCGTACTTTATTCGCCAACTCCTCGATTTACCATTTACCGGATAGATGTGTAGATATAGTTATGTATACCACAGTGAGATATATATATATATATTTGAATCTCATTGATCCATTACATTATTTATATGATAGTTAGCTCGAATGATTGATCGATGGATGATTTATTCAAAATTTTAATGTGGCTATATATATGTATATGGAAAAGTTTACCTACCCCCGTTGTGAGAATAATGGTGGATACTTCACGTTGTTGGGTAGGTATGTGTATATATATATATGTGTCTACCTGCTCGCCCATCCAACCGGAGAATCTTGGGATTTGGCGGAGGATCCGTTGTCTGATTTATAACCTTGTCTCTTGGATTTTGGGTGTGATTCCTGTGGCAACCCTTGCTGATCCCCAGGGTACTGAAATTCATAGGGACGTAAATACTAGGGTCACGCGCTCAGCCGGAGACAAAAGTGGATTTGAAATTGTACGTCGTCTGATTCTGGATCGGTGATTGGCGCGTGACTCTTGTTGATTCTGTTGATTCGGCTCTGCGAATGGCGACGTTCGCGTAAATAATGCCTCGGGGAGGGACTCGCAATTGGCTCGAATTTACACAGTCGAAAGTGTCCCGCGCGATTGCTACCATTGTTTGACTGGATGGGAATTTTCTTTTTTGAAAAATCATCCGGGTCCTATTTGGAATATCGAGTTAATTTTTGGGACGTATATACCGATGACGGATTTCTATTTGGTTATTCGAAGGGTATGATATAAAAATTTTTGTTTTCATGGTCGAAATGGAATTTACTTAATCGTTTTAACGATGGAATTATCTTAAATATTTTTTTACGAAACAGGTAAATGAAAAAGTTTTCAAAGGGATGCAATTTTTATCGATCCCTTTAACGCCGTAAGGGATGCAATATTATACGAAAATTCGCGTAGCTCGCCAAAGGCAAACTAAATGCGTTTCCCATACGTGAGAATGTATATTCGTCCACGTGGATACAAAAGCTCCTCTACTCCCAACTCCCCCTTTTTTTCCACCCCTGGTACTCAGCGCGTCGAAAGTAGCGTTCTCGACGTAGTCAGTGGCGCCGCGACGCGTTGAACATTCAGTGAATATTTAAGAGCCGTGGAAGCATGTACTTTTATTACCCAATACTCTTTTATTCTTTAATTCTCTTTTTTTTTCACATCCATCCCGAGCTAGTCTATTTCAGGCGACATCGCGTTAAATTCTTTTTGAATTTTCCCGCTACGTTCTACAGTGCGCTCGAAAGACAAATTTACCAAAAAATATTCAAAATCCCATTCGACTCTCGTGAACGTGCATGGAATATTAAATCGGTACAATTTTCCCAACCAATTTTCACGCGTGACTACGGAATTTTTCTTCACTCATTTTCTTTATTCATACTCCACACTCCTCGATACCAACGTCCCACCCGGTATGCATTCCCTAAAAGTTTTCGCCACTCCAATAACGATCTATCCTCGTATACCGGTAGATCGCACTTTGCCTGCACGAAGGATCGCGTGTCTCAAAGACTCGAACTATACTCTATTCGTAGAAAGTTCCACCCAGTCGTGGGTAGACCAGGGCAGGATGACTCGGTACCCGGTGCCCGGGGCTCGGTGTCATGGCCCCGGGAACAATACGACTCTGCGACATAAAGGCCGCCTTGAGTCCTTCGATGCAAATGTGCTCCACTTGGTGCGATTTATCATGCTGACAAATTGTTCCATATGAAATTGCGCTTCAAATGCGACGCATTTCGGAGCACAGCTTCCGGCTCGAGCTTTATCTTCGCGAGGACCCTGGGAACTTTGCGAGAAAAGTAGACGGCGAAAATAAAAAGTCTCATTGCGAATCCACAATCGGCCATGGAGATAAGCAGGAACAGATTATCCTTCGAGTTGCATCGCGTATGCATAATCTTGAGGACGTCACCCACGCGTGCGGTTATAAATAGAGCTCGTGACGTCATGCGATTAATAAAATCGTGGAATTTTCCAAAAAACAAACTTTTTTCTCCACTAATAATTTTTACCAAAAACGTGTCCACGAGATAAGCATACCCTTACGCTAATTACTCCTAGCAGCAGGTTACAAATAGGTTTTCTACTTCTGAGTAATGCCTTTGCCGGCTTCCCCAGTAACGCCCTCCATCTTTGGCTCTTGGATATTTAAACTTTCAGCATTTCATTTCCATGGCAATGCCAGCGTAGAGAAATATACGTATACGGATCCACATTACCCGACTCTCGTACAGCCTTATTGCGTGCTTTAGAAATACTCGAGCTTTTTCCTGGCACTCGCTAATGCAAAGTGCCCTCGATCATTAAGTCATTTAAAGGAGAACGAGGTTCCGTTGTCTCGTTAAAAACTGGCAACAAGTTGCTGTCTCTTTTATCGCTGTCGTTTAATCAAGCAAAGTCACGGGGAGGAGCTGTAATCATAGTAAAACTTTTGGTCGCGCTGCAAAGGCACGAAAACCTCGAAACGCAATGTGTATATATATATATCACATCCAGTAAAAAAAAAAGTTGGCGCAGTGTTCCTGAAAAATTGGCGACTTTATTAAAAAGGACGAGATTAACGACGTCACCGCCTAGACAAGTAAATAATGCCTTTTGCTCCGCAAGGAAATCACGCGCTCGATGTCCCAAGTGGTAAAACTTCGAAGTGCCCCGACTGTGTTTTTCGTAACTTTTCAAGCTCGTCCAGTGCGCGCGAGAGACTAAATTTCTACGAGTCCGAACCGCGACCGTATAACGTCAGGCTATATGGCGAACAGCTTTTCGGTTTCTGTATTACGATTATTGGAAATTGGGATTGCCATAGACTCGTTCAGGATTGCTCGTGCAAGTCCCCAATAGCTATAAGCCATTGGAAAACCCTCTTAGCTCGGCACTGTGCCCATCATACGTCACGCTTGCCCAGAAGCTTACGCGAACCAGTCCCTAACTGTTATGGATAATAATATAAAGGCATATACGCAAAGCAGCGTTAGGAATGTGAATAATTGAAATAACACATTTAAAATTGAGGTAAAATTTTTTTAATTTTCGAAAAATATATCCAAAATTAATTTCTCCCTGTACCATCTATCCCGCGCATGCGCACGGTCTACCTACGGCGAATCGTGACTCGCGACGCGACTCGCATGCGAGTCCAGGCCAATTTGGTGTCGTATGTCGGAATGATACTTGTGGTCATAAGTCTGGACCATTCACCAACTGCATACAAATGCCTTTTTTCCTGTTGCACTTTGACGCAGTAAAAGACCGAGGCGCGTCCGCGGTCAACTTGGGGATTTTAAGAATTCAAACGGGAGACTCCAGTAATTTCATTCATCTTCCGAGATTATCCCCGGAGACGCTCTGTTTGTTCAGCCAGATATATCTTCCTGTTAGACCGAGAATACTTGTATGAATTCATAATATCGAAAAGCTTAGCAAGACCTTAGCCAAGCACGTTGGTAAGAGAGATCGCGTGGCCCGTTGAGCAGGGAACCAATGGAGAGACGAAAAAAAAAAAAAGATTAAGAGGGAGATGTGCAAGCAAGAGAGTCAAGTAAAGTAAGGTAAAGTAAAAGCATATAGCAAAGTTATAAGTATGAAAAGAAATGCCAGACACCGGTCGATAAGGTAGAGCGAATCCGCAGTATGAAAAGTCGGCAAGTCGCCAGAGTAGAGTAGTAGCGCGGCGGGCGGGAGGGAGGGGAGGGGAGGGAGGGAGGGGAAAGAACTTCAGAGAACAACCCCTTACCGAGTGCATAGGAAATGAAATTTTTGCTATCTGCCATTTGGCAGAATACGATACATCCTCTGTATGTATATATGCAGCTAGTTACGTCATAGACGGTTATATCGGAACGCGGAACGGATGGAATTGAAACCGGATGTAATATACGTCGAAGGCCTTCCTTATAGAAATTTCTATTGAAAGTTCTTTGAAAAACCGGATACCGTGTATGAACTTTTATTTATGTACAAAATTTCGAGGAGAAATTTTATACTGATTTTACGTGAATTAGGAAATATCTCGTTCGTTTGGGTGTATATACGCGTCGCTGGTGGCGCTTCGATCGCATTTGAATTACCCGCCAATTTAAACTCCACTCGTATTGGTCTTTACCTCGGCAATCGAACAACTTCGGGAAAACGTTCGAACGTTTCATTACTTGGAACACACGTGTGCTTTGAATCTCAAGTAGAAATCACCCTGTAGCCTTTTCCTCGGCCTTAACACCATTGATTATATATATATATGTACCTAGGCTACCGAAATAAGTGAATTCGACTTTGATTGCTCCGATCTCTGCCAAATCGGTGGGATCGGTAGCTGCGTACCTTTCCGCATTTACTGTTTGCTCTCCAATTATCTGATTTACTCGGCCACTCCTGACACAGCACATAAGTCCTGGCTCACATGCGGATAATCGAATGATAGGAAGGACAGTGTGTACAGGAAGTAAAATCGTATAAGAGAAAAAGTCCTATATAGGTATAGTGTAGTGGAAAATAAATAAAATAGAAATAGGAGAGAATTTCGCGTGGGATAAATAAAGACAGGTACACATGGAACGTGAGAGGTGTTATTTTTGGTAAGGTTGCAGGGGGGAGAGGAATAAAAAGATTTGAAAAATTCGTGAATATTGTTTTCCATGAAACAACGAATATCCACGAGACTGCTTTCCGTCCGTGGTATGCTTGCAAAGTGTCCAGGAGACGAGTCTTGGAATTTTTCTTAGGTCGCACCCATAGGAAAATAAATCGCAAAAGCTGGGAGCCGGAAAGGTGAAATATCGCTGTTTCCCTGAATAACCGTAAATGGCGGTCTGGCCTGGATTCCTCGAGAATAAGGTACTCCGGTATGCCGTGGAGCAGTGCCTAAAAATGGATAGACCCTTTCAGGAGTATAATCTCATACATACCGAAAGCTTTGTGACTTCGTGCTGGGTGATATGGAGTAAGAGAGAAGAAAAGGTATATGGAAAGTACAAGAAGAAAGTGCTGAAAAACACTTTCCGCTAAATGTGTACGCCTCGAGCAAAAAAAAGAGTCGTGATCGATAATGATGTCTGAGGAAATTTTTTTTTATTTTATTGACACCCTGTACGTCTCTTGTCTATGTATTATTCTGTCGATGACGTCCTTCGCACATGGTCGCAATGTCGGTCCACGGTCTTACCCTGTGGCAAATAATTATATCATTAATAAAGCTACGTATGGTTATGCCTTTTATGCAAGCCAGTCATTAAATATCGATTACCTCAGCACACGCTCCATCCATTACTCGACATTATCCAATCATCGGATAATTATTTTTTATGATAATGGCGTAAAGTGCAGTTTATGTGAAAAAAAAAAGAAAAGAAACATCTGATAGGGTGCGTCAACTTTATAGAAGGTTCACGCGTGAAATACCACTGTACCGTGATTCAATCTTGAAACGTTGATACACGTGAGATTTTCAATTTCCTAAATAACGCCTAAAAGATCATTTAGATAAAATTACCCAGAATCCCTTAAAAGGGCGATTGGATGATCCCGAAGTTTCATTGGAGATCGTAAGCACGTGGCAAGACAGTGACACGACTCAGTCCCTCCTTTCGGCATTATCTTCAGTATTTACGTGGATACGTAACAGCCGAAGCGCCAGTTGGCAAATTGGGCGATCTGGGTAAAAATCATGAAGCGTTACTAAAGTCGATGAGATTCGACAGAGGAGCGTCATAAATTCGTCACGAGTCGTTAAGTCGAACAGCTGATTGTGAATAGGGAATGAGAAGGGTGTTGGGTAGTCGCTTAATAATTCGTCAGGTGTGGACGACAGCTTTAAACTGTCTTTCGAATTCCTTCGAAGGATCCGAAAGTGGATGAAGTTTTTTGCGCGATGCGCGTCGTAATGTGAATTGGACTCTGTATGGTCGATCGTAACGTTATCGGCATGACATGTGAACTATCGACGCCGGGCGTCGGGGTGCCTGAGTAAAGCTGGAATTAACTCCATCCGCCCCGGGCTTAATAACGAAGTTACCAACGAGTTTATCAACATTTCACAGTTTCATTCTAGCGCCGGAGTAAACTAAAACATATTCCTTACTTCAAAACTAATCCGAGTTCTTCCAAGTTCGGGAAACTTCGGTCTCGAGACTCGCTCGACTTTCCGATTTCGCCAGGACAACTCCTTCTTCAAATACGGACCAACATCTTCTTATTCAACTTTCTTCCTTTTTTTTTTTCTCTCTCTCTCTTATTCCGCCCTTGTATTTTCCCTTTAACTTTTCCGATTTAGCCACTAACCGACTATTTCACTTGGTTACCATAGTCGGTTTGCTTTGCAGGGAAGTTATTTACGAATTTGAAGAAACTATGGAAAAAAAAAGACCAACATTTTCATATAATACACGTATACCGTTACCTTGTACGGGATATGGTAATAGATTACCTTGGAGATAATTCAAATAAATTTTAAAAAATCAAATAAAAAGAAAATCTTGAAATTACTTCTTTGAACTTCGATTAAGGAGAATTTTGTATCGATTCCTGGTCGATCCTACAGCGCGCCTCGAAAGTTGTTAAACTTTTTCGATTTACCCAGCAAACGAGTAGTCGCTTCCAGTCTTGGTGCAACTACTGCTACTAGTACAGTAGATATACGGCATGTACCGTATACATGCAGTGTAGGTAAATTTATAATGTTTTATTCAATACAATTTTCCTCGCGAAATTTAATATTCCCGTTTTTTCAATCGCCGAACTATGCTAATTAATTGAAATTAAGTACGGACAATTTATAGCAGCGCTTTATTACGTCTCTTATAATCGACTCTCGGATACACCTTTGCAAATGAATGCCGACTTCCTTTCAGTGAGTCTAACGAGTCGGGAAGAGTCACAGGAGCGGGAAATTCAACGAAGCGCGAGCGTCCCTAATTTTCATAAACAATCAACGTCGACTGTAATGACACAGTGACATTAGACTTTTGCCCCTCGAGGGGAATCGTGGAGAAGAGACGGAGGTCTCGCTATTCAGTCCTAAAGAGACCTATTTTACCGTTAGCTGTCTCATCCAATTCCGAGTTCACTGTTCAGAAAGTATTAACGTACCAGAGACTACGGTATTAATTACGCTGAATTTTTCCATAAGTGCGAATTAAAGGTTAGTGTAAAATCAAAAAAAAAGCTGGAATGTAAGATAACCTCAAAAATATCGTAGAATAAATTCCGCCCATGAATTTCGAATAAAACTGTCATGGCCGTCCCTCACCCAGCGACTCTTACGGACACAGGTAGTGGCGAGAGCGATTTATCAAGTTCGAAGTTTATCCGAGGCGTCTGACGGAGTAAAATAAGTAAAGAGTAGAACGTGCGCGGCCGCCGCGTCGTAAATTCGTTCTCTCGGACGTCGCGGCGTCCCTGCTTTCACGAGACTGTTGCATTATTGACTGTGATCGCCGCATGCATCGTCCATTGAAGTAATTGTAATATACGAGACGCCCGGCTAAGTGCACAATGACTCGCTCCTCGTACATAGTACACGGGATGCTATTAAATTCCGCGATAAGAATTTATTGTGGTCGAGCCTTTATAAATCCGAGCGATATTATAGCGTCGTGAAATCGTGCATTAGCATCGGAGCGACCGCAGCGCCGCCGCGCGGGCTGCGAGTGAAGCTGGTTGTCGAAGCGTCACATCGATGCCCGGTAATATTTCCTCCAACGTATGAAATTCCAGCCGGGAGACGTTTGTGGAACTTTTCTGATATATCGAGCAATAAAAATACCCATAGCAATTACATCTAATACATATATCAAACTCTATCACGACACTGGGTAATATACGTGACCGCGCTTGTGTCTCGAGAAGAAAAATTAAACCGCTCTAGATCGAACGGCTCGATTCTCACTCCGATTCCATCAAGTTTAATAAGCTCGGACGGGGTGCATGCTTCGACTGCGGACAGGAGGAAGGCTGCGCTGCTGGGATTGTCAGCCTCTAAATCACGTCCACCGAAACGTGTTACGGTACGGTTACTGTAACCCTATTATCGTAATTATTGATTTCAGTCTGGCTACTGCCTCCGCCATTACGTGCAATATGCCATTAACCTCCAAGGTATAATATGTATCTTCGTTCAGTTTACGTGCCTGTCCACATACTTATATTTGCGGCTCTGGCATACTTTTCATCTGCGATTATAACCTATACCTTGGAACTGCATACCTGACAGCTTACCTAACCTAACCTGTATATCCTATACACATATATATAATGTTCTTTTCACTCGATCGGCGATCTTAATTACTTCTGAGATTTTTAGGAATGCTGACTACCCGATCGACCAATCTTGATCTCAATATTTATTAATACCAACGGACCAGTACCAGCCGCAAATCCCTTACTCGAGTATCCTTTTTACCCATAGATCCTGAATCATAATTCAATGTTGGGTGTTGATTGCGAATTTTCCAAGATCAGTCAACGTATACAACCACCAGGATTTTTATTCTAGGGCGAAAAATGAACGTGATCAAACTATATTTTCGTCTAATGCGCTGTGTGAGATCCGAGATGATATATATATATATAGCGATACACAACGAAGAACCAATCATGTCTCGGCGGATGCTGCGAGTAGCCGAGGAGTCTTAAGGATGAAGTCCGCGCGTCTAGAAGTAATTCGGGCCCATATCTGCTCGTAAACGAACCAGTAAATTTTTCAACGAACTGAATAATTCCTACGTGATTCCAGGATGGACGAGTAAGGTTTTATTACGTAACAAAGTGTTTGGAGATGAACTCGTAAAACGCAGATAGAATACGAGAATATTAAAAGGTGCCCAAGACTCTTGGCTCCCCTAGGGACGTGCGCTTTGGCTCGAAGCTTTTCTCATCTTAATTTTATTTTGTTTCTCTTACGCTTTCTGCTTCATCAAGATCATCCATCTCCCTCTTTCGCATTGCGAAGCCAACAAGGACAGACGGCATGAGCAGCGAACTTCTCCCTTGAGAAAACCGCGGCTGAATTTTCACGCTTATACCTGGACCCGTTTAAGCTGCAAGTTCAGGTTGAATCAAGAGGACGTGAACTTTGACCTCGATTCTTATAAAGACAATGGAGACCCGGCGTCACGGACAAAATTAAATCAGCCATAGTCAAATTACCAAGCAGTCACGATTTATCGATATCATATCGATGATCGATATACGATGATTGAAATCAATCTAATTTAAAAATTAAGAATTTTTCATTCGCTAAAACTCAAGGCAATCCTTTGATTGGATGCTGCGTGAGAAGAGAAACAAACAGAATCCCTCGTGTACAGTCAGTGTTAATTCAACTAATTATCAAAGTCAATTACACCTTTGGGTGTCGGAACTCTGATTCAGTTTCTACCGAGTCGTTTCCTTCAACCCCTTTTCGAGCATCCAGCATCCCTCTAACAACTCCTAACCTGCCACTCCGCCCCCTCACCACCCTCGTCTTTCCTTCCGTAATTAAGAAACGTACATGACAATTTTCAATCTTATACACCCCTTATGTATTTATCTGCTCCAACGGATGGATACCTCACGGGCTCATAAATTACGTCAGTTTCAAACCTGACGTCACGACGCGTCGTTAACTCCATCTTATGTGATTCCTGGATACGTTTCGTCCTTGAAGATACGTAGATACCTATATGATATATATATATACATATATTATTTCTTGACACAGTATATACATTCGCGATCATCTACTTGCCGTAACTACCTTTCCTAATTGCAGCACTATATTTAAAAGTTAATTATTTATACGACACCCTTTATAGGGACGTTACCCTGGTACCTGATACCACCGGGACCAAATTTACCCTTGGCATTAAACAAAAAGCATCTCTAACAATGTGCATATATATATACATATATAATATATATATAAGGAGGCTTCTATGCTTTCCCCGAAAGTTTGAAAGTTCTCAACGCCTCCGAAGATAGTTCCGAGGACGAGGGTGAGGTGGCGCCACGAGACTGGGGAGGGTCGAAAGACACTTCCACTAGGTCCTTTATTTTGTAAAATCGACGATCGCTGCAAGTCCGCGCACTAATGCACGTATCCAACGGCGTAGCCTCGGGAAAACTTTTCACCTTATGGAAATCACTTTAGGAACTCGAGAGCTTTTCTCTTAACTGCCTGCGGATATTCGGATCGGCCATCATCATCAGCCGAAGGTGTATCCCTCGTATTTCGTATTGTGCTTGGGCCAGCATACTTTCGCGTCTGACAGGAGAGGGATGGCGTTGGGAGTGAGAGTAGAAAAATAAAAGAGAAATAATAGAGAATGGCACTGTACGAGTAGAGTGTATATATATATATATATATATATATATATGTATATATATAGGGTTGGATAGGTTTTAGCAACTCGTGGATCGAAGAAAAGAGGCCGCAGGCATTCCTGATAAAAAGTACTACTTCGATATTGGAAAAAGTCCTGGCGTTTATCGCTGCATGAGTAACGCCTTTACCTCCCCCAGCCGCTCGCTCCCCCCTTTGCCTTCAGCCATCTTGGAATTACACTACGAAAGTCAATCTAGCGTGCGTAAGCTTCGACCATTATTACGATGGGATCCTCCTGTCGTCTCGATGGAAACTCCGATGTTCGATCTTCTTTGATATATCGTCTATGAACTAGAATTCAGCCCTAATGATATTACGATGGTCGACGTAGACTCGCTAAAATAAATTGGATAAGAATTGCGAAAAAAAATGACTGTTTTATAATTTTCTTTTTTTTTTTGAATGGTTCACCATCTTTCAATCTACAGTGGATCTTTCGCGATAAGGGTGTAGCGATGCCCCTTGCGAATCGCTCTGGTGAAAGCAGAAAGCATAAAAGGAGGGTGACGAAGGAGCGATAAAAATTGAAGAAACGTCAAGATTCTTAAGGGATGAGGAAAAATATATATAAGAGCTAAATTTGCATCCCTCGCACAGGTCCATCCCCTTAGATCCTCTTCTCGTGTCAGATAGAAAATCCAGACTTCGCGACAGCCCAGGGGGGGGGTCCTTCCTTTCTACCGTAAGACGACGTTACGACCAATTCACATAGAGTCCAATTATTAACAGCCCGAGGGTAGAAGTGTCTTTGATCGTCCCAAAGGCAACCCTTGTCTCCGCTGCATTCCAATGATTCAAATATTGTTTTCGCGGCAGGGAAAACTTCAGATTCGAAATTCTCATCTGGAACGACCCCGTCAATGAGTGCTTGACGAATTTTACATGAAAAAGGGAAAAAATTGAAATTTAATCATCCCCTTGAAATTATTCTGATCAATGGTATTTATTAGCGACACTGAGAGTCTGACGAGACGATCGTTTTACTATTGGGCCTTATTATACACGGGTACATAACCTTGCTTTATATATATATATATATATAATTAAAAGTAACAAGTATAATGAACTTGTTTAATGAGTGTTCGCTAAGAGTTCTGCTCGTAGCAATATATGTATATGCCAGGGTAGCCACCGCTTTGCAATTATAATAACATAGTCAGCACGATGCTATCTGCGGTTTGAGATGTCACTGAAATGTTGCAACGTCAGGAACGCAGTTCAAGATAGGAGATGATCTAGAGAAAGAAAAAGAGAGAGAGAGAGAGAGAGAGAGAGAGAGAGAGAGAGAGAGAGAGAGAGAGAGAAGGGAGTCAAGTACCCAAGTAGGTAGGTATGTATCGTGACTATGATAATTATTGTAAGTCCCGACCTGGTAGATCCTCCACGTGGTGGAACTGCACTGGGCATTCATTTCTGTGAACCGATACCCGGAGCTACAAGGCTACAATAATTACCAGAGAATGCATTGTTACTGTGGGAACTTCGTGTATCGCCATTACGTACACCTTCGATAATGATATTCTAATGCGGGATCCGTGTTAATATCTACCAAATGTATTTTCAGTTTCACCTGTACTACGGTAACTCTTCACATATGAATACATCAATAAATTCGCTATTAGCATGGGTTATGGACTAAGGATTGAAATTTTGATTTTGACTTTTTTTTGTATTACCGATAGTAATAGGGGAAAGTATAAGAGTGGGTTATTAAACTTTTTTTTTAATCCTTGGATGTGGCAAAGGATTTAACAGGGGAAAGTTTTTTTTATCGTATAATACAGGGTGGGTAGGATAGTTTGGTTGGACTGGATTTTTTCACCCTACTTTAATCCTGTGCTTTTTCTCAAGCGATGTAACTTTTTTTAAGGGCAAAACGGTTTTTTATTTTATTCACGATTTTGTATAATTCCTGGGGGGATTTATGTAATTAGAAAAATTATTTTTTTCGGGCAAAAATTAATTGGTTACGCTATTTCATTTTTTTTCTATGTATCTCGCATCTCATGGTAACGGGTGATCAAGAGATACTGCCGGTATTGATACCAAACAGAGCTACAATCAATTAGGCTGCCTTACGTGTACATCTCTAATGAATTATTAGACATGTCAGTATACAGGTGTACTGTGTATTACGTAAGCTCGAGTTTCCGTTACCGACCCCAGCAGCGCCTTGTTAATCGATAGTCTTATGCAAATGCACAAGAATATCAGGTTCCAGAATCAAAATGTATTGATGAGTCACCCGTTCGTCCTGACCCACGTCGAAAGATCAAGGCCACCATTAAAATTCACTGGAATCGAAGCGAAACGAGATGAGCGTTAAAATTCCCTGAAACGGAAATTTTCGAAAAGTCGAGAAAAAAAAATTAAACTCGTAAGGATTCCCCAGACGACGTAAAACGAGGTTTCCAAGTCTAACGGAATAACTTGACTTGGACTTTATTTGCATAATCAGCCGCACGTTTCATCCCCGTCGGGTTAAAAGACATGTAAAAGCTTTCGTGAATTCAATTGAGCCATTGTCAATTATTCAAGATCGATTAATCGATATCAAACAGTCCGGCACCCTGAGAAAGTAGAAAAAATTTCTAAAGAGCTTGTATATCGAAGGGATGCATTTTTTAGCATCCATTAGCGCACCGTTAAAAATAAAAATCCTAAAATTTGATTGAGCGAAGGGTCGAAGGTCATTTTTAAAAATAAATGAAAATTCACTCCCCCTCCACCCCCACATAATTTCACGATTTTACACTAAAGGGCAGTTTAGGAAAAAATTTGTTATTTCTAGTATAATCCATGTTGCCAACCTACCCTTGGCTCATACTGATTCTTCCTCCAGAAGGAACTAGCTCCTTCATCCCCCATTTCCACCCTTGCCTCTTACGTCACTTCCTTCCCACCTTCAACTCTGAATTGTTAATTCTGATTACCCTCGCAATCCCACCTACCCTTCTCATACCTAAGCGCAACCCCCCTCCCATCCCTTCGCCATTCAACATCTAGGTACTTTAACCTACCCACCTTTCACCTAATGTCCTGCCATTTATGGCAGAGTCGAATCACATTTCGGGCTTCGGAGATGTTACTCCCATTTGCGAAAAGTCGTTAGCGCCAGTCGCTCCTAACTTTTCCGATTTTTCAGCCCTCGTTATATCCACGACAGAGCGGGACCTCAAGTATAATCGACTTCGTCGACTATCGGATACCTCAAAAACTCATTATTCAACGCGACACCGATATACTAAATTGTTACGCCGTTAGTTCTATTAAAATCGTATGTCAACACGAACGTTGATAAATCTTCCTCGAAGCGAGCCCAATTCCCGAGGTCATTAATTGCAGGTAAAAGTACGTCCTCGAACCTGTAAAAATTTCAAAAATTTCAATCTTCGAAAAAATTTGTCATATTGTAATCAATTATTCGGGTTGCGTGTCCGACTATCGATTACCTAAAGCGAGCGTAAACGCTATTCCAGACTTAACCTACAGCTTAGGGTCCTTTTTGTTGGTATCAAATAGGGACAGGATCTTCAAGTACCGTCGTACGTTTTGAAATTTCAAATTATAATTACATAATAATCGCACCACTACGAAAATCTACCTGTAAACGTGTCCAACCCACCCTCTACCCTTAGCGCCACTTAGCCCAATCAAAATTCATACTGCTCATTTTCCCCCATGGAATTCACCTACGTGAACCTGACAGCTGACTCAAAATTATTTTAATTTTCAAAACGCGATCCGATTTCATCCCGTTCGTATCCCTTTCTTTCGCTCTGATTTTCGTTTGTGTCTCAAAGAGTTCGGAATTGCAGGGGGGAGGTAAAAAAATTTTAAGTAAATTAAAGACTGTTCGCAGGGATGTATTTAGAATCGTCTGTATGACTTTTCATTTCGTTTCTGCCTCGACGGGTACGAAGATACATGAGAATATTGAAAATTCGCCAAGAGGGTGATTCCGCGTTATCGATCCATCCAATAGAAATTTCCCAGTAATTCGCAGCATCTCTACCAGGACTAACCCACATTGATTCCATTAATGGCATTCGCGTATCGCAATACCCAGGCATCCCGTTCACGTAGCGAATCAGCATTGTTTGCCCGATGATCTGCCTTGTGGATTTTCGACGTTCTTGTCATTTGCCGGCAGTCAATTACGAATAAACGGCAGACCTAACCTCCAAAAGCGTTCTGTAAGTCGATGCAAGCTCACAGTCATTGGTACAGGAGTACATAAGGGCCTGCTAGGAATATGGGTTGCCAGGACGATAAGAGCTTTCCTAAACCCTTAACCAAAATAACCATCAGGCACTCCATGTAGATACGAGAGTTCCGGAAGTTCTGGTTGGGAGACCCTGAACCCGGTTATACCGGGTGGTACGAATAATACGAATCCAGAGTGTTGAGACCATAGCTCGAGGGGAGGGGGTTAGGAGAGAAGCTCCCGAGGAACCGCTTCTGCATTTTTAATTCGGCAGACTCCTGAATTGATAATTCCGTGCCGTACTCTGATCTTGCTTCGCTCTAGACTCCTGAATAAGAGAATTTCAAGAGAAATTGAACAGAGTCAGTTTTCTTATTCTTTTGAAATCCCCATAGAGTTTGTTAACGAGAGTATTTTGGATCGAAATACTTTTTTTCTCTATAATCTATTTTGATAACTTTTTTCTTCCCATATCCGATATTTATATTTTGTATACGTGGACACTTTTAAGTACCTCTACTGGGTCTATGATAACCTAGATGGTCCTGGACCGATATATATTTCGTAAGATGATTCACGGCAGGTCGCGTACCCAGCCGAAACACCCTTTGGATTTATGTAAATTTCTAGCGTGCCCGATCGGAATGTATATTAATGTAAATTTAGTATAACGTGGGGATAGAGCGTGACGTCTTCGAGTAGGAGATTCTGGTATTGTTCGGCCGTAAAGGAAAGACGGGAGGCTGTAGCGACGCGGCCATTAAGCGTGTATAAAATCTGAGGAAGATGTAGAGGACGAACTCGTTGCGCAACAATCTTGTCTGTCTCGGCAATTAACTCGATCGTCCTGAAATAATTAACAGTCGGATCTGAGCGAATACTGTGTTCTTGTACGATTGGCAAGATACAACCTGGGTTAACGTGTTCGTTAAGATCAAATTATACAGAGACAGGTTTAGGATGCATCGATGCTGTTTAATGTGATACACGTCAATGTCTAGTATAACGGGTGATCACTTTGTACTGTTATAACAGTTTCTAAGAATGAAATTATCATTGGATAATCTGTGTGATCGAATGTAATTTTTTATTGTGAATTATTAATTTATTTTCTCTTTTTTTTTCTTCTAGTCACGGCAAATCATCCACCTCAAAGACCGTGGATTCCTTTGACCAGGCCCAACAGGACAAGGCCCACTTGTAAGTAGATAATATTTTTGGTGGATATCAAGTTAATTATTAATTATTGACATTTCGTGGATTTTATTACGTAATTTCGAGTTTCTTCAAAAATCTGTCATGCACGATGACGCTTTTTTTTTGGGGACGATCTTGTCGAAATTTTAATTGGGTCAGTATAATCGCAAAGTGGATCTTGTACACTTTGGTTGATGCGAGTCAAAGGAGCATTCAAATTGTGCGCCGGAAATTTGCCGCAATTGGATGTGACGCGGGACCACGACTTCCGGTCGGAAAGGCAAGAGACTCTTGCCGAGTCTAATGCAAATTTGAATAATTAAATTATTCCGTTCTAATTTATATACGAGAGCTCGTGAGACTGCTGGGGTATAATTAGTAATATTGTTATTATATATTTTTGATTCTCATAAGGCGACCCGACGAAGCTTTCGCTCTTTAAGAATATTTTCTAGCCACTGAAAATTGAGCGAACTTTCTCCATTTAATCAACCGGAAATTGAATCGACGAAGTAACGACAGAAACGTCGGACTCTCCTTTCGATTTCCTCTCTATGAAATCAGTGGTGTGTACGTGCGTCGAGTTTGCGAATTTAACCACGTGGTTTTTCACACATGCACCCCTCTATGCGAATATAATCATGATGCAGGATAAATTGGTTCTATTTAATTTGAACGTTGCAACTCTGTCGGTTTATAATCTAAAAGGTATTTTATGCTTTGGCAGTGAATAGACGGAACATGAAATAGTTTTATAAAATTACGTGTCTGAATGCTTGCAGTTTTTATGAAAACTTGCCGTGAAATAGGTACCCTCTTAGCTCACTTCCGGAAGTCCCTACCTGGCTACAAGAGTGCCATAGCCTCTGTATGGCCGAACTAGAGAGTTTTTGTTGATCGAGAAAAAATTCAAACTCCTGAGACCCGGTCCGAACTAGGCTACTGTTCGCTTCCGTCGCAGACTCATAACACCGGAAGACAAGTCAGACTATAAAAAGTAGCGACCACCCCTAGTCGAGTTTACCGGAACTAAAGACCGTAGGAACAGGCGACTGGCCAAAGTTGTTAAATGCCTAAGAGATCATAAATTACCCTTACGACCTTCATCACTGCCCACAAAGAGCCGAAACTAGAAGCAGGTTAAACTTAAGGAGCCACGTTGTTACCGAAAGTGAACCCGGGTTAACTGTCGATCCCGGGGCAAAATGTATCCAACAGAGGATGATCAGGAGTTATCAGGTGACTGCAAATGCACCCGTAATCCGATATCAGTAGCACGAGCAAACGCGAGCTGACTTGACCTCTCCCCTAGGGAGAGTAGTAAGGGACGCTACCCGAGACTCCCTACCACTCAAACCGTCTTGGCGTATTTGCTGCGGAATGGACAGTGACATCAAAGTAACGTCATAGCGAAGTTACAGCTCCGCAGAAGGAAGTAGAAAAAGTTGTTAAGAGTGGCAATGAAAGTGAGAGAAAGAGTGACAGAGCCAAATAACAAAGTGGAAGGGAAAGCACGCACGCGCCCAAGACCGACGAAGGTCCGTGGAGGAATGAGAATCAGCCGGCTCAAGACCCTCGTAACACCAGACAGTCCCCCTCCACTCGGCCACTACAGCTGCCAGTGCTGCCTCTCGCGACAAATTTTTCAATTACAATTTCCAGTACCCGGTCACCCTCGCAGCAGCTCGAGCGTTTGTTGTGTCTGTCGTTCGTTTGAAAATACAAATATGACGCAGGAGCTTGCGTCGTCCGTTATTTACTCTCGTTTCAAAACGAAATATTATCGTGGCGCAGAAGATTCCTTACGGGCGATTCGGTACGTTCAAAGCAGACAAAACAATATCGTAACTGAATTCCATGTATCATTATAACGACGTTAATCGATTGCAATTATAAAACCCGTCTTAGTTACAGAATTACCGTAACGAAGTGCCCATTACATATCTCTGTATGCAAGAAACCTAGTAACAGCCTAAGGAGACTCATAACTCAGTGAAACTATTATGCCATTAGTGCATTATAATAATGACACGGTTAATTGATAATTGTCAGTCAATGCCATACGTGGTAAACGAGAGAAAAAAAATTAAATTTATCAATTATCATTAATTTCCACCGATACGAATCACCAGGAGAAAAATCATTTTCTTTCAGTCCCAAGCATAGTCGTACCTTGTTCGACCGAGGACGAAACGTGGCCCCGTCGTAATTAGACCGGGACGAGCAAATATATTCGACAGGTTCGGAACCAACCTTGTACGGAGTATCTGGCATTCGGTGCGTTATCCTTGTAACAAATGTAAATCGATAAATGGCGGCTGACTGGTAGCTTTGCAGTCGTCCGTACCGGTCGTGGCTGAGCGATTCTAGATTACGGTAATGGTCCTATCGCAAGGGTATCGTGTACAGTATACGGTAATTCGTGCAACGTGCCAATTATAAGATACCGCATGTCAAATTTTGATATATAAAAGGACCTTTGACCTTCGTATAATTATATAAAATTTCAAGATTCGGCTTGCGTCATAGATCATCCAATAATGATTCTCCGATCTTACTGTAGAAGATACATGTATATGTATATACGTAGTGAAGATCAATGCAGGGTTAGCCAAAGCGAAGAGTTAGGTCTGGCTTGATGAAGCGCGACGAGATCAGCCTAGGCGGAGTGAGACAAGGTGAAGCTGCGCAACCTTCCTCAACGAAGCCCACCTTGAGGAGCGGTCAGTTCTGGTCAGGATTGGTCAGTACTCTGACGTAGCAGGCTGGCGAGTTTCGCTGCCTGGAGCATCACGTCGTGCCAGGGTACCAGGGCGCACCATCTGGACAGATTTATTGCACGGCGAAGCTCGGCACGGCAGAGCACAACCGCTCCTGGCCAAAAAGAAGCCATTGTCAGCTCCTACAGAATAGAAGCAATAAATCATTTCATTATAGTTTACGCTATTCATTATTTATAATGCGATCCCATTATATTTCCGATGTACGCGGTACACTCGTCTTTTTATTCGTGGACTGTTCCTCCTGGTCCCCTCTCACCTCTCCCCCCTCCCCCGCCCCGGACCCGTGATCCTCTTATTCTTCCTCTTCCTCCATCAGGGTCCACTACTCCTACTACTACTTCTTCTTTTTCTTCTTCTTCTTCTTCTTCTTGTATACCGTTGGGAGAAACTGATCGTTGCGGAAGTTACGATCTCCGGAACGAAAACGACTGTTATTCCCTCAGCCAAAAGTTCACCATGCGGTGAAACAGAGGTTAGGTATTGGAAACTGATAGACGTGATAAGAAATCACTCTGCAGTTATAAGCTTTAGGTGTAGCGATATATAGATACAGTATACGTATATACGTGTAAAGTATATAATGAATATCTAAGTGAATTTATTTAGGATGAGAACAGACGTAATCGCCGTTTGTGAGAAGCCGCGAAGATCGTAAAAGGCAACACTGGAAATTTCTATATATATATAGTATATAGAAAAAGAGTATTAACGACTGCGGTGAAATTGTGCGTCATAATTATTTCTATTTGCGACACATCTCACGGTCATGGTCATTATATACGCGCCACATGTAAAAGACGATCGATAGTAGCCGGGACGATTATTTATTGGCGGTCACGCGTAATCATGGCCACGCAATGCGAACAGCCTCCATCTCTCCTGTACCGCAACTCGCGAGGTTCAGATCCCCGGAGCGATTTATGGCGCGATAAAGCGCATTACCGATTTCGGTATCGAATCGGGCAAACTCGTTTATTTATGACCGAGAATCTTCACCGCGCAGTTTGTCTGGCTCGAAGTTTAATTTAGTTGTCGGAGCGAACGTCAGGGGGCTACGTGGGCTCCGCAGCCATAGCAACATTTCGTTACGGAAAACCCGAAGCCGACCGAGACTCGCCGAGTCTAGCCGAGGGACGAAGGGCCCTTTAGTCTGGCAGCCGGTCTTGATATATTACTACGTAAGTGCTCACTTCTCAAACAAAGTGCCGTTAACTATGCTTTACAAACTACCAACGAGCTATTTTACACACCGACGCTACTTGCTGACCGATTCATTTAACTCGGTAAAGTGTATCAACAGCGGACTGTCGGCCATGAACTTGAACGCTCTGGTGGCGCCTCTGGTGCCGAACGGAAGAACAGCAAACAGGTGGCGACAACAGAATTAAATTAGTCGCGCGCAACAAACTCTCTGCGTTACGGCAAGCTCTTTCTTTCTTTCCAGCTTCCTTTATTACCTCACTTGGATTAAGTTTCTCTTGATCATTTCTTTTTACAAATTACTTTAGTTTGTGCTCTTTCTTTTTTTATACGCATCGTTCTCTACCTTTCTTGGTCTCGCTTCAACTTTCTTCGAGTGGACGTCACAATTTTTTTAATGGCAATTGACATTTTTACGTAACTCCTCAAGGCTCATATAATATATATTTTTTTTTAAGGTATCACGGAATTTTTTAATGTCTCTAAATGTCATTTAAGAAATATCAACCTTACGTCCCCATATTATGTCTCGTACACGATACGCCCCTATGCATAAATTAAACCAGCCTGTCTGGATTTTATGGAACTACTTTCGCGAACTCTTGAGGCAGGTCATGGCATCGATGACCTCGAGAATTCCAAAGCTGTTCTTGAATGAATCCAGCTACACGCATTTCTACGTAAACGTCAGGTCTGACGTATATTTGCCAAGAAACGAAAGAGACACGTCATTCGCGCACTGATTAAGCGATCGCACTTTTACTCTCCAGTACAAGTTTCTTCGTCGACATATTTTTTTTAACATTTCACCAATTCACGATTATAATTCGTTCTTTGAAATGACAAGTAGATAAAAATGTTCCTCACAAATAAATACATAAATTTTTCGAAACCTCACAGACGCCATCTTATCTAAGTTCCTTTCACAGGAATACTACAGATGCACGTAGTGAACAGGAAGATTAATCGGGCGGTCTTAGCGGTTAGCCATTAATCTGTAGCTCCTTATACAAATCATTTTGGTAGTCTGTCCCCGCTCTAGCCACTTATCTCCAACGTGTCCACAAGCTTTATATACCGTATGTATATATACACGTAAATACATAAGATTCTTAATTAACGTGATAATGGCGTAATCTTCATCCGAAAATCTCACGTCTTTGCATTCCCACCTGTTTCTACCTGTCTCAGGTGACTGTGTACTTTCGTATATGAAAATTGTGCGTTAAAACTGTATCAAATAATTAGTCCCACGTTCTTAAAGGATATTAGGCATTATCCTGTGTAAGCTCAGAGTGATACCAAACCTCTATACCTATATCCATCGATTATCCCGCCACACTTGTCCGCCATTAATGTCCTCATCTTCATCCCATCTCATTTTGAATCTCCCTCCTTTACTTCGATCAGCATGAAAAGCCTTCGACGAGGGGACTCTTAAATAACACCAATGCCTATCGTGCGGTGAAAAGTACAAAGGCCTTAAAATTTATTACCAGCCGCGCATTCATCCAGGAACTTGACGATCATCATGGCGACAGCTCATCCCCTTGGTCATAGGTACGTCGACCTGGAATCAGAATTCAAATAAAGATCTAACGAGGAAACACGGTCTCGCCCGTATACGAGTTTACTGTTTCAACGGTACGATTAAGTATCTTGTCCATATTGAATTTACGGAAACGAGAATTGTAAGTTTTTGTAACAAAAATTTTATCGCAGTATTCTATAGGATATAGCATGTATAGGGCCTTAAAACATAAAGCGCGTTCCAGTGGTGATGGCTGGTAAAAATAATATTGACTAATTTCGTAACACCAACCGGTGACGAACCTCTGCTGTTACTATTTTGTCCAGACGAGCCCATTATCAAGGGAATGCAGATTACACGGCAGCCTGTAGAGATGCAAGGCGAATGCGGAAAGGTAGACCTCGCGAGAGAGGAAGGGAGCAGTGACATCGTGCAATTAGTAGCTGCTACTATTCCTGCCTGTTTTATTGCACGGAAACTGCAGTGCAGGAGAATGCGCAAGAGGAACGCGTCTACCTAGTACAAAGTACGGAGACGCAGTTAAGCACGAGACATAATAAAAATACGTGAGAAACAAATAAAGCCTCGCGTACGTACTCACCGTATACGTATAAATAGCATAGAGTCACAGTCGTAGAATCTCCGTAGAGTAACCGACAGTGGATACTGCGACACAATCGAACCTGTAATAATTAACAGAAAGTCCGTGGATACAGCCGGTATTAAATTTCCGCAGGCGAAAACCAGTCGGCTATGTAGGTAGGTAGGTAAGCAACGCGCACATAACCTCTATACTGTCGTACCGGAGAGAAGCAGCCAGGGGTGTCGTTGCCTGGAGGCTTCAACAGCGGCTACTACATATTTCTCCGTGGTAAACACTTCGTGGGGAAAGTGATTAACAAGTTGGCTGGCTTTGAAGCGATGGCTTCGGTCTGGGTTCCCGGCGGAGCCGACGGTGGCGCGACCAGCGGCGTCTCCTCGACACTAGGGCTCCGCCTCGGGCTGCGCATCTGTTTAGTTTACGACTTGCAGATTCTCGTCCCTCGAACTGCCCGTTGCCGTTGGTACTACTGTCCGCTCCGTGACAAACTATCGTCCTACAGTTGGCCAGATACGGAGCAGATACAGATCTCACCGAGTCCCTATCTCCAGACACGGATCGCTTCGCATTGGTTCTTGTTCCTCGTCACCGATGCTGACTCTATATACCTCCTGGTAAAACGGACTTTGCTACAGATACAGTCGAGCCTTATCAACTTCCGGATACTTTTCTTAGCTCGTTTGATCTTTATTTTTTAGATCAAAGCCCAAGATCGATAAGACCGTCTTTGACATTTATAATAAAATTTTTTTATCTCTTACTCAAGCTCACGTCAGACTGATTTATGAACCTGAGTCCTCACGATACGATGACCTGACCTCGCTTCATTGCTCCCGTGGGATTACGTACCGGTACTCTCAGTCTCTATTTACATTCGTGAAAATAGTTTTTCCCCAGCGAAAATCCTATGGAAAGAATTACATTTCATATTACCATATACATTTGGCTGGGGATGCTGCGGATACTCGTACCTCCTCTCTCGCGTCCGACGTTCATTTTTCTGTTACATTTATCCTATATGCCGACTTTGTATATTTATTTGCTTTATATACTGGATTATATACACGCGTCTTCCTGAACTTACGAAATTGCCATTTCATTTCCAGCACCTACGCTTCGTTACCGGTCCTCGAGGCTGCCCTCCTAATCTCATTATCCGTCCTATCAATGATCCTTCGTAATAAGATATTTGCTCTAATGGAATAGCAAAAATTGATTAGCTCCAGGGTTCAAACGTCGTTATCGGTTTTATCGTTTTTCCCCCCGTCTCAGCGCCAGGGGTCAATGACGCTGGACCTCCTTCATCCGACCGTGTGTCCAAGTCTCGAGTACATCTCGAAGTGATACCTCGAGTCCTTCCTCGACCGCTAAATTCGACCTTTGACACGTGTCGAAAAGCAGGCTTGCCAATCGCTCTGGTATCCCTGTAAAAAAAATATATATACAAACACAGTAAGAACATTAGCCGGCTCTTGATAAGGCGAAAGAATTGAGGTAAAAGAAATGAGAACAACGACGACAACGCTCTCGGCCTCGCTCCTGTAATACGAAAGGGTTAAATTGCACTTTGCAAAACATCACGCGGAATGCGTCGGACGATACAGCACGCGCAGTTAATTGAATTCCGCAATGGAGACGAAGGAGCGGACGACTATATACATATATACACACTCACCTATAGTACACAACGGATCCGGCCATACGGCCCTACTACGGCTGGACCGTCTCGGCTGCTGGACGCAGCCGGCTCTTTTATAGAAACAACCTGCACTACACACTTTACCCCGTGTACACCTGGCACAGTCTAAGGCTCCTCTACGTTCTCGCCCACCTGACCCGCACTTATCTCGATTCAGGAGACTTACTTTGCTGACCGTAGCCACTTTATCAGAGGAACTACAATTGTGCCAAGGGAAAATGGATTAAATGCATTAGTCTCATCTAATCAGGACAATATAAAACAAGTTCATCCTAAGTTCCGGTATGATATCACGTATCACATTATTGTATTATATCCGTACCCAGTTGCATCAAGGAAATTAAAGTGTATAAGAACGATAAGGGTTAATTTGTGTTTCTATTAAAAAAAAATGATATTTATATAAAAAATTTAATTTATAATATAAAAATCTACGTAACCTTTTTTTTCAATTTTTACATATATATATATATATACTTCACGTCTTATTTCTTTACTACCAACCCTTACTCCTGCATCCCCCCTTGGCGCATTCAACGAGACGTGAATAATTTAACAAACTCTTAAGGGAGGATCCTTATCTTCTTTATCTGTTCGGTCTTCGCCACACGATAAAAAAGGGGCTTCCCGCGAATACGTCACTGTCTTCTCGAGGGACTATAAGGGAATATAAGAGAATATGAGGGAACATAAAAGGATCGACGGGGGCGGCCATTAACGACGCATATCTCACGCAACATCGAGCCCGAATAATATCCTCTTAACACGATAACTCCGACGGATTCACAAGAGAGATGTTGAATTCGTGTTAACTATCTGACTCGGGTTCCTCCTGGCCAGTGGTTGTAAAGCGTGGGGAGGGGCATAGGGGAGGGCGCGACGAACAAAGAAAGTATATAGTACTGGAGTATATGGGAAAGGAATAAAAAAGAAAAAGAAACTTATACCACGAAGAGAGAGCGGGGGGGGGAATAAATCCAACCCTCCGTAAATCCCGTAACGACTCTATTGACAATCGAAAAAGGGCCTGGGCCGTATTGGATGAAGCCATCGTTACCGACGGAATGTATATTCCATTGCACGAATACAATTACGGTAATACAACCGGAGTCTAGCCGACTGGTTATCTGTGGAATGGCCGAGCTTCCATCTACGACCGCACGGAGCTCCATGCGGCCCATGCTTTTTCGCTGTAGGCGGCCGCAACAGGCTGATTCCTATGGGAAAAGAATATATTTCACTGGTTGCATCCAAAAATAGAGGTTAAGTCGAACAATGCGAAAAAGTTATATAAATACCTTGAGGGTATCTGGTAAAAAAAATTTGTGGACGGAGATATCGATTTTTACTCTTGTGGAATGACAAAAATTAATATGTGTAATTCGATAAAAAAATTTAATAATGCTTATCGATTTTTAATCTACGTCCTTTATATCCCTATCATTTCATTCGATGACTGGCAGTCATGCATGGGATACCACTGGTATTGAGCCCACGCCACAGGGGTTTGGGGTTGTTCTTTCTGTTTCTGCTCTTTGATCCTTTATCTTTGTTTAATGAACTTGGAACAGTTTGTTTTTGAAAACTATGAGCATTCGACCATAACAATATCGCAATCTCTAACGGATCCACGTGGTATGCTTTTCTGTCTGATAACAGATTTTCTACATTACACCAGTATATATATATATAGTGCTTTGACCTGCCTACCATACATAGTTGCGAAACATGTTTCTGCTATTGGATTGCGGTGAGTCTCTGCTGCACCTCAATTATTTACGTTGCTACCACCCGTTCGCGGTTATGGAACCGCTGATTTACTGAGTTAACTTGACCATCCATTTCTAGGACCAAGTGAAACTCTCCTATGTGGAAGTATGAAAAAAAAATTAATTTTTTTTGTCCATTTAACTAACGGACCGGTAGTCAAGATCTTTCTTGGAAAAAATGCACTCGAGACATTAATCAATATATTAATTATTAAGGATACTAATTATAGCCTGTCTTCCGTAACCTCACGTTTATCAATCATACTACTTGAATTGGATACGTGCTAGGTACGTGAAGCCTATAACAACCTATGCCGGCTATGAAATTTCCATCGGAATCTCTTCCGGGGATTTATACCAGTTTCTTCCAAGGTTTTCTAACCGACCGGAAGTAAAGGTTACACAGCTAATTTCGTATTCAAAGTCAAATCACGGTGTGCCACGTAACATCGACGAGTCGTCATTCAGCGGATTACGTAAATTTTCTATAACTATATATATATATTCATGAAAATACGTAGTAACGCAGGTTCTATGTATACAGGGTGTACATAAATTTAAGATCGGCGAATGTCTAGGTGTGGGATTTATGCAGACGACGTAGGGAGGACAGCTGGCTTTACGATGATCCTCTTATCCTGAAGTCATGTCATTCTGGTTCCTCCGTAGCCAAAAGGGGACTATAACAGATTTGCATCTCCTACGGTTTGACGTTCTCAGTGAATCCACCCGGGGCGTCCCGAGTGATAACGTAATTGCCCACTTCCGGTTCTCGCATACAAAACTTGAACCTATTAAATGAAAGTAAATTATAAAAAGTGTTTTTTACACTCGATAGAACATCGACACGAATCCAATACTTACATCTACAGATCCTCTCCTCTCCCCTGGACACATCCCTGGACCAAATCCACCCTTGGAAATAGAATTGGGGTATGGTGCTCGTAAAAGGCTAAAATGGCTATTTCATTGCAGCGATAAAACCAAGAACTTCTCAGGCTGGGATAGTTGGCCGGGAAGTTGTATCAAGTCCTTCCGAGATTAAAGTCCTCTTGCGACTTGTGCGTCTCCACAGATTAGACAGTTTATTACTTATTTTCTGGTTAATGTCCGTCGGACCATCCCTTGAGCCGACCTCTTTGTCTTACCACTGAAAGGAGTGTATATATATATATGTTCCATGCTAAATTTTCTACCGTTTCCCTATTAGAAAACCAGTCTAATCGTCTGTGGAAAATTTACGAAGCACGTAAAATCGTGAAGTCCCAGGGAACTATGTAGACGCGTGGGAGAATCCAGTCCCGGGCGCTCGCACTGTTGGCTCACGAATGTGTTTACTTAGGAGCGAATTCGTCCCTTTGACCTCTAAATAATCTCCGTCCTCTCCATTGTCTCAGGTATATTCACGGTCATGTGCTACAACGTGCTGTGCGACAAATACGCAACGCGGCAAATGTACGGATACTGTCCGAGCTGGGCGCTCGATTGGGAGTATCGAAAAAAGGGCATCCTCGACGAGATAAGGCATTACGCCGCCGACATCATCAGCCTTCAGGAAGTCGAGACTGATCAGTTCTACAATTTCTTCCTGCCTGAGCTCAAGCACGACGGCTACGACGGGATATTCTCGCCGAAGTCGCGAGCGAAGACGATGGCGGAAAACGATCGGAAGTACGTCGACGGATGCGCCATTTTTTACAGAACGGCTAAGTGAGTAAACTTTATTTTTTTTTGTGTTGCGTAATCTGACATAATTTTAATTGGTAATCTTATAACGTGTGTCTGTATACTTTGGGTGTTTGTGTGGGGTAATCTTTTTGTCTAGACAAAGATATGACGATTTCTTCACGTTATATTAATATGGGAGATACTTTTTTTTTCTTGCTTTCTGGAAAACACTTCCCGTAGAACGTTATTTGTTGGTTTTATATTATCGGATGCTGGATCTTAATGATTTCTTTCTTTTTTTTGTCCTGACACACTTAATTACGGCAAAAGTGAGAAATGTTATCTTTCTTCTTGTCAACTTTTTATTCCAAGCATTTTTTTGTTCTTTCCCTCTCTCTCTCTCTTCTTTTTGCTCCTTTATACCAGAGGTAGAAAAATGGAGGGCTGGACCGTTCATCAGAGTGGAGTCTTTGTGTCTTGGCTCTGCCTCCTTCTTAAAGTAACCTCCGAGCACGCGCCTGGGGGCGATCTTTCATTTCCGCTTGTATACGCCCCTGATACGAAAGGTTCACAATATTTCACTTCCGTAAAAGATTCTTTGGCGAATAACAGAAATAATTCATCTGGTATTTTCGATAATCGATTCTCTGTACTGTGGTTCTTTTCGGCATATGCAAATTGTCACTAGGAATTGATTGATCGGTTTTTGAAAATTCCCTAGGGTCATAGATATTGCATAATCTCGTTCTTCGATCTTCCAGTGATACCGAAACTTTAATATACCTAACCTTATCAGTGGACAGTTTAATAGGTTTTCGGTATCTCGGTTTTCGGTGACTGCGAAAAGGACCCGGGTGATCGAAGGGCGACAGTGGCCGAATTTAGGGTCCTTTGGGTACAACGGAATTCGTTAGAGGGTAACGTCCTCGGTGGGTCGTACGTCAACCTGGAGGGATAAATTATCCAATGCGAAAAGGTCAGTTTGTCCTGGAAAGAAATTCCACGAGTTATTAGATATTTATGTATCTTTGTAGTTTCATGAAAACGTTAATGTGCACTTGACGTTCCACGAGACGAGGACATATATACTTTCGGATATCTACAAAGCCATTGCGAGTTCTTAATTCTTATGGCGCCACTAACGTTAGAATTTCCTTAAGCGACGAATGGCCAAAGTTTATCGGGCTTCTCGCGACCTTTATGACCGTAAAGTTACGGCATTTATGAAAAACGGGCTCGCTGCCAAACTGCCGGAGTACATTAAGAATACTCGTATTACCGGGTAAAAGTGTATGGCAGTTGTTGTAAGGAGTTCATGTGGAAAAAAAAGAATATGTCTCCCCTTTCACAGCGATGAGAGACTCCTGGTGGAAACCAGACGCGACGCATAATGGCGTAGCTCATCCTATCGTTGTTTTCTTCATGACAGATTTATCGTCAATGTTGCAGTTTAATTGAATTCCAGTTTGCAACATTTGTTAACGAGACGTCCGGGTTCGTCGTGCGCTGATAGGCCATTACTTGGTTACATGGCGCAAGGCCGTTTCGCCATTTTTTTTTACATTTCATATTCAAATATAAACGTGTAGCGATATTTGAAAATTATTCAACCAGTTCGTTTATGTCAGATCAACGTGCTAAGTCTAATCGTTATATCCACGCTGTTTATTAACACTTGGTTTAATATATATATATATATATATATATATATCATACCGTAACACGCGTACCAACTAGACGATAGAATCTTGTACGTTATTTATGCACTTGATGCTGTGCTAATAGTTTTACGGGTTAGTTCGTAAATCTGTATATATACCAGTCGATTAGGTTTTATTTGTAAAACTAAAGTTCCGCCCCGTACTACAATTGCTGGGTTAACCCAGCAATTTAATGTAGCTCGGGGAAAAATTCAAGTTTTCAAAGTCGACGAACCAACGACCGGAAGTTGTTGGAAAATAGTAAAAGAAGATCTGCGAAGAGAAATTTTAGTAGAAAGAGCATACGTCATTGCGCTTGAAATCACATGAAAACTAAAATATACGTACTTAGCTCTCTTTCCGATCGTAGATTTGAAACAGTCGTATTTCAAGGACTGCACACGCCTCGAATTGATAGAATACCACGGGCCTTCTTCCTCGGTCGCCTCTCAGCCCTTACGAACTTTCCTGTTAGTTGGAACGGAAAGTTGTTTGAAGTACGACACGCCGGTGGCAGATAGATATAAACTTTTTGAAAGCATAGCCGAGACGACAGCCAGTGGAGTCGATACTTCCGCAGCATCTCTGTGAAATGGAGTGAAGCGTTCATCATGCTCGAGTTTCGAAATCCTCAAGAAACTTTATTTTCTCTACATGAAACGATCAGTCGTAAAATTTTCGCCATATTGAGAATTCGTAAAGATTGCTGCACCACGTGAGTAGTCAATAACAGAAGAATTAAGAACATTGAAGAAAAACGTCATTCAATTACAGAGACTGTAGATAAATGACGTACCGAGAGTCAAGTAAATTAAAGACAAATATATCGTAACAATATATTATTCCGAAGCTTCACAACGAGCAGTAAATTATATTTTTCTGAGAAAGATATGATACGATCCCGGTAAGTAGTTGAGTCAGAATATCGTGTTCCAGTAAGTGGGAAAAAGAAGCTTACCTTCCGACTACCATCGTAAATCCTACAGTCGAGAAGGAAAATAAGAAGCTCTTAATTCCAATCTCAATCAAAGATAAGCTCCAAAGAATCTTGAAAACACCCGCGTTGCTAGAACGCGAGATGCCATTTTGAATTTGCCGTTAAGTCGTGCGTCAGTGATTCCAATCGACGACGCCAGAGCGAGTTACTAGTAACTGTCATGGCCGCCTCCGTATCCTTCTTGACTGCGAGTCTCCTGTACTTACTCTTTAGTGCGCGCTTGCTTTCACTCCGTGACACGTAGTTTCATGTACGATAATATTTACTGTGGATTAACGATCCCAATGGAAGCTGCAGCAGTGGCCTTAAGCCGAAGATGCAGCACAGGGCGCGGTGCGGAAATATTGGATATCGCTGCTCGCATCTCAGAGGATAACAAGATACGAGACAGAAATGGCCTGGTGCACAAATGGCCTCTGTTACCAGCTAACGTACTACGTATACCGATTCCTCGAGACTAAACGCAACGTCTTCAAAGGCATCGCCGTACGATCCTACCTGCGAGAGTCGTTATCGATTCGCTCCCTGTTACACGGACAGCAATGAATACGGTAGCATTGCTGGGCCAATAACGTATGTATATCGATATTGCGGAAAGTGCAGCACACCTCTTTCAGTACCAAGGTAATTTTTATGATTTAAACTAACCGCACTCGTAGAAAGAATGTACAGACGAAAAGAAGAAACGATGTAGACGATTTAAATAAGACATGTAGCTTAGGTAGGTTATGTAACTATTCAAACTGATGTTGATGGAAGGTAAGGGTGTCCTAGAGCATGTTGAGGGAAACGCGATAAACGACGAAATAGCATGATCATAGCACGGTACAATAGTCTTGTTTATTTCTCAAAGGAAGTTTGCAACGTAATGATAGCTACCAAGTGATACAGGTTGAGAACAATAAGGAACCCCGAGTCCCTAGGTCGGCGTTACGCACCGTGGCTACTTTACAGATGTTACGACAGACTTGAAAGAGTAAGCGAAAGGTGTAAAGTGTAAAGGGTGCATAGATAGAATCTAAAAGGAGTCATGAGGTGCGGCCTCAGCACTTTACGAGGGTTCACGGATTAGACTTTTATGACAGCCGCTGTTAACTCAGCGACGTGATTTATCGCCGCTGACTGTTTTACTGGTTTCCTTACTGCTCCTGTAACTGTTACGGTCAGGTGTCAACGTGAAAGTGTCGTCGAATTGTAGCCGAAAATACTTAGCAATTTTTTTTGTTATATCGCGACAGAATTATACCAGATCAGGACGGAACAAGACGATTTTCTTTTACGTTTATCAACTGCCATTTAAATTTCTTTGTTTCAGGATTGTAGAACCAGTGAACTCAGTTCACGATATACAATTTGAATGCCAATAATTATTAGACTGGAAAGACATTGAAGTCTGCAGTTGACGTATTCTACTCCTCTCGTCTATTCGATCAATGGATTCTTCGTTTCTCTCTAATTAGCAGGTATTATCTGTGAAAGGGTTCAGTTGCTCTTCAGTCTCAGTTCAGCTGCAGATAAGTCGTGCAATTGTGCAAGTCAGAATTAATAAAGGGAACCTGGAATTTCTCTTCGAACTAGGTCGATTGGAGGAGCAAATTCATTCGTGCCTTAAGAATGGCGTGTTTCGTTAACGTTATTTTTGGGGTTTTCATTGTTTTCTTGAACGGCTGCCTCACGCAATGAGGAAACGCGAATCTACTGGATTTCGAATGAGGAATCGATTTGTATCATTGTATCCAAGAATATCGTTCTTTCTCTTTTTCTCTCCCACTTTGCACTTTGCTATACTTACTCAATTTTCAAAAAGCATCTGTTGCACCTCTCAACGGCATCAATTCAATCTACTTCACTGCTCCATATACCTGAGGGGAATGATGGGCCGTAATAGGATTTCGCCAAAGAATATATTTTCCGAATTACGTGCTATACATCGACAAGCAACATTGTATTCTACATGTAATACGTGATACGCCTGCTTACAGGTTTTCCAAGGAAAATCGTACAATCTATACATATATTTATGTCGTATACGGGAGAGCAGAAGTACCTCTTCCACGAAGCAACATCCTTTGCACAAGCAGGAAATCATGTTTGACATATCAAACCATGACGCAGGCACATGAACCAAAACTGAAAATGAATGTTAATTCGAAATTTTGAAATACCCCATTTCAATGGGATATGTGAAACACTACATTTCCATTACAGAAATGCCAACCCTTATGGCGTATCATAAACCTTACGCGTCATGTATATAGATGCAATTTGTGTTATCAAACCGCATAAAAGCTCTTTCAAGTAATACAATTATTCTACACGAATGCCGTGTATTTGATATGCTCTACTGAATTGCCTTTTTTTATTTCTTTTTCAGATTTACGCTAATAAAGGAACATTTAGTGGAATTTAATCAACTTGCCATGGCTAATGCGGAAGGTTCGGATAACATGTTGAATAGAGTCATGCCAAAGGACAATATCGGTTTGGCAGCCCTACTCAGGACGAAGGAGGCCGCCTGGGATAATGGTGAGTGAATTACGTAACATGTTAAATGATTTAAAAAATATTTTTAATCCTTACGTAACGTCCACGAGTTTATAAAGGGGTAGGTACGTCCAGGTTCGTCATTGGATTTCTCTTAAGCACAGGATTTAACATGGTATCTGCAGTAACGATGCTGGACCACCTTTGTCTCCTGTGTATAAATTTAATTTTGAAAAAAGCCTCTCGACTCACAGGGCTTTCCAAAGTCCCTTTGACGTACCAGCCGTTGGATAAAAAACGCAATGTCTATCTGTCATCTACTTCTTCAAGCAAAAAAGGATAATGACGACTGATAAAACCCAATAGTCGCTGTACCGTTCTCCCGGCGCTCATTAAACAACTTCTTTATCACTGACTCTTTGGATTTACTAGTTATTCCGGGCATTGATGTTACTCAAACAATGGAAGCTTTACCCGTGACAGTGCAAGAAAAAAAAGGGTGCAGCGAGTAAGAGAAATAGAAATAGTATAAAGAAAAGAAGGACGGAATCGATGGATAATAGAAAATTCTCTGAAGGAGCGACGTTGAAAATCGCTGATTGCGAATCGCAAGTAGTCGATAAGCTTATCCGTCGACGTCCCAATAATCCATAAATACTTGTCTGCCAGTTGCAAAGGCTTTCGACATTTTCTTTTCTATGATCTGCATATTTTCCCGAGCTTCGCGCAGATGTATACGACGTATCGTTCGTCCGGTAGATTAACTCCACCGTCTCCCTCCCCGTTCGCACGGCCCTGGCCTTTGGGAATTTTCTTTTATTCTACTTTTTTTTTCCAGAATACATGTAATTGGCCCGCAGTCTGCACTGTAGTAACGCAATTGCAGAGTTAACGTTCCTTTAAGGATTATTATCGCAGGCGAGGGGTGTATAATTCAATATTTTGCCAGGACGTCGTTACGTCCCCGTGACAAATGGCGGAACGACACCCCATAACGATCGCAAGGGGCCGACGGGAGGAGCATTTCAGAGGGAAAAACAACGCGTAACCGTCGTTCATCGAGCTTTCTCGTGTATAATGACTTTTCGCCGTTGACGGTTAACGAGCGTTAGAATACGCATTTCTGTAATTCAAGCCAATTAACGGGCAATCAGCCGTAATCGATGGAGGGTTGCAGCTTGATCAGTAAGCAGTATAAATTGGCACAGTGAAAAATAACATCTGTACAGGACCCAAGTCTCACAGGGATGAGTCCCAGCTAATAAATCTGTGCCAACCGTGGCAGACCTCCTGCGTGTCCTTCTGGATGCCATTACGAGAGGATTAATAAGTGCGTTGAAATACGAGGAGAAGTATCGAGCAAGAGGATGCACAGAAATATGGCCGCCACTGTTAATTGCAAAGTCCCTGGAGATCACACGCAAAGTCTTCGTACCTGGCGACAACACCAAAATCGCATTAGGATTAACCGACTATAATAAACAATTCTTGTCTTCGCTCTCCGCGTCCGTAATTCTATGCGAGTTCTCACGTTTACGTTACACGTCTACGACGTCTCTGTCCCCTCTGTCCCCTCTGCTAATTACGCCCAAAAGAAATGGTCCGGGAAATACTTCCCTCAGAATTTAGCCTGTTACAAAATTCAACCGCATAATTAATCTCTGACACGCAGAGCAGGTCGCCCGGACCTGTCCGATACGCGTTCCTCCCTTGAATACCGAACGAGACGCTATGTGGAAAATCGAAAAAAACCGCAAGCAGCTCCGGTTACTAATTAATTAATTACGCGCACGAAACCCCATCGTCCTCGCCAGTGTAAATTGAAACGTACACTCGGTGGACCAGTCATCCACGATCCTACCTCGTTCCGGGTCACCAGTTACTCTCTATGACAACTCCTTACGTTATACCGCACAATATAACGGCTGACCCACGTAGTCATCCGAATCCGTAAAAATGGAATATTCAAATCACAAAAAGCGAACGAGCAGATATCTCAATCCAAGAATCAATCAGACTCTCGCGTAGCTTAACAAGGCTCACTTTTATTATATCGATTGGCTGGAAACGTGCGTAGGTCGAAGGTCAGATGTCATCGAATGAAGTTGCGTGACGTTAGACAGGAGAGGGAAGGCATCCGGCGTCCGAACACGAAGGTAGTTTCTTTTATCATCTGTGTCTTCCTTGCTGTCTACCCCCGTTGCCCTCTAATGCTCTGGTCATTCCAGAACTAAGATCAAGGGCTGGTCCAGGGCACGGAAGCCCGGAAGCGAGCTGGAGTTCGAAGAAAGCAAAAGGGAAGCGACACTGGTTGGCGAACTGATTGAACGAGGAGGGAAGGATGAGCAAGGCTCGATGGGAATGTAAACGGATGAGTGGATACTGTGGGGAGGAAGCTGAGGGGAGGGGAGGAAGCTATCGCAAACGCATTCGGGTCGTGAGGCCAGAGGAGTGGCTGTAAAGGCTTTCACGGTCGACAGCCCGATATTATTAGCTCTGACACTTTGACTGCCATAGAATTTATGATTGGCTTCGGTGTACGGGTCGCAGAGGGCGCCCGGCAGTCAGCCACACCAGCCAAGAAGGAAGCCAGGGAGCTGTCGGGCTCTCTGGGCTCTCGCTCCTCAATCCCTTGGGGAACGACCTACCGACCGATTCGATCTGAAAAAGTTGGACTCTTTATAAGAGGCTGCCAGCCGATAAAAGCTTTCTTGCAAACCTACTCTTACGATATTGATTCCTTGTTATTTATTGCCCGAGACACGGCCTGGCTCACTTCTGTACCCAAGAAACTCGGTCCGGGACCACCAGTCCGACATTGAGATACTCATGCTCCATTTTAATCTTAAATTATTTATTTTTATTTCTGGAAATGACTGGTAGTCCTCTCTATCTTTTTTATGGATTATCAATTTTCCTTCTCTATCTTGGATCGTCTTATTGAAATGTCTTGGAACATGAAACATCGTCATAATCCATCCTCTTGAACTCTCTTCTGCGTCATGCCGAGCTTTACTGGCTACCTATGTGCTCTTATGGTGCTGATTGTTAGGTGGGTACTTCGCACGGTATTGATAGGTTAGAGCTCTAGGCACGGAGGGTAACAGGAGGTTGCTCGTTACGGACGGCTCGTAAAGATCATGATTGAAGATTTTGTTGGCAGCAGGTGCGTTCGATTCTTCGGAGCAATGGCGTCGGATAGCGCAGAGATAGTGCAATTAGATTCGTGTTTCCAGCCGGAATAAACTCCTCGGTATCGAGACGGCGCTCGTTTACAATTCGTTGGGCGTCGTGTAATTGTGATTCACGACTGTATCTTGTGATTTTAGATCCTTCCGCTTTCATCCGATAATTTTATGCGTTACTTTATGGGTTTGGATACTTCATTTGTGGCAGGTTTAACGTGTCACAAAGATTTTTTATTTTTTTTTTATCTCAATTGATGTTCCTTTACGAATTTACCTTGAAACCTTTAGATCTTTTTATATTACTGGGATTTTATGGTTATTTATTGTAAACTCCGTTCCTTTATATTCTTTCAATTTATTCGTGTCTGTCTGCTCAGTGGGATTAGTTTGACGATTCACGGAATAATTTTTTTTTTTCATTTCGGTAGGTAATTTCATTCAAAAATATTGAAGGGCCAATAAGCTTCACATCCACTCTCGCAACTGCTTCGCAGAAACTTTTTTCCGACCTGTTGCTCATAACTCATAGGTGATTTAAACGATCCGATTAATCGAATTTTTTTTTATCAGTAAGAGTATCACCAGCAGCCCATTGTTACACGGATTTTAAGTATCATAACCTGGAAATAAATCACCATCGATCCTACTGAATTTTATTGGCTGCTGGTCTACAGAATCTCATTGAGGATTCGAGTATTGACGTTATAACCTGCGCACCATATTTAGAGTGCGCAGTGGGTAATCGCGTTTACGACGAAGGAAAAAGCGTTTGTCGGCCTTTAGTCGAGGTGCCGGTAAAAATAATTAAAATCCGCGGTAATGATTGGCCATGCTCCGATACTTTCAATTACGAGAAGTCAATGGCGGTAGAAAAACTAGGAGGTAATAATTCTGGGAATCGCAACCGTTCTCTTTCTCTCTCTCTCTTGGTGGGGCGGGTGGGGGGGGGGGGCTGCCGACGGGCTTGTGTACGAACGCCGTTTTCTCGCTGACTTCGCGCGATGTTTGCGAGCGCTTAATTGCTTTAGCAGAAAAACTTGAAATTGTGCGGCCGCAGATAGCTCGAGCTTGGCACACACCTTGTGAATCATCGAGAAATTACTTCGTTCACTGCGATCGGATACTTCTATTACGATAGAGAAGTTTTTATGACGTCGCCCCTGCAGGAAAATGGCTGCTTCTGCAATGTAAATAGAGGTAAAAGCGTTTCGTGTCGCGTTCAGCGAAATTCTGGAACTAATCTAACAATCCTCGACCGCGTATCTCTCTTGATCAATTCTGATTTATAGATGGTCGTCATTTACGATCAAAACTTGTTACCAAGTATTCGGTGTCCCTTTGACGGTTGATCGATGACGACGTCTGGGGATACTTTAATTAAATTATCTTTGTAATTGCAGTTTAATGACTTCGCGAGAATACGATTTATTGGTTTACTCGAATGGTACTCGGGATTTCACGGGAGTATACCAACTATTTCAGAGAAATCAACCGCAGTCTGAAACCAATTTGATTTCACCTATAAAAATGACTTGAGTAGATACTGAAACGCCGTCGAGCTAACTGACTGCTGCGTTTAAATCAATGGCTTTAATGTTAATGTAAATTGCGGGAACTTCAATATACTTTGTCTCGTTAATCGAAACGTCGTTTCGCTGGAATTACGGTATAAGCTGGGACATTACTGATGAACCTCGGTACGCTTCAACTGCTTTACGGGCGTCTTTATCCTTGTCTCGATCGATGGCTTTTGTCCGTTACAGTTTTTACGGTACATGCTTGATTTACTGTGCGTGACGTCTGGTTTAGGGTTTAAAAGATATCTTGAGTAACTGCACTTTCTCAATTCGTTTTGGGAATTTTCGTATAAGTACTGTTTCTTTAAATATTTTTTTATTCGCCCTGTCGGCTTACGAATGATAGAAATTATTTGTACAAGTGTCGCCATCTCGGCAGTGTGCCTAGAAGAGTTTGCAGAGCAAAGTAAGTATACGGTTTCCGTTTTATAGTGTATTCCAGTGTATTCATTTCCGTCTCGCTGTCAACATCTGGTTTTTCGTTAAATCTGGGAGTAGAAGGACGCGTGCATACTCTGTTCGCGAGATAAAGAATGGCCGGGTATACTGGTCAGGACAATTATTGGTCCCAACCACCTCAGAGCCAATACAACTTTGATACGTCAGGGTTTGGTCAACCTAACCAACAATTTGAGTTCCAATCGTACAGTGAACAACAGGCTGGTGATTATTCGGCTTATCCACAGAAAGGCTTTCTTGATCCTACACAAAATGTGTACGGTGGTGATATCTACACACAGGATGACTATGTCAAGGGTAAGTTAAACTTTGAATAAGTATTGTGTCGGTTGTACTAACTCTGTTACTTTGCGACACAGGGACTGCTGGTTTTGGCGAAGAAGAAGACGAGCCACCATTGCTAGAAGAACTTGGGATAGATCCTGATAGGATTATACAGAAGACTTTAGCTGTACTAAATCCATTTCATAGACGAGGACAAACCGATGATGCAAATTACCTTTTGCAAGATTCCGATTTAGCTGGACCTGTTACATTTTGTTTAGCTCTTGCTGCATTTTTACTATTGGCTGGGTCTAAAGCTCATTTTGGTTATGTTTATGGCCTTGCAGTTACTTCTTGTATAATGATGTATGTGCTACAATCTTTAATGAGTAGCACTGGTAATATTACACTGTCATCGGTTGCCTCGGTTTTGGGTTACTGTATTTTGCCAGTCGTTGCTCTTGCGGGGTTAAGTGTGTTCACTACTCTCAGAGGACCCATCGGTTTGCTTCTGTCTGTGTTGGCAGTTTCGTGGGCTACTTTGTCTGCGTCAAGACTATTCTCTGCTATGTCTGGAGAAGAAAAGCAACGCCTGCTAATCGCTTATCCTTGTCTTCTTCTTTATGGTGTATTTACGTTGATAGTAATTTTTTAAGTAATTACAAATTCTATGGTGTTAACTCAAAAATTGAATGTGGTTAATGAACTGAACATAAGGAGCCCAAGAGTGATTCTTACCAGAAAAAAAAAAACGAAATTTTTGTGCCAATAACATTATGGAACATTGCTGATTATAGGAAAATAAAATCTTGTAACGTACCTGTATCAGTTATATTAGTTCTGAAATCAACTCTTGAATCAAACTTTTTGGTATACCCGTATATATATATATATATATATATTTCTAGCAATATATAAAGTGCTTTGCGATAAAATGCAATCAGTAATGCCAGATGTCACAAACGATCATTAGTCTGGAATTAAGCTGGAACTATTTCTGCTGAATCTATTGTATGTTCATTTAAAAAATGTATTTATAGTGATTTCACAATCACAAATATATTTTTATTCCTTACCACGACTTCAAATAATACATGGTAAATCTACGGATTTCCTAGAACTAAGTTATTTGTTATAATTTGTAAATAAAGTTCCTACTGGAAATACAATATGACATTTTATTACTTTTATCTTTACTCCCCATAAAATAAAATGCAAAAATTCTCTACTTTCTGTGATCACGTCGACCAATGCAAATATTTAAATAATTAAATAATTGTCTATTCAACACTCGTAATAATTCTACCAACGAAGAACTTTATAAATGTCATCTATATTAAAATTAACTCATTGCCTCATATCGTACTATGTCAAACAACGAGCTGAACCATAATTTTTTATATTTCCAGGCCTGCCCTCGGACCCAGCACAAGTTCAGCAACCTATCTTAGTTTGCACAGCGCACATTCACTGGGATCCTGAGTTCTGCGATGTCAAACTAATTCAAACAATGATGTTAAGTAACGAATTGCGTTCCATTCTAGACCAAGCAGGCCAATCATTTAGACCTGGTCACAAACCTGACTCTTCTAATGTTCAATTACTGCTCTGCGGTGACTTCAATTCTTTACCTGACTCTGGTAAGTCTCATCGTGCCCCTTCAACCTTAACAGTAATTTAGCAATATCATTAATAAAAATCACTTCTCATTGTCACAGGAGTGATCGAGTTTCTAACATCTGGACGGGTGGCATCAGATCACCGCGACTTTAAAGAGTTGGCTTACAAATCATGCTTACAAAAGATCTCTGGCTGCGAAAAGCCTAATGAATTTACACACTCGTTCAAACTTGCATCGGCATACAGCGAAGATATCATGCCCTATACGAACTACACGTAAGTCGTACTAACTTCATAAAACTTAAATCCCTGTTACAGGCGTATCCCACACGAGGTGATCCTCTTAAAATAAATATATCTCCAGCTTAACCGACTACATTTCTTTTTCTCTTTCAGATTTGACTTCAAAGGAATAATAGACTACATTTTCTACTCGAAGCAGAGCATGGTACCACTGGGACTTCTAGGCCCTTTGAGTGCTGACTGGTTTAGAGAACACAAAGTGGTTGGTTGTCCTCATCCCCATGTACCATCCGGTAAGTTTTACGTTCAATTTGATTCTCTAACTGTCAATCCTAATTAGAGAGGATCCATTCATCGAACGATCGATGTCATTTATATTTCACGTTGCAGATCACTTTCCTCTGCTAGTTGAACTGGAAATGACGCCAACAGTAGGAACGAGCAACGGTTTGATCTCACGCAGGTAGCAGCCGCTGCGATCTAGGCCCAAGTAACAATAAGGAAAATAATAAATAATAACGATAATGAAAGCCCTATCGCTCCTTCTCTTACATTCTGGCTCTAGCAATACCACTCGCCGTCGACTATTATTACTCTATAATAGCGAATACTACAATACTCCACATTGCCGCACATTCAAAAAGCCGACAGACACTGATTAATAATTCTTATGACCAGGTGAAGGGAGCCGTGTTGTAATGCGTTTAGCCCATGTATAGTGTATTGCATTTTTAAGAAGTAACTTTCCCATACTAAGGATATCGTAATGTCTATTATCATGGTAATATGTAGATACCTATTTTCCTACAAAAAGAAATGATAAAAAAAAAAGAAAAAGATGAAGATGATATTCCGATCAAGCCTCTGTGATATTGACATTAACAATTGGAACAATTTCACATATTTATTAACAAATATTTAGCGTCTACTAGTTGAAGCCCTGGCCTCTTCCTAAATGTCATTACAACATTCTCCAAGCCAACTTTTTGATATGAATGCTGCCATCCACTGAGAAATTGTATTTTTAAACAAAACGAAGACAAAAAATATGAAAGCATACACGCTATACTGGGCTGTGCGAAGTGATTGGAGTTGACTTAACAATTTCAATGCAAGTACAAATCTGTTCTTATTGGCCACGTATATTGATAATGATAATGTTATATAAGGAAATAGGTAATATTGTAGCGAGTGTATTTGTAAGTATGATAATGTAATGATGTTCACGTATCATAGTGTCGTAAAACTTCAGTTTACATTCACTCATTAGCAATTGTTCAGTTCCATTTATTAATGTATACCGTATCGATTGTCTGCTACTTGCTCATTCAGTTGCGAAATGGCGAATCTACGTATCTGAAGTAATTTTGAACATTCGCTCGCCGGTTTCACCTTTGACTACCCTAGCGTAAGTGCAACCTTTTTTTTTGTTTTCACAATCTACTCTACTCAATCACACGTGCAATCTTACGAGCAACTTTTGTCTTTAAAAAAAAACCTAATGAAGATTCATGAGACAGTCGAGAGAGAAATTTATATTTTTTACCTACAGAGCCACGTGCAATATTATTATATGAATTTTGAATTTCGGATAATAGGACATCGGAATGTCAATGTCTCTTGAATTAAGTGAATCAAATAATTGTAAGTGATTGGCACAATTTATTTTGCAATTCAGATTTTAATATATTTCAGATTTCAATATTTATTCAATATTTAATTCTTGAAGGAATACGTATATCGAATCACTAAGCTTCACGAACACCAACGTTCTTCATTGATGCTGTTGATTTTTTTTTTTTTTTAATGACGTTCGGCTCAGGTGTAGTAAAAGCCGTTCGAATGATTTTCTAAAGCGCCGTCGACGGCACTAATGGACAACTGAATAAAGCAAGTAGTAAGAAGGATGAGGTTTCTTCATGCCGTAATTGTAGTAAATGTTGTATAAAGTAGGTAATTGCATTTTAGTTTTAATGAACAACTGTAGGGTTGGTAATTCTGTATTTATATATTGAATTTGTCGAATGTGTTTGAAATATTTTTCTTATGTCAATGCATATTGTAACGTTTCTCCGACAAGATACACCAAACTGAAACCAGCTTTCTAAATGATCTTTGGCCTAATTTCATGTGACGCGCCGAGTGTCATTTATCAGTTACGAAATTCAATATAGTTTTCAACTGAAACGCATCTTCGGATGGCAGTGAATGTTAAATACGACACATCGATCATTCTTGCCAATTGGCAAGATCTTTTTTTTATCAGTATATATATATATATATATATACTTAAAATTTCGACGGTAGATTTCTCAGAGAAAAATGTCAATCCCGCTCTAGTCTTTTTCTTTTCTTTATAAAAGAAAAAGGCTAGATACATACTTTTATCTTGTCATCCGTAATTCCTCTTGTATTCAGTTGCATTTTTTGTTTTTCAAAAAAAAAAATTCTCCCGATACTTTATCGATACTCGGAACAATGAAATTGTTCGTCGCTAAAATGCCTATGCTTTTCGTATACTGTGTGAACTTCAGTGCGCGTCGACGTAACAATTACAATTTAATTTACAGTTACTGTTAGGAAACGCGTGACAATGTGATTGAAACAATATTGCCTTTCGTCCGAACCATTCCGAGCATTATTATAACATACGTATTAATGAACTGGCATAAGAAGACTTTGCGCTACGCCCAATGGCAATCGTGATCCTTTGCGTTGAACGTCCTCGAAAATATTTTGTCCTGCGTATGCGTGCGTTGTCGTAATAAATGTAGAGAAATTTTCAAAAGGACCACACAGTACCGATTGAACTGAAAAAAAATTATTCGTCATTTAAGGGGAAAAGAAAAACTCACTTTTCATTGTCAATTTAACTCAAAGCCACGCAACAGCGTTTGGTAACGATTTCGCTGTACAGCTGCACGTACACGGCACAAGCGAACGATAATTTAATTTAAAATAAACGTAGAAACCACTGCCGCACGTTTACCAGGTGCCAAATTATAGCAGCACGCAGAGGCAAGGAAGTATTTACGAAAAAGGACGAATAGAATATCCAACGACCGAAAATAACCACCGAGATTCACAAAGCTTAACGAGATATCACGTTACATTCGATTACCTTACAATTAACATGTTACTTTATAAGAATATTCCTGTCGAACCTATTGTTAGCGATAGTGGGAGGGTGGCTGGGTGGATGGGGAGATAATTAAGTGATTATAAACCAAATTATTGGCACACGAGAGCATAGGTATTTCCGAAAAAGTTTCTATGCCCAAGGAATGCGTGTACTATGTTCCATTGAGGATAACAGTGATTATTATTCGTTAACGAGTCCACTTTTTTTTCTTTATATTTCGATACACGCAGTTCCCTTTTTTCGCAATTTACATTGGCGTAACGGTCGCCGCGTTGCGATTGCGAGGCAAAAGTGCTCATTGCGTTTGCGAAATTTTAAGGCCATAGAAATTTAACACGTGGGATTCGTCAGGACTATGTGCTTTCGATGGATCATTATTTTACTCTATTATTTCTATAAGTGCGTGCGTACAGGGCATTTCATTCGACGAGTCGGATTATAAATTTTGAACTCATCCCAGCAAAGTCATAGTCCCGTGCAACCCCATTATTTTTTATTCCTAGAGTTTGACGGGGGTGGGAGTTTAGTCACATTTCTCACTTGTTGGGCTTTATTGAAATCTCTTTGATAGTGGGGAACGAGCGTGGGCTGTCACTTTTCTCGAAATTCGACTCGTTTTACGAAACGCCCTGTATAGCGATGGAAGATCAGTCGACGAACCTGCAACGAAATTTGTCGGTGGTTTAAAATAAGGGTCTTGCGATTGTTGCCGTTAGCGAGCTGTTGATCTTCAGGATTAATGATCGATAGATCTCTCTGTCCCAAGTGACAAAGTCTGAAGGTACCTTGATCATTGCGTCACACTAGGGACAATTTCAAAGTTACGTTACGTCATTGCTTGCATTCTGTTTGAAGATAATATTTAATTTTCTTCTTTTTGGTCAGCCTGAAATACATTCGGTTACTTGTTACTCGTTAGATAACGTTAAAAGGGGGTATATCATTTATTGATGCGTGACCTTTGTACCCAGAGTCCCTTTCGCATTGGTGAAACGATAAGCATGGGAGAAATAATGCGAAAATTCGCAATCGTTGGCTGGATTGGAACAGAAATTTTTTTACGTATGATTTGTCGACGATAAAGATAATTTCTGCGAAATCATTTTATTCTGTCAATGACGCGCGTGCTGCGTTTCAATGCAGACTTTTTATTAAGATTTTTATTCGATAAAAATTACGAATTTTCGTATTCGCATGCTTGTCTACCGTCTTGGTATTTACGTTTCGCACAGTCGACGAATGGGAGACGGCAAAGCCGATTTCGCAATTCTGGAGGAACGTAAATTTGCACAAATGGTGAAAAAAAAATATTATGGCGCTCCTTGGGATTAGCATAGATTATCGATGGACTCGCTAACTAAAGACTCTTCGTTCTTACCGATTGGCATAATTTTGAATTCGCATAATGCAACTGGCACATTGGCAAGGGGTCATTGTGTGATTTTATTTTACGGTACTTTAATTACCGTCTTAGGATATCGAGCGTCTTCTTGCGCTGTGTCGGCTGCAATTAAATTCGTTAATTAATCAAATAAGATAACGAGCCTCGGCAGCAACTGCGATTTCTAGGGATTAATCGATTTTTCTTTTTTTTTTTGGATAATTAATTGTAATATAACTGAACGCTGTATTTCCTTCGGTAAAACAAATGTCGTGTATCGTATCGTCGTTATATTACGCTTTCTGGATAAGCTTGATGAATCGTATCAATAATTAATAATTAATCATTGTTTGATTCGTGGTTAGGTAAGATATCATCTCGCAGACCCATATGATGCTGAGGCAAAATCTCTAGAAAAACCAATTATTAACCCGCTTAAAGCAAAAACGACTTGATTAACCCAAAAAATTTCGTTAAGGATAATAATTTTGACAGACAACATTTTATCGTTATCACCAACAAATAAGAGTAATTCTTTAAAAAACTGCCAGTTACAATCAGCTTGTAAATTCACGATAACAATAATATCTCTTACTTAAGCAATTATATGAATTACTATCGTCCAGCTCCTGATTGTCTAAATTGCAAGTCAGAGCGAGTGCTTCGTAAACGGTCTAAGAAAAAAAAAATAAGTCATTAACTAATTATACGACCCTGACAATACGTACATCCGAATACGCTTATAACTTCGAATACACCAGCGATCCCTTTCTCAAAACTTTAAACTGCGACCCAAAGCGAACTACACTTTTCATCGTCATATCCACCCCTCTCGCCCCTATCACGACTATAATGACGTTTTATATAAATCTTGAAAAAAAAAAAAATTATACTAACCACACGTGACCTCGTTCATCGTGACTTCTTAAAAGTCCCTAGCAGGGGCCGTCGAAAATTGTAATTAAAAAACATGCTCTCGTCAACAACGAATTTGACATTGTAAATAATTACTTGTAAAATTAATCGACGAGCTATATATATATATACCCACACACACACATAAATATATATATATATATATAATTGTACAAAGTCATTCGGCGCATTAATTCATTAAGCATTGTACAAAAAAAAGTATCATCCGCTTCTACGTAGAAACGAATTTGGACCATTCGCGCTGTCTTCTTTTTCTTCCGAACGAAGGAAAGGAGTAATCGTCATTAAGTATCTCCTCCCCCCTCCCCCACCTCATCGCTCGACACTCATCAACACAAGACCAATACTTTGCCACGAATCGTACATACCAATGCGGCGTATAACCTTGAACAGTTGCGTTATCAGTCATGCACAGCGATACGTAAGTAGGAAATATCAGTCGTCAGATTCATCAGGCTTCTTCCGGTAAACGTGAAGGATTAGTCACTCGTTAGGGAGAATCGAAATGAATTTAACAGCGTTACCAATTTATACTGCTTATGGATCTTCCTTCTCTGTCTTTGATTATTTCATACCTGTTCCACTCTCCTCTGCCCTCCCTCTCCCTCCCAGTCAATTCTCTCTCTCTCCCTCTGTTAAAATACATGAATTTATCCAATCAGACTGCTTTGTAATCCACGTGGAACGTCCCAGTGGTATTCGTATTACTTGGAATGTACATTAATTCTGTCATTTAATAAGGCGATTTAACGCTAGGCCGCATGAATATGCGAATTGTATACATTAGTTTGATATTAGTTAATGCCTAGGTAGAGATTTTTACTTTAATTAACGATAGTATTGCGAATCCATGGCCGTAAGTAGTCCTGTACTACGCGAATGCTGCTGCTGCTGATAATGCGGCGATACGTCTACGTCATCGTATGTCCATTTGTAAAATTTATCCGAACGATTCTGTACGTTGGATTGGACGATTTCTGCGTTGCGGTAGCCGATGACTTTTTTTTTTGGAATTATCAATTAGCCGTTAGGGTAAATCGATAGGTAGGAAATTGTGGACGTTGCGGAATTCAATATTGTATGTTGCTTCGGGATTCGGTCGATCGAACGAAGTGCCAATTGATTCGGTCGAATGGATCTTTTGAGATGGAAATTTTTTTTTTTTTTGATTAACGGCTGAATCATTTTTGTTCGAGATGATCGATTTACTGGAGGATTTGGCATTTAATCGCTTTTGTTCTACTTATATTGATTTTTTTTTTCAAATTTCTTAGGAACCAATGTCGCATTTAATTTTTTTTTTTTTTACTGGTTTGATGAAGATTCTTGTCATTTTCGTGTATTTGTATTTATGTCTGATGACGTCACGACTGTGAGGATTATTATTGCGCGAATTTATAGTAATGTCATTAGCGGATTCAGGATGACAATATTGTATTCCGTGAAATGTACCTGGTGGCTCGTCAAAAAATTTTCGTCTGAGGGATGCTTTTCTTTTTTCTTTGTATTTTCTCAATGCTGAGGGTCGAGAGAGAAAGTGGGGGTGAGATTAAAAAATTATTATAATTGGATAATTGATTGAACGATTGGATATACTCGTGGATGATGATTCAGTATTCTTGTCAATGATTTTGGAATGCGAAATTATTTTGTGAGTGCAAAAATTGTTTTTCTTTCTTTCTGGTAGTCCGTCGCGCCGATCGGTGGTAATTTTTGTAAATTTATCTACTGTGATTTTACGTACGCCACCTTCGTGCTGAGATTTTCTTTTTTGAGAATTTTCCGGACAGCAAAATTTTTTACCGGGACGTCAGTGATAAGGAGCACAGCACACTTCAGCCTGTACCTTTGTGAAAGGAGCAATTTCAGGGCATTGGAGGGAAACGAAAAGAAAAAAAAGAGGAATAATAATAAATACATAATGCAACGTCATCTCATGCATCATACATCGCGAATGAAAGAAAAAGAGAAATACATTTGAATTAATAAATTTGTAAATTCAATCGGGTCTCGCGTGAGTTCCTAGATATATTTGAAAAGCTTTTTCGTAAGTTTTATGAATTTTCAGAAATTACGTAACACGTGGTCGAGTGTCTGAGAGAAAATTTGGACGGTCTCAAAATTTCTGTTTGTTCGACATACTAGATCTCGTTGCACGGAGTACAAAGATGGTAGCTGCTATGCGAGGCCTGATCGGATATTGGAAACACGAGTTGTAAAGGGCATATTAATGGGAGAGAATGTGTCTAGTAGAAAAAGAGAAAAGCAAATGTAAAATTGTATCATGTCTGAATGATCTGTCAATCTGCACTCGAATATCCCTGCATCTTGTTTCGGTATTCATTTTAAGATGACTTATATTTTATTTTTTATTAAAAATGCAATGATTGTATATGGGCTGCACTTGAATCATGATCGAATGTAATGATTTATTAAGTAATGCAAAATAAATGGAAAATATTCAAATAATTACTTTCTCTCTTTTACATATAATAATTAACACATATAATCATACATATAACTTCATCACCGTCAACTTCAATAGCGACAAAAGAATGTCTTTCCTACCGTCGATACGTATATTCCGTTCGCGTTAACAACTTCCTCCGTTCTTTGTCTCATTTCCGGTACCAACAACCGGAAGTAGTATATTTGATAAAATTGTGAAATATTACTACTCGACTTGTGTACCGACCTTGTGTCCTTGTATATTTGCGACATGTAAACCCACCTGTGACGCGTTAACAATTTCCTTTATGGCGAGGGAAAAAAGTTTTTCCCATGTATGTCAAATATATCACAGAACCCATCCGTTGCAATCCGATACGAAAAATAAAAAAATCTGTTCCTTTTCCTACAATTCACGTTCTCTCCTAGTCCTAATATTTCTCCTACTTTTCTTTTTTAAGCGTAAAATTTTTCCGTCGTTCGTCTCTTTACTTAACCCTTTCCTACTTATTTCGATCCAAACTTCACGCCAATTTCTTTGTACTAACTCGACCTAGTTCAGCTCGGACTTCGAAGCACGTTGTAGCCATATGGATTTCATGCTTTTAATACGCCACCCAGTCAATCATACGTGGCCATCCATATATCGATTATTTCACCAGGAGTCAGTAGTACAGTTGGCCCTGAGACAGTCGACCTGACACATCGTAATTTCTACTACCTCCATCCGCGTGAAATCCGATAAAGTTCCTTTGGTCGGCATTCCCAAATTTTCCTACTTCCAAATTGGATATGCCTTTTTCGTCATACCTATAAGAAAAAGTGAGTTCCTTCATTTAATTTAACGCTCGCGACAGCTCGTAATCAACGACAGGTAAAAAAAATATTTACATAAACACGATAACGCCCAAAAATTCAAAACGAAGTTGTTGGACAAAAATCTTTCTTAAATATTCATCAAAAAATTATTTATAATTATCAGCGTAACGTACAGGTATAACGAGCATTGACGTTACTCGTTAATCACTTATTTTTATACCCGACGCTCTTTCGCATTGCTAATTAATAATATTACAAAGGACGCTGCCACGTATAATCAAATTAAATTAATGACAGTTATAATGACTGAGCACGTCCTGCAATTTATATATAACTAATATCATTTTGATTATCAAGGGGTGAACTTTGTAAAGTTTTTAATTAGTAGTCATGGGTCCTCTCGCGTGGGGTCAATTAATTTCTTGTTTTATTTTACATAATTATCGAGCGTTACGTGTCGTCAGATGTCGATATGAATTTTACGCTGATATAGGTCAGTATGGTGAGTATTATAATATATGAAGTATATATGTGCATATATATCTTCACAAGAAATACACGTATCCACATGTGCCGATACAAGAGAGCACGGTCGATATTTAACTATATACAATGAATGCTAACACGGAATGAACACGTGCAGTAAACATACCTACTGACCAGCTTTGTCCAATATTATTATTATGCACAAGCTTATGTCACGCGACGGCTGCATCTTTTGGTCGTATCTCTTTAACCTGGGCGTCTTTAGTCATGGGAATCAGTGCTGGTGAAATTGTTAGGCAAGACGTGTGTGGTGAATTTAGTTGAAATGGAAAATAAGTATCTGGCAGACTTAAGTCATGTGTGTATGTCAGGTACATGGGAAATCAATATTCTTGACAATTGTAGGGGAATCTACTTACGTATACATGAGGGGCTCAATACTTTTGTGTCAGAATCGTGCTGGTTTGTGGGAATTATTAATTTCTTTGTTTTATAAGGCATTGAATTAATTATGAGACCTGGCGTGGGTATAGTCTGGTATATGTATACCGTGTGGTCAGGAAATTGAGGTTAGTTTCAGAGACCGTATCGTAAGTGATGCTTGGGGAATCGGTAGGCGGTGGATTATTGCTACTTGGAATTTTTCCTTTTTTTTTTAGGAAGTTGGCAGAATTTTGAATTATGAAGTATCAACAGGTGTCCGTGGATCTGATCAACATGGTTATGACGGCTTGTTCGTATTTGGCGCTCGCCGGAGCTGCTTGGATATTCTTGAGACTTCTTCAGGCTTGCTTCTGGCTGCCGCGACATTTGCGTAAGCAAAATGACGTGCAGAAAATGTTGCAGGATAAGGTATGAGGAATTTATTTGATTTTGTAATTTTTGGTTATGTGGTTATTTTGGAATTGGGACTTTTGGACAATTTTTTCTCTCAGGTTGACAGCTACGAAAGGTATATATTGGAGTGCGAGGAAAAGGATCGGGCCATGGGCGTTGATAGGAATTTAGAGAATTTTTGCGAGGGCGAGGAAAAATCTGAAAATGATTCCAACCCCAACAAGTGGAAGGAGAGACGAGAATGTCTGGAGATGCTAAAGCACGAATTGAATCGCGTGCGCGACGGCGGTGATATCAATGATTGGGATTATCTTCTTGAGGAAGATAAGGCGGGGAATACGGCGAATGGCACGGACGTTGATAATGAGGAAAATCTTGGGATTGACGTGGAGGATGGGAAATTGGAGCAGGTTGAAGATTCCCACGTTGATGAGAAAAAGGAGAAGTAATTATGTTCTTGTTCGAAAAAAGCTCGGAAGACGGGAAAAATTTTTATTTTACATAGTCATGCAACTTTACATTATGCAAATTAATATTTTTTAAGAAAACTCAACATACCTTACAACGTACACAGATACTTTCTTTTTATTTTTTTTTATCCATATCGATCTTACCAATTTTTCGTATTACTTCAAACGCGACCAGTAGCAACGTTACGATGATAAGAATAATGAAATAATGCAATTTGTATAAAAATTTTTTTTTTATTAATAATTAATCGCTCTTAGTATTAACAGTAAAGCCGTCCATTGTTATAATATCTGTATAAAGTGTTTTGAAATGTATGTAGATAGTAGTGATAATCGTGACGTCATCGATACGTCAATACCTCATTTGACTACAGCATCCCTGTACTGTGAGAGGCTCGATGATAAGATTATAAAGTGTGTTTATAGATCAGATATCTTAGAGAAAAGAAATGCACGAAGAATTAGTAGAATAATTAAATTTTTCATAAGTAGTACAGAAAAATGCTCAATATTATTTTTAAACTCCTACGAATTCGTTTTTTGTACTACACAATATATGTATACTGTGACGTGTTTTCTCGACTCACAAGGCGACTCCAGCTACCGATTCAGACAACGTTCTCGTTTTCCGGTTCCCTTCGAGTCGTCATTCTGCTTAGGAGCTAAGCTCTCGGATCGATTCGTACAGGTACGCGAATGCTCTCGGAAGATTTTTTATTGTTGAGTCAAAGTCAAGATGCTCGAATCTGTCGTGGAAAGATAATCTCGACGTAACGAGTTGCCCGGCAGAGGAGACGACCCGACGGAGGTTTCTCCATGGACCGGCAGAGGTCCGGCTTAGATTCCGACGCTAAGAAGCGCTCGCGATTTAATTTAAAGGGACAACTCGGGGGAAAGGATAATAGTTATTGGCTGTTAGGATCTCGACCAATCGGAATGATTAGTTACCGAATTTGACTATTGTCAAAGTCAGTCTGTCTTGGGACACCGATTGGGGTGCCTCGAGCTGCCTCGCGCTCCCGTGCTATCTGTTGATAGTTTTTCCAAAAGTGTTTCCCACCCGGTATAAAAAGTTCTCGCTTGTGCAGTTCTCTCGTTTCTCTGGCAGTGTCCAGAAAATCCTACCGATTTGCAGTGCAGTGTTGTGCTACAGTGCAGTGCCCACCTGTGTGTCCCCCCGATGCATTTCTCGGCCTTCACGGATCGGCTGGTCCAGCTCCGGTGAGGACTCCCAATTTATTAATTGGTGGAGGTATTTCAATTTTATAGCTCTAATTCGTTCTGCTACGTTCTCGATCAATTGCTCTCAGTTTCCGGCAGTATTTATCTGACGCTTACTTCGATCCTCTCTACCTCGACCTAGCAACCTGAGCGGTTGTGCATTTCCGTAATTGGTGGTTCTCGGATTTTCGTTATCGGTGTCGAATTAAGAAAATACATTACAATGCATATATTTTCATAATACTCACGGAAACCAAAGGTTTAACAATTAAAATAATCTGATTGAATGTAAAATAAGAAAAAATAATTGTAACTCTATTAACACGTATCGCAAATATCACAATAAAAGAGTCTTTTTTTTTAACAAAAGAATTTGTACCGATAGCATATACAATACTTCTTTCTCATTAATAAGTACGCCTGTACTAAAGATGATTACTGTAAAAGTAATATAAAGCGATTTTAACCACGCCATTTGCCAAGGATAATAGAAACGTCTGGATAAAATCGTAATTAATTACCAAGAAGCAGGCACGATTTACCTACGTATTCTTAAGTATGTTATATTATGTTATCCAGTAGTGCCACGCAACTTCAAGGCCAAGGTTGCAAAGTAGGATAAACTTAAAAGGAGCCACGTTTGCTGGCAAATATCCAACTGGAACGTAGTTTATTTTGTTCCGCTGCAAAGAAGTGTGGTTACGCTGCGCCAATGCCTTGCAAATTTTCTCTTTCTGAGGCCCATAAAAAAAGAACTGAAAAATTTAAGACATTTCTTTCCTGTCTATAGAAAGCTCGCGACTAAGAAATACGCAGTTGGGGTCTAAGATAAATATACGTCGTAGTCATTAAAAAATGCCTTGTTTAATCGATCCCCAAAATAACCGTGAAAGAAATGCAAGCTTGTTAAAGCAAAGCTTTTCTAACGGAATCGGCTGAAAGCATACGAGATCGATTAATATTCTTACATCTAAGTACAGTAACCAATCAATTTCAAAAGGCTAATATCAATAATCGTACTACGTAAGTATTGTTTTGTATATCGATCATTTGAATTACGTTGTTCAAAAGTCCTAGCAGGTGTCGCCACTGTAGTTCGAACAGTCGTTGCGCGCGACTAGTATTATTTGTTCGTAGAGAACGCCCAGGCAGATGGCGCTGCGATCGACCGGGTAGTTGAGGGTGAAATTCGCCCCCGTAAAAAAGTCTTAAATAATCCCTGAGTCCTTACGCGTGAATTACTTATAATCCCATTTACGGTTCGCCGGAAGGATGCGGGGCGCGTGTTGTTTATTGTGAATTCGCGGACGTCGCGGTGGAGATCTGTGATGGAAACCGGCGAGGAGTCATGCTGCGCAAACTGCGATGGTGTTCAAGGATAATGACAGAGATAAATCATATCGCGAGCTAGGGGTGGACGAGAATATGTGAGTAACGTTTTCTATTTAGCTTACTTTTGCTAATCTTAGTCTCAGGAAGTCACTTAATGGCGGCATCTCCGATGATGACATTTATGGCGGGATTCGCCTGCTGCGCCGTCGTATTTCTGTCCTTTACGTCGTATTTCTGTCCTATGCCGATATATTACTGTTGATAACCCACGTGGGTTCTCAATCGTCAATGAACCTTTAATTAATTAAATTGCAAAAGCTTATGGAACATTTACATCCGTCCGTGCCACCTAAATATTTCGATATTCTTGCACACCAAATTTTTCATTTCTACGATTCGAATCAGGCGGCAATGATAGCAAGACGTTTTATAATAACACGTAGAGAATCCTATTCAACGTCACTTGCTTTTTCCTTTTTAATCTAAACTTCACGGTCAAACGAATCAACTAGAAATATTATATGAATAGCAGATAATACGTCATCCGTTGCCCCAGTAACAGGTTAGATTCCAGAATTCTCTATAATAGGGGACGAATCTACGCCCCATTGACAACCCTTTATGGTCAATTAAATATATACATTCCTCTCAATGGAAATTCCTTTGACCTTTTATCTGCTCGGACACGAGGGTGACCGACCCATGAAAGACGTCACCAGTTACGTCATTGATTCTAGGCACGTACACAGTTTACCGTCATTTATTTTTCTAACAGTACAGAAATAGCCTTTCGCAATAATGTACAAAAGCGTTACCAGCTGACAGACAATAACCTCTCTCCACGTTCTTCGTATTCACATACGATTAAAACAGTTTAAAAATCCGAAAATCTCGAGATTCAACAGCTACGAAATACATAAATCAAACTCTTTCAAAGTGCAAATATTAAATCTAACCTTAGCAAGATCCACAATTCATTAAGATATCCATTGCCCGTAAAAATAATTAATTACCACAATTCCGATCAGTAAATCAAAATGCGGATTCTTCCTATCGCATTAAGAATTCCAAATTCGAAAAAATCCTTGAATCGGTCTATAATCAGTGTCCTCCATAATATTCATACATTCTAAGAAACACGTATTTTCGTTTCCGTCCTCACGTATCTTCACGCAACTAAAAATCCCGAGGTTGTCACGTAGCAAAACACGTCCGCCATTGTTCTGACAACCGTGCTACATATATACATATATATATTCCATCATAGATCATAGATTAGAAAAAATATACCTCTAGACTCCAGTACCTGCACGTGTCCCTTCATACTATTTATATACATCTCATGATATTCATACGCTACATATATAAACCTGCCTATGAACAGAATTTAATTCCTATTCAAAGTACTCTTTTTATTGGTGTATTTTATACTCAAGTACTACGCGCGTTCGTACGTCTCTTCTTGCATGTCGGTATCTACGTGTATATGGCTGCGTCTGGAAAATCGTGTATACCACGCAGCTTCATCCTATCGATCCGTACCAAACCAGCCAAGTCGTCCAGCCAGCATCCAGCCCGTCAGCCATTCTCACATCTCTGTTGTATCCCCCCCTCGCCATTCCCCTCTCCCCTGAATTTCTCGTCCTCCCATGATGATCCTCTCTCTCGATTAACAAGGATCGTTCACGTCGGTGCGCTAACCTCGTGAAACTTTACTTGGTATTAAATGACAACTTTTTCTTATCTTCCCTTTCCATCGTCAGCTATGTCGATCCAAGCTATTTCAGTCACACATTTTCAATGGCTCTTATTTTTATACGTAAATTTTATAGTGCTCTAACAGATTCATGAATACATTATTTTCGTATACACGGCTGTTCGGGACTGTTGCACTACTGGGAGATTTCGTCCGGTTGATTTCTAGTAATTCCTATGCAATCTTCAGACGACGCGACAGGCCTGGATATAAGCGTGCGCCTGTGGTAATTTTGGATTTGGTAAAATTTCTCTTTTGTTATTGTCGTCGTCATTTTTTTTAATGATTTTTGGCAGATGACTACTGGATAGGTGAAATTTTTTCTTAACTATCGCGCTGTTATATGATGATAATTCAAGACTTTATTATAGTAAAATTAAATACGTCCAGTGTCTAGTTTTAATATATATATATATATATATATATATATATATATATATATATATATAGAGCTATAGTTTGTTTCATACTTGAAAGGAGCTGTGACGTCAAATATACTATTCAAGAAACCCTTAGAGACGATATATATATATATATCATGGGGGTAGTTTTTTATATGAAGAAAAGATAAGGGTAGAGTAAATAAAAAGGGGGACACGGTGACGCCACTGTATACACGGTGAACCAATGAAATATTTATCTTTATAATATGCTATTGCTGTCAATGGAACTCGAAGAGTTATTTAGGGGCGAATATGAATGTATTAATAGCCGTGCCACGTGCGCGGTAGATTATTCTTTTGAGGCGTCGGTTCGATTGCAATTGATTTTTGAGTCTAATTTAAAGAAAAAAAATTCCATACGGTCTACTTGGAGTAAATGAAAATCCGTATGCGTTTTGAAAATTATATCTTTTAGAACTCTGCTCCATATGGGTTACCGAGAGAGGGTCAACCTTAGTCAGGGTTATAAGGTCAAGGCCTGAACCCTCGAGGTATTCAAAGAGCTGCAGTGCGATGTACTTGCCGTGCATAAGAAAAATCAATATACATACATATGTATAGGTATAGTCGGCCGTGCACCACCAGTGGCGAGGCTTTATCGACCTATCAATCGTAATCGAACGGAAATGCCGATTTAATTATTAAAAATAATCGTTTAGACGGATTTACGTTCTGCTCGTGTTTCTAATCCGCGGCTGTAACGATTTCCTCTATTTCCATCCCGGCACGCTATTTCTTCCCACTTATTCTACTTGGGAATTATTAAAGCAATTTTACTTTGGTATCCTATGCCATTTGGAACTTTTCCTTGACAGCTCTGGCAATCTCGTACATCCATCTCAATCGGGATAATTGAATTGGTCTGTTACATTGGGGTCGATTCAATTCACTCGCATTGCCGTGCGTTCATTATTCATGCGTGTATTACGCGTATCAAGTGGGTATCGGGAATAAGGTAATTTTGGATATTTCGAAGAAATACTAACCTAGTCAAACCAGTGACGTTTTTTTTTTGAATTACGTATAGTAACAAATTTGCATAACAATCGGTATATCGACGAGTCGATAAGTATCGATCACCGTGAAAACTTTTTTTTTTAACGATACATTTATATTCGATATACTTGGCTGTTAATTTTTGAAATTTTAATTACGCCATTAAAAATTTTTATTTTCGTCAAATTCACATGCATATCCTTTTTAACGGTCGCTAATCGTCTTTGCGTGAATCTCGCTATTTTAAGAGCTTCAAGATTCTAGCAGTCGTTTCGAGGTAGCAGTCGAGTCTGTATATTTATAGAGGAAGAACGTGAGTCAATGGCCTGAATTCACGTTGCAGTTTATGAGACAAAAATTATAAAGTGTCGAGTTTCAACTGCTGGTGGATAAAATTAAAAAAAAAATATATGAAGAATGTCCGTTCGGAGTGAAATTTTTTATTATTATCGTCGACGGAATTGCTTGGTTCTAATCGACATAGAAACTTCTAACGACACTCAACAGCTTCCGTCCGCGCGAATTCGAGCGTTACGTCGCGCCAAATGTAAAATCCAAGTTTTACCTCTTTCCGGAACTTTTCAAGAATCCCGGAAACACTTCCGGTTTTCACGCTTGCTCACACGCTTCGCTCATCCTGCTTGGTACCAAATTAAAAAGAGAATGGATCATCTTTTTTTTAATCACATCGGATCGTTCTATGGAATTCAGTATACAATAGACAATGCATGTAATTTGGTGCCGGGTCACCATAGGTCATTCAACGTACAAGAACGGTATCATCAGAGCATAAGATAGTCATAACAATGCCTTCTTGATAATTTAAACGAGAATAGAAAATCTTTATAGCTTTCACTGCAAAATCATTCGGCTGTGGTTGACTGTAAAAAAAAGTCCGTTAAAGAGCGTGAGAATGAAAAATCCAAAATTAAGTCGTCAGCCTGACGTCGTTCATTACCTATACTTAAAGCCAGTCTAGTTTCGTAATCAGAAAACTAATTTCGGTAGCAGTTAGGACTCTTTGAGAGGTTAGGCCAACGCGCAGTTGGCTATGAAGTCTAGCGCGGGTCTCATTGGCATCAACCAGCAGCAGACACGAGGAAAGGAGAATCGGGTCGTCCTTTCATTCGCCGTTGATCAAGTACCAGGTTTCCTTCTCTGTTCGTCCCTCCCGATTACGTTTCTGCTGGTTCGTAGCCGGCAGACAGTAATAAGCGTCCGATGGGAAACCTTTGTTCGGATATCGAGGAAGAAGTCCTAGCGGGAGCAGAAGGGCGCGGGGATAAGGAGAAGAATGAAAATTGCAAGATCATTAAAGAAATGGAGTCGATCGATGAGACGAAAATTGGTGAAATCGATCGTGACGTTCATCGGGCGTTTCTTGACGGCGAACCAATTCCTTTTCGTCTCTTGCGTAACGTACCTGTCGAGAACGATATTTTTGATATCGTCTGTACCGTCAATAGGCTTGTCTTCTTTTACGTTATCATCAAGTGGATCAATCTCGAAGTGTGGCTGCGTTTCGGGGGTGGTCCATTCGCCATGAATCATTGACCAGCTTTCGTAGAAGCTTCGAATAAGCTCTTTGCTGATCGCCACGAATTTAAGTGAAGCTCAGTGGCTTAACGAGGCATTGAAAATATGTATAGTCCTGTTGAAAATAAATGATATTTCTGGAGCAAAGCAGATGGGATAAAGAGAATCGTTACTCGCCGATGGATACTGAATATTCCTAGAGGGGGAACTTCTAGCGCGTTACGGGACGGGTCTGAATAATATTGGAATATCGAGGCAGATTGAAATTCTACGAAGAGTCAGGGAAGTATGTGGAAAAAAAATAGTGGGCGCTTTGCCCTCGAGGCACCACTTTGTTTTATCGTGCAATCTCACGCGGAGTATTTGCCATCGCGTGGAAAATTTTATTTTATGAGTTTGGTATGTTCGATCTTGAAAATTTGGTAATTCTTTTAATCCTTTGTCCCCCTGTATATTCGTAATTCAATTTGACGTGTCAATTTCGAATATTTCGATTTGGAAATTGGTTTGACATTTTTTTTATAGATGTATATGTGACGTGTGTGTATTATATAGTATATTTTTTTATCGTGGCAATCGTACAAGGACACCTGCGTGTGCTGTGATATCGCGTCTTGCAATGATACAATTGATAAGCATATTTTAGTAGATGTCGCCACTTGTCGGTTATCCGTATTTTTGACTTTTTTCTTTGGATTTCGACTGTAGCGTCTGTCCGCGTTCGATGAAATTCTATTATTAAAGCAGGAGCGGAGTCATCGGTTAATAAACGGGGTGTCGTAGACGTCTCTGAGAAATCAGAGTCTCATCCCTGTTTGCGGAAACGGACGTTGGCTGCAAGCAGAACGTGAGGACGTAGAAGTCTGACGATTTACGTTAAGCAGAATCAAAACAGAGATTACGCATCGGGAGGGCAGGAACGTTTTCCAAGAACGTTTCGGATTCTTGGAGACGACTTTGTGGGGGGTCGGGCTTGGGGAGGGGAGGCGGGTTAGTTATTTTTAAAATTCATCGTCCTGCTATACTTTTTGTCAACCTCCGCGACGCTTCTCCTGCTGAGACGTCGTGACGTTAGTCTCGTTGAATTTAGTGCCGGTCCGAGAAGCGCATTGGAGCGAGACGAAACGACGGGGTGAACCGTAAAATTTGATAGATAATACCAAATGAAAATGTCTGGGACATTAAAAGAAAAAGTTATCGATTTTTTTACGAGAGCTTAGCAAACGATACTTTTTTTTGAAAAACTCGAAAAATGTGACGTCTAGACGCCAGAGTACTTGCTACGTACTTAGCTTGAACTTGAAAAAAAAAACAGAGTCCAAACGTTGGAGCGCAGTGCAGATATTTGGTAGAGACTCTTTCGAATGGGACTAATAGAAAACCTTAGCAAACGATACTATTTTGAAAAAAATGGCGTCTAGACGTAGTACTTGCTACGTACTTTGAATTTAAAAAAAAAACTGTCAGGGTGCAAACGATGGAACGCAGTGAAGGTGTAGTCGGGACTATTTTTTTTTTTACAAAGTTGATTCTCATTTTTCATTTTGCTGTGTATCGTAGCTACGGGTTTCTTGTCACTTTCCTACGGCACTGTCATTCCGCTGTCCCCCTTGCCTCTTGAGCATCTCCCAACACTCACTACATATTTAGGCACTATGATTCTGTCAAGAGTTCACTAGCTGCTCGAGATGCTGTCTGTATCGGACAAGCTTTAAAAATCTTCCTGCAGAAGATGCGACACATGACCGTAGCAGCCATTTAAACTTTAAATCCTCTTAGGATAGTCCGTCGCTTTGAAAATGACATAATTTTTGAAAAAATTTGTTATCTTAAACTTCCCATTGGTTACGTTATCGAGCTATTCTATTTTTGAACGATAAAAAATTACATTGCATCCTCTCATTCACATTGAAAAGGTCCGCCGGAAGTACCGGAAACACGTGGCGCTGCCGCGTCGACGATCACAGCCGAGCATTCGTTAACCCCAGTTGGTATTCATCATGAACTAAATCGGCCGACAGGAAAACTTAGGCGGGATCATCGACCGTGAAAACAGCAAATGCGATTTAATACTATGCGTCGTGATCCAATTTTTTACCCCCTGATTAACGAAGACCTTTGACCTTTTCTTTCCTCACAAATTTACATACCCGCCACCATATTAGAACAGCATCGACGATCAAGGTAATTTCATCGGTATAAATAACCTCCGGGCGTTATCGATAATTCGCTAATGATTTATTCCGCGGGGTCATCAAATTCATTCAGGAAATTAACATAACCGATATTACCAGAGTAATCGACTTTATTGGTTATCTCGTAGGGTAGGCGGGGGTCCGGCATTGATTAGGGAAATTGAATGGACGATAAAACGAATAACTGAAAAGTGACCTCTTGAATTGAAAATAAAAAATTTTTGGCTAATTACCTAATCAGCTAGACTCAACTGGATGATTATACCCGGCATCTACTTACACACTGAAATCAAGTAATCTGCCTACTGGTACATCGTGTCCTCTGATCCATCCAATCGTAATTCTCCGGTTACACTTTATTTGCGTAGGTGCTTCCTGTCTGATAAGGAATCTTGCCGAGAATTGTTATCGTTATTAACATTCCTTTGTATCACGACTGCTGTATTCTCTAAGCTTTATCTCTCCTCCGATTCGGCTTTATATTACACGTGTAAATATAAGCGTCTCAAAGTGCCGCTGTAACGCTATCTTATTTTTGGATGAACCAGTGGTGACATCCTGTACCTTGCGTGACGGCAAATTGTTCTTGGTTTTAATTTTAACGAACTTAGAAAAAAAAACCTGCTCGACCACTTTTGACTTGAAATCGATGCTTCAGGGCCACTGCGGATGTGTGATTGATATATTTTTTTAGAACTTTCGTTGGTAACCCTGCAACGGGGTTATTGGTCTGATATATGTGTGTAACTATAATTTATTATCAGATGGTAATGTAGTATTGGTACGACTTGAGGCTTGTATTGAGAAACTTATAAGATTTAAATATTTGAATATCTTTAATTCATTCCCTGTTTTACCTACTGTGTATTTATAGTCGTGTACAGCGACGACGCTGTTACAAGAGTACCAAGAAGGAGTAATGGTTTATGCGTAACTTGATATCCCATTAAGAAACTTATTGTAGGTTTCCTTGTGGAGACGTATTTGCCTTGGAGAAGCTCAAAATTACATGTCGCAGGAAATTGTGGTCGAGAACAGCTGATCGATACGAGGATTGGTACTCCCCTTTGGTAAATCTTTGTTTATAGCTACTTTCTGGATGCTGCAGTTTGCAGGAAATTAGATACGTCCTATTGGGATTAGACGGTGGTCAAAAAAAAGATTTGTTCTAAAATTTAGCTCAATTATTGAAAGCTTGTCAGCTTTTTGAGGTACTGTTTTTTTTCTGTATTTAAGGTTATGTATGCAGATACACATATAGGTAGAGGCTCGCGTGTTCGCATTACCGCAGGTGCAGCTCGCACCTGTATATACGAAAATACACTTTGCACTAGCTCATCAATAATTCTTCATATCGTTCGATCGCTATCGACTGTATAGACTTTGTTTGGTGATGCAAGTAGAGCAGCTTGAAAAAAAAATTAATTTAATGGAAATCAAATTTGACGTTTGTGGTTGGTATTGCCAAGCTCTTTACGTAGTGTAATCAGTATATTGCGATACGAGGAATCGCTACTTTTCAAATTATTGGATCAATTTCTTCTAAATGTAAATCGGCAAAATTATTTCCTAAGAATTTCATCGATTCGAATGGTATCGTTTGGTATCCAGCAAGTAATAAAAGTGGAGCGACACCTCACGCAAAAATTCTATTTAAAGAAATATAATCAGCAGTCGCGCGTTACCATTGCGTTAACGTACGTGGAAATTTGTCGCTGGGAAAACACCCACTTAATATTATTATTATCGCGTGACATACTACAGGAACGTATTATTTAAAATAATTATCTCTCGGGTACATAGAGAACGAGAAATTTCACCCCCGTGGTAAAGAAATTATTTTTGAGTTGACCCAGAGATGGTATCGAGTGTCGCGAAGATAAAAATTGAAGTATCTTCACGTCATCCTTCGTTTATCTCAGCACCGCGCGATCCGAATTAGCACGCGTCGAACGTTTCGTATTTAAATTTAGAAAAAGAAAATTAGCGACATAACACTTGCGACATCCAACGTATTACGAAAAAAAAAAGGGAAGATTTCTTGAAACTTTGTATACGTGCGTCCCTGGTGCCGCGTCGATCCATGAAAATTATACAGTTGGGATTCTGACGAGCACCAAGAGTCCGCTACGCCAGAGGCAGACGAAGAAGTAAAACTACGGATGAAGATAATCGTGGCGGAGGTGGATGAACGAGAGAGGGAAAGAGATAAAAAATTATAACGAGGGTGAGCAGTAGCGAGTATAGGCACTCGTAGACGTCGTTGCGGCGACGCCGATGCGATAGAAGGGGTAAGGCGTCGGGGCGCCCGGCATCCGTCGGCTGGTCCTCCGTTCCGTGGTTGCAGTCAGTCCGCTGCTAGACGCGCTTCGAGTAACGTGTACGCTGCAAGAATATTATCAATTCGAAGTCCGCTTTGGTAACAAGCTCTAAAAAAATTCTAACCTCAATCCTGTGTTTGATAAGTCAAAATCTAAATTATGTAGATTTTAAAAAGTAATTCCAAAACAGCAATTCATATCCGTGCCCAAAAATCATTTGTTTATAAGTCCGTATTAAGTCTACGAACTCTTACCGGTCAACGGCACTAGCCGCCTTCAGTAGCTCCGCGATCCGTGCATCAGCTGCTATCCTGTACAGTAACATAACCTGCAAAAGTTACCGTTAAATCCAACCGGTAATTTCTACGCTACTTTTTACAGGCTAAGATCGACAAAGGAATCTTGAAAAATCAGACACAACTTTCTGTCCAGGCCAAGTTCGTTGATATTTGTGACACAGTGGATACGTACTTTTAATAACACGATAGAAAATTGTGGTTGCGTCCAGGCCAGACGCTGACAAAAAAAGACGCTACGGGCTCGAGTAGGAGGGGAGGCGGGTTGCGTTTCGTGGAAACCAGTTCTAACAGGCACAAAGAATTACAGAAAAGTCATCGTCTACCGATTCAAACGGTCAGCAGTTTTCTTTGTATTCCAACGAGAATCGACTGTCGTTCGTCTTAACCTAAATTGTGTCTTGTGACTTCTACGTCATCCATTGTCGTAAATTTTCTTGGTGGTGTTTGTGCAAGTGACTTTTGACTGTGCTAATACGTAAATCGATTTATCGTTCGATCCGTCGAAAGCGATCGTAAGTGTACGGCATCATTGCTACCATTTTGAAGAAAATCACCGAGGCGATGAAAACTAGGGCGATCAGCTGACTAGCGGAGTTGTTCGGCTCGGGAATGGGTGGAAATTTTAGTCGGCACGTTGAGCTTAAAAACGCTCAACTGCAACAACAACAACAGGAACGTCCAATTTGTTCAGTGATGACCTTCGGCAGTTCGCTTCACAGCGACAAGTCACACTTCGCTAATGACAACACAAGCCGGTATGTCCACTGATGAATTTTATCATGGTTCCTCGTTAACCCCCATTAGAATTCTTATTTCGTAAAAGACAGAGAAACACGATGCTCGAGGAAGCGTTGGAGAATCTCTTAGAATTTTTAATAACGTCTCGCTTAAGCTTTACTGTCTGCCCTCGAGTGCCTACGTGTATATACATACACGATACTCACGTTTGGAGGTTAGGTCTACTTTGTTACGCTTTATTTGTGATAACAATGTTTTTCCAATGACTTGTCATTCGTTCTGTAATACTGTGGATATTTTCAATCAAGCTGATCTATTTTCTCAGCCGGTACTTGGATCGTGCTAACGATTTTCTTTGGAAAGTCTTCTCTGTCCCTCTTTTGAATTCTTCCACGAGTACCGTAACCGTCTGGGACGATTCAATAAGAATTCTCTGTGTCTACTGTTATTGTGGTTGCATAACTGCATCCACGGTGCATTGTACCTGAGTCTGTAGTTGAGAAAATATCAGGTTGCCTATCTAGTTGTTATATATGTGTAACAGCATGCCACTCAGTTCAGAGCAATGATGACTAACGTTTTCATCTACTGTTTCCTGCTTGTCCGGTTATAGAAGAGAATTGCGACACGTTTTTCACGCGCTGCAAGAACAAAAACGGGATGTCTTTGTTGCGTGGTAAATAAAAACACGACCTTGATGTACTGCATGATACGTGAAGCAGAAAGAGTGAGGGAAACATATACAACAAGGAACCAAATAGCATTAATTATACTTTTGTAATTTATTATTCGCATTTGAGACTCATGTCGGTTGCGAAGAACCGTGTATGCACGTACGCGCATGCGCGTGCTGTGCGTTGCGTCGTAAAAATTGACGTTTAATATTTTCCTGAGTTATAATTTTTTCTAACCACTTCACAGTTACTCTATTTCTTGGTGATTTGCATCGACTTTAATTAGTATCATTTTTTTTATTTTTCACTGAGCATCTGTGAGAACCAGTTAAGTAACGGTTTCATTTATTACAGGCTCTCTCGAAAGCGCTGAAATCCTGTCCGAGAGTCTCATTTCATTGAAAATTGCTCGTTGCAAAAATAATTGCCGAAAACTTGGAAATTCTCCCAAGGTAACAGATAAGAGCAGAACGAATTATTTGGTAACAGTGATACACGGTTTCCTCCAGTCGAGTCTATTCGAATCTGGAGATATTTTTCTTGGATATCTTTGCTCCAGTTTCTAGGGAATTTTTTGCTTGCTTCCTACTTACATTGAATCCCCCGCAGCTATACCGGAACTCTCAAACGTTCATTCGTTGCACTGGAGCCATTAAAGAGAATATAGAAAAGTAAGATACCTTGGTATACGAGTGAATTTCTGGAAAGATGAAAAAAAAAGCCAATTTGAAGGAAACTGGACGATTTGTACGAGTACGCTAAAAAATTGCTTTTTTTCTTCTAATTGTCAGGTGTACATTTTTTTTTAATCTCCCACGAGAATCTTTGTTTGCGATTCCGTAAGAATTTCCGCGTTGCGGCCTTGACGCTCCGCGGGAAACTATCAGTGAAAACATATCGCGCCTCGTCATAATTGCATAGACAGCTTGTCGAGTCATTAGCCTGATTGCACTTTTATATACAGTCAAGATATCAATACAAATTATTTACGTCGTCTATTTTACTTAATCTCAGTTCGCAACGCTGATAAGAATTTTCGGTCTAATCAAATAAAATTACCTATATTATATTTTTAGGTTATCCAACGCTTATCACAATGTTTGCCCATGGCAAGTCTGGATACTAATTCTAATGTTCAGATTAGAGTGTAATATCTGACGATCTTATAGGGTGGCAGGTTTATGAATGAAAATTGATTCGTTAGTGAGCGGATGAATGGATCATTGAACAGAAGGATGGATGGATCATTGAACAGAAGGATGGATGGATCACCGTTAATTCTATCTGCGTTTATCGTCAATTGTCCCTACAGCGTATATCTGTATATATTGTATGATCAGACACTTTACAGGCGCGAAATCATTTTACTTCGGCAATAAGTCATTGCTTGGTAGTTTGCAATACATGGTCATTGAACCGGAGAAATGGTTCTGCTAGAAAACGGGCAAGGAAGGTCACCCTGTAAATGGATTGCTATGACCTTGCTATCTTAATGTTTTACTGGGGCAACGGAATCATCGTTTCATAGATATATACCCCAATGGTGAGTAAACTGAAGTCAGTAGCAAGTCGAAGCCATCTTCCATTTGAAATACACGTTGGATCAGGGGTGAAGATGAGTTTGCTTTTGCTTGAGACTAGTGCATGTGGGGGGCAATTTTTGATGAGTTTATTATTTTTTTTCTTTAGGGTGGTGTTTCTTTTTATAACTAGGATAAATTTCATCCTCATTGTGACAGGAGGAAAATGTTTTGCGACTGTACTTTCGTAAAAAGCAGAGGATACTCGTTCCGAGGCAAATGACGTTATTAAGTTGGGCTTTATTTTCTAGTTTTTGTCTCTTTTATTTCCCTAACAGTGTTTCATGGGAAAGAGGGTTTTAACGTCGCGTCGTCTTGACGAATGACGGTATAGATTGACATTTTTATTATATTCGCGATTTTTGACATTTTTTTTTTATACGAATCCACTGTAGGTAAACGTCATTTAGATGGCAGTCGACAGTTATTCCAATCGAGTCTTTTTTTTTGTAATTTCAAATATTGGTCTTTGAAACTGAACCAAAAAAATATCGATCACTCATCGATTCCCTCTTTTCTCGTAGACCCGAATCGAAGTTAAATTCACGTGAATCGAGAGCATTCGGGAAATACGCTTTCTCTAAGGATTTCACGCGCGAAAGTTCGCAAACGAGTCGCGATGCTAATCGCGCGCATCGTGTGACGAGAGCCGGCCAAGATCGTCGATTGTCGCCGTGTGAAAACGAGCCGAAATAAAAAAAGAAACTTTGTTCCTGGAAAACCGTAACCAAATTTACGTCCAGCATCCTCGTTAGACATCGCAGAAAGTAGCGATCATAAATTCCCGACAACATCCGGTTTCTTTCCACACTACCCATATCTTCGAACACTCAACCGCCGCGTAGTTGAGAATTTTCAATATACGTCTATTTCCGTACAGATCGTCAGTCTGTCATTCATTATGCATCTAATTCCCCGTATCGCTACGTTCACTTCATTCGGATCACGTCCATCTAACCTAGTACGGTCGAACTACGCACGGGATCCCCTCTTGTAATTCCAAAGGAAAGCCATTCGCATCCATCGACACATATCGGGGGTTCCCCTCCCTCTGTCGGTAATCATCATACCGTCAATTCAGTTCAACATCCGTCCACGTGATGCGCGCGTCGCTTCCTTCGGCTCCCGACGGTTCGTTTCCTAGCCGATTATGTCATAGTCTCTCGAAACATGTCAGGACGATTCCGAAGTATTTTTTTTCTACTAATATCGCTTCCTACGCGTACCCCGTCTACCCAACGATCATGAAAATCTTACGACCGGTCCGAGGTTGCAGTCAAGGCTATAGAGAGGAACGACGTACGTGTCTGTAGCGTCGGTTCCATCTTTCTCCAACAAAGTGCCCGGTTGTTGCCCTCTGCGCGCATCTGTCCGGAAGGTCGCCTTGACGTGTCTTCGGTGCATAGTCGAAGGCATTAGGTCGCGCTTAGGACCCCGGCTTGCCTATCGTATTCCAGATAGTAACCTGTCGCATCCAGGCATTCCAACGTGACGATTCCTTTGTACCGAAATCTGACTAAGCTCTTGGACTGGCCCGATCGATTAATTGCGGTACGCGTATAAACTTCTACGTTGACTTATTCGAGTACTCGCGTGGGTCGAGCTCTTTTGGAAACGTTTGCTAAAGCGGTCGTTTCTATTCTTGTGTTTCTCATTGCCGGGGCCGGGAATTACTGCGCTTTGACGGCACCGATAGTTAGCAATCAGGCAACCGGTGTGTGATCTATTATTCTTGTTGGTAGTAGGACAAAGAAAATATTAAATGAGACGCGAAACTCTTTTAGCTTTTATACGTCATTAATCGGTCACGTGACCACGTCTTGGGAATCACGTGACGAACACTTTGCTCGTTTACTGCACGAACGTCTGGAGACGTCGGTGGTTAGTTTCTCTGTAATTTTTACGTTTTCTTTTTTATATGTAAAGCGTACCGACGCTTGGCGTCTGTAACACGCGTGATTAACTGTACATGCGTATGTGCTTGTAGCGTATAATCGTAGACACGTGTGTAGCATCTTGGTATAATAACGCACGAGACGTCTATGACGTGTACAAATTTTTTGCGTATATATATACATAGTGTCGTCTATTATCTATAAATATTATACCGTCATATGCGTATACCCAGCGTCGCGATTATAAGCAGATTTAATCTCTTCCGGAAGGAGACACCAGGGGACTGGGTGTGATGCTGTTTGTGGAACTTTTTTTTTCATAGAATGTACTTATATATATATATATATATATGTATGCGCATATGTATTATGAATACGAGGTAAATTATTCGTAATTTTGAAAAAAGGGTCTTGAATGACTGAAGAAAAATTTTGGTTTACAAGTAATTTGTCTTTGCTTAATAACAAATTTGATACGATAGTAATTGATTGACGCGCTATTTGTATTTTATAAATCTTATGTTCAGACGCGCCGCCAGCGCCATGCGTGATCCTGGGCTATCAGACGTCCTATATATTTTCGGATAATCACAGTACTCGTAATATATGAGTTTTCGTAGGGTTAACATCGCATTACTCTGAAGTCCCTATAACTCATTACGCTTGGGCATTATCTCGTATTGTCTGTGCGATGAAATAATGTTAGATAAAATTTCTGGAATGTTTGCTTATGAAGTGATTAGACTTTTTTTTGATTACGGAATATTTTTAAAATTCTGTCTGGCGCCTCACTAGCCGCGCGACACGAGGCGCGGGGGACTACAGTGCGAAAATGGTAAATTATCCATATCTAATTTTGCGAGTCGCAATTAAATGGACGTCTTGTTGAAATTGCATTTGCGATAACGTAGAGTCTGACATGATCATAAGTATATGTCTTTCTGCGACTTAACAACATTCCACTGTAACTTTGCCAATTTTACTCGAGCTTGCCAATTATCGGCATAGATTCGTACATCGCGAATTCATAGAATTCACAGGGAAACAGGTACGAAATTTTCTTCTTGTATCTTTGCTTTTGTCACGTACGGTAAAATATCGTAACGTGTGGAGTCAATTTCTTTGTATTTTTACGGGACGCTACTGTCCCGTTGCTCTTTGCCTATTTTAAATTTCCCGCACTTTGGCCAACATTTGTACAGTCGGTACGGTAATATTTTGTGACTCGTGAAAAAAGAAAGAAAAAAAACGAAATATACATAAATCGTGTCTATATAACTATAGCGGCTTGTCTGACACGTTAATCTGGTCTGTAAACGAAAAAAAAATGACGTAGCTACTTAGTCAGGGTTAGGTTAGGTTACGTTCGTGAAAAATGTTAATTTAACACAAGAAAAAATAGTTGTTCATAACCAGGGATTTCGAATTAAAGAAATTGAGGTTTTTTTCTTCTTTTCTTTGGAATTTGTCAAGATAAAATGAATGTGTATGCCAAATTTCATCAACCATTATAATTTCGAAGTTCTGCGGGCAGTGTACCTATGCAGATCAAAAATGGCGATTTGTCTAATGTTAAAACAAAAATCCCTATGAACACTCTCGCGTTACCTTATTCCCTATGGTGGAACGAACTGCCGGCACAGACTTCACGTACATCATACAATTACACCTTAGCAACGTTACAGCCAGTCTTGATACTTTCCTGAGAAATAATGAACGGACACATCCGGCCGTTTGGCTAATTTACGCTCGTTACGCAATTGCGTCAGGTAGAACCGTCGGTCCTGGCTTTTTATTAATGACGCAACTGCCTGACAGAAGAAGATACGCGGTTAAAGTATAAAATGACAATGGAGAGAACGTCGCAGGTAAACAGCGGGAACGTTAACGCAATAGAAAATAGAAAATATTTAGAAAAATTAATGTCGGTCCGCGACGCAACTTAAAAGAAAAAAAAATTTATTCAAAGAAATAACCCTTTTTTATCAGTGCACGTAAATCTACTGCGACTTCAACTCCTTGTACGATCTTTATATATATATATTTCCTACGCACTACATACTCCCTTTTTTCGCAAAATATAAAAAACGTATTAAACCTCGTTTTCAAACGGCTTCAAGTTCAAGGAAACGAAATTTCCAAATTGCATTTTAATTTAAGTAATTTTTTTCTGCGCCTTTCGTTCGTCCATCGAGAACTTCCTACGCTAATGACACGTGGGAAGCTACTAGGCGTGGGTAAGCAGACGTGTCTAAGAACGACCGGCCAAAACTTATACGTTGGTGGACATCGAACAGTGTAGCCAACCGTTAACGACATAATGTCAGCTACAACGACGAAACCAGCCATCGTCCTGTCCCGTGCCAGATATTTGTAGTAACGTATGAAGAGCGAACGGCACTCGTTTTCATTAGACGAATTATTGCCAACTCAAAATCTCCATCGGTCCATCGTCCGTAGTCCACGATTTCGCGTTGGTTCTCTGAGTAGAAAATTTTTTCAAGTTCGTCTAGGTACCCACTGGATCGGACCGGATCAGACCCAGGTAAAAGGTCTCGACGAGTCCCTAGATTTCCATAACGTAATTCCCACTAGGGAAATCAGGTCGTGGCGGCGTCAAGTTTTACACCCTGACTGATTCCGGAGCTCGCCTTCATCGAATTAGGAAGGCCTGTCTGTATCTCCGACTAGCTGTATGCGTCTTCGACCTCGCGACCGACCTCAGCGTGACCTGGCGAGGACGTAACCTGATAAACAAAAAAAACCGTACAAACCGATTCGCCTTGGTTTTCCTCTTTGACTCTAATGATAAGCGAATCACTACGATCGTGTCTAGTGATAATGTAACCTTTTCTTTCTGACTAAAGAGATCACGCGATTTTCAGATTACGAGACTCTACAGGTGCTCGTGTGGCTTCCGTGGTGTTACATGTTTGCTTGCTAAGAATCTCGTTACGTGTCACTGTGTATGTATATATATATATATATATATATATATATATTCAGAGCCAGTAAGCTTATGACGGAACATTTTTCACGTGCTTGATCGCCAACCATCCACTTTTTTGGCAGTCAATGATCCTCTGGGGTTATGCGATTTGCACGATTACGTGGAACTCCGACGAACACGTGGGATGTGACAAAGAATGAACAACGTAAGGAAAACTTGATGTGAAGTTGCACGGTGAAGTATAAAACTCGATAATGGCTTATTCTTCATGTTTGACCCAGGCTCTGATTTTCTATCAAGCGTTCACTGCTTTGACATCTGGCACAAGGCTGGCAAATAATCTTACGTCGTTCTTGCCAGTGATAATTAGAAGACCAGAAGAGAGATTTGACATTGTCGTTTTTTTTTTCCAACTTTATCGCGTACGTTTACGCTTTGTGAGCGTTACACCTTTTTTTTCTAATTAAAATTAAAGTTAAAAATTATATTGATACACGTACCGGGTGGGTCGTTTGTATCGCGAAGATATTGGCGTTCGCGAAAAATAATGAGGGTTCGCGTCGCGATCGAAAATAGATCTCGAAAAAATGTCGAGGGTCGAATGAAAGAACGAAATGCAATGTGCGCCGGGAGCGTTTCGAAAATTACGGTTATTACGTAAGAGGATGGTATAAAAAAACAATTATTTCTCGAATCTTTCGCTTACGCACGGTAGAAACGTTCAGAGATTAAGATAAAAAATAAAATGAATTTTTTTTTATTGCTTTATGCCTCTCTTGGGAACCCCACTCCCCCTCCCCTCCCCGTCTCCACAGATCTCGTCATCTCCCTCAAGCAATTATTGTTTACTCGCAGAGCAACAGGACAGAGTGGGAGGGCACTACGTAAATCAAAATTAAAATTCGTACGCTGCGGATTCCTGTTGGTTATCTGCCTTATGTATATATGTATCATATAGACCTGAATATTTGTATCTCTTACAATTAGATTCGAAATATATATATATATATATATATATATATATATACACACACACAGATACGTACAGCGATACACGTATTATTGGTGCCTTTAATGTTTTCGCGTTCGCGAAACATTTCGCTAATTTATTATCGAGAGAGCGTCGTCCCTTCCTCTTTTCCTTGTAATTTACACGTTAGTGTACTGCGTACGTGCGTATTGATTTACACACCCTGTATACGTGATAGTCACGGTGCACCAAAAGCAGAAAAGACAGGCAGCCATGTGGCGCCATTAAGTTTGATCGTCTTATCGTATTTTCATGAACCGAGAACGATGATTGCTGGAAACTTTTAATTGTCGCTGAGATTTCGCACGAGTAGGAAGGTTACTCGTGCGAGGTCAAAAAAATTTTCCGTTTTGCAGTGTCGAATGTGAATTTTGGATTTTATATATCGTTTCCTTCCTCTTTCTCAAACACGTTACTCTGTATCGTAATCTCGCGGTTAGCCCCGTTGGCTTCGAAAGCAAAGACAAGCTCGGGGACGTGTATTTTCGTTTTGTTGGCAAATTTGGATTTAAAAAAAAACCTCTTTCGGAAATATCGACCATCGTCCTGGATATAAGTATGCAGCGCGTTGACAGTCGTGACAGCTTATTGAAATTCTGGTGAGTCAAGTACAGTTCACATGCGTGCCCAATTTTTTTTTGCAAATTTTGCTCTTTTCCACCCAGAAGCACTCGGCGCGTCATTATTATCACTTGCGTTTATCATTACGACATTTCTCGTGGTAACGACACGTTATTTTTGTTGTTGTTATTTATATTTTTATCTCGTGTCCTTATCTCACGTGCAATTAATGCTCGTCGTGTGTACATATATATATACGTTTTAAGCTTGATAAAATTTCCTTCTATAGACCTTAAACTTGACGTTCGAACGTCGTTCAATATTTGATTCCATCATAAACGTACCAGGGACTCTTGATCGTTGAATTTCCTGAGCTACGATATATTTCGTCGTGAAAATGAAAAATAAATGTAGGAGACCTTAGACTCGCGTGTTGCGTCTAATTTCATTGCGTTGAAGTTAACAGGGGAAGATGAGGGAATTGCGTTTCAGAGAGAGAGAGAGAGGGGGTGAGGGGGGGAGGCGGAGAAGAATTATAAGAGAAACGAATGATGGACCCAAGAAGTACAAAAGGGGATTTGTCATTCTGTCTTCCATAGTTAATCCCCTAAGGCAGACCAAAGCCTAAAGTACCAGAAGGCTCCAGGAGCCATTGTTCGAAGATAAAATCCTAAGGCCTGAATACGATGATAATCGGGCACGATTTCCCGCTTTAATTTCGAAACTCTCGTGACGCCCCCCCCCCTCCCCCCCTCATCGTCATCTCTTTACCTAATACCAGTATATAAAAGTCGTCTACCTAATCTTACCGGTTCTTTTATTTTTATCAGCTCAGTCTCTTCGGTCTGTATTATACCATCCGCCATCTTATATTTTTTTACATATACATATTATTTTTTTATCCTCTCGATTCAACAAACTATTATAATTAAATGGTGGCTTAAAGGAGCTCGGGGAAAAAGTCAAAGAAATGCTTTTGCTTGTTACGAACTTTTATTTATTTATTGTACTTACGGTACATCTGTTTACTGTGTATATATGTATATAATGGAAATGAGAGGATTTTAGGTATCGATGAATTTCCTGATGCGAACTCCTTTTAACGAAACATAACCCCTTTTATTATGCACGCGGAACTTGAGAATTTGAGCCACAGCAGGCTTAATGGCGGGTCCCTCGACGCTAATTGGGTGCCGGTTGCTTAAAGCCTCGCGAATGTAAAATAAAGCTTAAACGTTTTATGTGCTCTGGGAGCGAGTTTAAACGTGTAAATTAACGAACCTACCTGCGTGTAATATGTATGCTTCGAAATAGCAGTAGCGTTAAAAGGTCGAGGAATTTCGACGTGACTGTACCTACTGCCACAGCCTCTCGTGCAGCAGTACAGTCGGCGTCAGTCGACGAATTCCTTCCTTAAGGGTCAACGGTCAAGCTGAATGTCTGACTGCTTCCTAGAGATACAGATATTACGTTATACGTTGGACTATTTATGTCGTTGATATCGGTGATATCAGTGGTGGACTTTTTGTGGGCGACTCTGGGTAATCGTTATGCTTGCTGGACACCGAAGTATACGAGATACTGTTATCGACAGATGTCCAATTAGTGGTCTCAAGGGAAGAGGCAGTTCATTGTACAAATTCACAGCATTGGGTTCGAGTATCGTTTCTCCTCTTGGTATCCATTTTGTGTTCACGTGGAAGATCGGTGAAAACAATTGCTTTTCGTTTGCCAGATGAAAATTCATCGTGAAACGGTCTGTACGCAGCTCATTGGCTGTTTCGTGCTGTTTGGGAAATAGGTTTTTTAAGTCGTTATAATTGTACGAGCTTATTCGATAGTTGGTTAACGACGTCGCGACGCCTCGACCTACTCGCTCGCTGGCTAAACTGTCGTTCACTGGCGTAACCGGCTTCGTACGACTTTACACCTTTTCCTACTATGCGTTTATGCTCTCACAGACTGTGCCAGGAAGTAGGCTCTGAACTCTAATAATAAGGATACCGTTGCGCACTAGCATATCAGGAACAGGAGAACGTAGGAGTTGCTTGTAAGGTTGTACCGTTAGACTCGAGTCTTCTTGTCGTTGCGTTGTGCATTATGGAAATTTAGTATTGGTTGATGAATTTATTTTCTTTCGCGTAGCTAGGGAATCTTTCGAAAGTAAAATCTATGCTTTGGCTCAGTGGTTATCTTTCTTTGGTTTGCTTTTAATTGCATCCGGAATCTCATATACATTTTTACTTGAGCCTAAGAGTCACAAGAGAAAGATTTAAATTTATCCATAATCATACTTAAAGCTGGTTGGTTACCTTTGGTAAATCTCACCAACTGTCACGCTGTAGTTTTGCTTTATTTATCCTATGTCAACATTTTGAATTAAAACTTGGTATTTAGTTTTAGGGTAGCTTCCTTTTCGTTAGATGTGAAAAATAGGATGGTAAAAAAACATCTGTCACTTTTGGGAGGAGGTCGTGAGGTATGGTGGAGTGCGGTAGGATGGGTCTGTGGGAGTTTGCTTGTTTATTTATGTACATTTTACAGACTTATCAATATATTAATTATCGATCATACTATGCTTGGGCTACTAATTGAGGTACCTATGGTTGGTTTTCTTTCCGAGGTTTATTATTTCCTGAAGGTTCTCCGTTGGATTTCATCAAGGTGTTTGGCATCGCTTTTTAACCACCAGTATTCTTTGGTTAATTTCTGTTTGTCGTTGGCATCGACTCTAGGGAGTGCCGTGGAGAAAATAATGTTTTTGTAGTAATCTGCAACTTTCAGACACACTAGATCGTCCATTATCGAGTTGTTGCGTTAAAATTTACGCTGTTGATTTAATTTTCTTGTATTGAGGGACTTTGACGTGGTTAACTGGCATTCTAAAGAATATTATTTCGATCTTAAAAGCATTTAGCTTTAGATTCCAGAGTAGATAGTGTTCATTGATTTTATTCACTCTATCCTGAAATTTTTCAACAATTACGTCTACGTTTCTGTTCGTCAGGTAAATCACTCTGTCGCCTGCAAAGAATTAGACATCGCCCCATCTCTTTCCAGATCCGCTGTTTCATTAGTGTCGCCATCGTAGATATTGAACAGGATTGGTGAGAGAACTCTTCCTTGCTGGAGTTCCTCTTCTGTCCGGAAACTTTCGTTAGAGAGTGTCAAGCCATTTCGCGTATAGAATGGCTCAGTTATTTTGTTTTAAAATTTATTTTTTAATTGCATCCATAATCACATATAATTTTTACTTAAGCCTAAAAATCATTACAAAAAGACTTAACATAATGGCTCAGTGGTCTAGGGGTATGATTCTCGCTTTGGGTGCGAGAGGTCCCGGGTTCAAATCCCGGCTGAGCCCTCTTTTTTTTTTTTCAAGTTTATTTATTGCTTGAAGCGTCGCGAAAGCCTTCTTTCCATTTTATCTTTTCTCATGAGAATTCCAAGGTAACTGTGTAGGTACTTATTTGATATTCTCTTGCGGTACGATGGATCACGTGGAGTTTGGAATTTTTTTGGCGATGTTTTTTTTTTTTCATTTACTTTTTTTACAGTTTTCGAAACTCGAGCGGATACAAATCCTACGTGAATGTCTCTTCGCGATACTTGGATAATACTCACGTGCATTTTTTTTTTCTGTATGCATCTAACGTCAAAACGTTTGACTGTAGAGATCATTTGTTTGCGCAAAAAGTTTACACTTATTTATTTTTAAAACGACGAGTTTCTGTCTGATGACGTATTTTAGAGTCGAGTCGATAATCAATGAGAATTTTGCGTCTATACAGGGCGTATCCATTTAGCAATTCGAAAAATAGGCAATAATCTGTGCAGAAATTTCGTTGGGGCACTCACGTGGCCCTAGTGTTCCATTTTTGATTATATATTTTATCGTGGCCGCACCTGTTGAGCCTAGTAGGGCCATAGTGTAGCATTCCTGCTGTAGCTGCCACGCGTAAGCCTAGCCCTTTATCTTTTCGTGGCTGCCCGAATAAATTTCAGCACCGAAATGGCCATAATCAGATCGAGCATCTTCGCTGTATCACCCACGTCACTACAATCAGCTGGATATATTTGACACGCTCCTTGCTAAGCCTCCTGTATTCGTTTCAGGCCCAGCACAGCCTCTGCCGAAGAAGGAATGCTGGCCAATGGATTCGGAGGAAAGTTAAAATGTCCAGCCCCGATATCACGACTGAGGGTGGAAAAGATCGAGGGTGGTCTCATGGTCGCCGGTGTTGTCATTGCTGCCAACTGTCAAATCGCTCTGCCAGCCTTTGGTTTCCTCTTCATGCTGGTCGGTGCTGTCCTCACCGGTACGTATACGACAGCAGCCATTTTTTTTTACAGTCCATTAAGACCCCTCGATTAATCCTCTCCCAATATTGACAATCTGGAAAATTTCAAAAGCACTCACAGAGAAGTTTAAAAGAAAACTTTTTTTTCTCCTCTCTTCGGCCCTCGTGCGCAACCCGATGCTCCCAGCTCAGAGTAATTTCTTATTCACTGAAATTGCTTCCTTTGAACAAAATTTTTTTAACGTCATTTTTTTTCACGAAAAATTGTAGACCCCATTTTTTTACGTTTACCTCCGTTCACAGTCAATGCACGGATATGTATTTGTAAGATTCCTGTTTTTCCATTAGCATTTTTTTTTCCTTCTTTTTTCACTGCAAAATCTCTACAGCTACGACCTTACTCGAAATCATATATCTGTCTAGCTCGAACTGACGTAAATCTATTTCGCAGAATTTATCAATTCGACGTATCCATCAAGATACTGTTTGCTGACGACTGTTTAGTTATGCCTGGTATAAAAATTTTTGAAAAAATATACCAAAATGTCTGAAGGATCGATATTTCGAAAGCGTTCTCGAAAATAGGTGAAACGTCAGAGAAATAAAGTCCGACCAAAAAAAATCATGAAATATGTATATATATATGAATTTATATATAATACCACAAGACGAGCCTCTCCATCATCTCCGCACATAAACAGCCAGCGCCATAATTCAAAAATCATCGATCATCCAAGCCCCACAAAAATTGCTTAGCTTATAAATTTCATGTTATCTAATCCGCGTCAATCGAATTTCTTTAATTTTCCTACGAAAACTACGTCATTCCTAAATTATTAGCAATCCCGGATATCCGTTGAATCGAATCATATGTTTCGGTTCACTTTCGGTCGTTCCGTCTGTCACGGATTTACGTAAATCGATAAGGCTGACTTTTCAGATACATTGTCCCTGTCCCAGTATACACATATACCGGTAATCCCGAGAAGTACATAGAAAATCCAGTGTTTGACCTTTTCCTCTTCTTTTTATCCACGTTATCAGTTTTCTTCGTTCCTTACAAATTTCACATAGAATCACAATCTCGAGTCACGTATCGTTGCAGGAGTCTCTCATATCCAATATTTTTTCAACCGATAATTGGTCAAACACGTATAGATAGCACATATTAAATTTTATAAAAATCAATTAATACTTAATTAATTCGATTTTGAGAAATAAAATGAAGGCAAAAAAACTCATGATTTTTCTCTTCACAATCCGCTGGATTGTTTGTTTCTCTTTGATACCAAAGCAGTGTCTCTCATACTTGACACCGATCATCTGCAAAATATCCCACAATCATTTTACATCCTCTTTCGTCAACCACTAAGATCGTTACTCACGTATTACAAAGCGCTGCTTCCTTTGTTCCGTAATGAGAAACCGTCCGTTCCAATTCCGGGACAGAAGACACAAGACTTCCAGCCGATCGATTTCCTATTGGTTTCTGAACTACAGTATATACATATATGTACACTATATTTTACAATGATATATATATACATAGATTCTAAAGTATATAGTAATATATATATACACACCTATGGTTTCATTTGAGAACCTCTTCGTTCCTTCCACGGGCACCGACCTCAGCAACAGCAGCCAACGCTGGCTGCTCCGGCTGATTTCCACGCAACAGCTGCTCTCCCTTGTTCTCGGTCATCCTTACCTCACCCACGTCCATAAATGGCGCTCATGATCGATCGTGAACCTAATCTCGCTGGGTCTGGTCCATCCGGACTTGCCAGTCGACCAGCTATCCGATTTCAGCAAAGCACTCAGTTTTGCGGTATCGATTTCGTACGCGAAGTCCATTGTGTGTTACGTAACATGAGAGATCACGAAAAAATAATGAAGTATCAGTGGGCGCTTGACATTGACGTTTAAATGATATAACGCGATCGACGATCTTGCGAAATTTGAACTTCGACCTAAACCCTGGGATTCCTTTTCTTAATAAGGTCAAAGTTCACTCCCATGGAATTCAACGCTTTTCACGGCGCTTGGCGTGTTTACCCCTTTCTATGAATAGGTCAAGTTCTTTTTTTTATGATCCTTCCTTTCAGTTCTTTCTTTTTTTTTTTTTTAATGATCCGTCCTTTCAGTCATTTTTATTTCAATACCGAATGGACGTCAATTTCGCGCATTCGTTATTAATATGGTGGATATGGCTTGTACGAGTGTTTACTCCAGTTTTGTTTAGTAGTCAGGGGAAGGGCAATTAAAAAAAAATTATTTATACCCTCAGAATTGATAATCTTGAACTCTGTAATTTCGGAGTTTATTATTTTACTGCTGTTCATGTATTTTTTTTAGTTGCGTTATCGATGCTGTTGAACTGTGTTATGTCAAAGTTCACGCTACTCGATATTCACTTTGTATTTGGCCGATGCACGAATGGAGGACTGTGAAACGCCAATTATTAACGTAGTGGTTCATCCTCGTATAAATGCTTTATCGCTGGTAATAAATACGTAGGCGTCGCGACGCTTCCTCGAGCTGCTGATATTGCTGATATTACTTTGCCGAGCGACGCAAACTTTCTTGCGCGAGACGTTCGGAAATCCGAAAAGAGAAAAGTTCGGCGTCGCCGCGCGCGTCTGAACGACGAGGTCTTCCTCTGGCGTCGCGACGTCGTCAGGTGCACACAGACGTCTCGTTTCCGTGGTAACGCTGGAATGTTTTTTTTTAAATTACTTGGATGCTTTGTCACGAATACCTCTATCTGCCATGGTTCTCAAACCATGGTGCCATGGTAGAGAATTTTTTTGAAATTTTTTTTTTAGAAATTTACTTGGTGGTTTGTTATTGCTTTAATGCTTATCTCCTGTTTTCGAGAAAAAGTGAAAGTTTCATAATTATCTTAATTATACGGTAGTAATAATCGGTAGCTTCTGAATTTATAATTAAATTTTATTTTGTAATAAATTAATCTTAATATCTTATCGATCATTATTTCAATCGCAATATAATCGTAAGCTTTCTCGTGCAATTTTTTCTTACTGTTTACTTTGATATCTCTTCGGGCTAATGAAGTTATGCTAAAATATTTGGAAAAATAATAATTTGAACTTTTTTTCTCGGCGGTACGAACTTTTTAGTTTTTTTTTTTTTACTTAATGATATTCAGGACGTTGATTTAATATTGAGGAATTCCAAGGGTCAGTCTGTTTCTGCGTCTATTTTTTCACACTCCACATCCAATCCAAATATCATATCTTGTCGCGTGTTTAAATTGACACAATTTTAATAATTCGCATATTTAATGTCATTTCGTATCTTACGAATAATTCGCACATAGTCCCCTGGGACGTAAGTGGGTCGCGAATTTTGATCGAATGAAATCAAAAATAATTTCAAATTAGAAATTCCGTTCCGATCAATCGCCCTAATTATTTGTTGTGTACGGTGATAATATTCTCAATTAATTTAGTAACAAGTAAAATAATTATCTATGCTTACAGCGGCTTCTTATCGCGGTCCTGGCGAAGACGAGGACAAGGACTCTTATGCGGCGAGGATCGCCTTCACCGGAAACTCCCGGGTCCTCGGACCTATTTGCATCGTCGTGGGCGCCCTTATGCTCGCCTTGGGCGTATTTCTATGTATGCTCACGCGTCGCGCCAGGCGACGGGAACGTCGCGTGGGATATCATTGTCCCTTGCACGGTGACTTTTATCCCGTGAGTCCCGTCCAGGATGTCAAGATACTTGGTGAGTGAAAGAAACACATATTTTCATCATATTCGACTTGCGTATAACCGTCGGTAAAGAAGGTCGATACTCGGTCGTTAATACGAGGTTCATATCTTCGCTAATGGAAATGTGCAATGTAATTATATGATTCTCAGTGCATAACGTGCATGTGCACTAATTCGAGCGAACCGGCAAAAATCATAAGATATATGTATATTACTTTGTAACATACCGGAAGTAGCGAATCCTCGTTAACGTGATCGAGGGTTGGCGTGTGTTATCTCGTGAGAAACATTAATAATTATCTTGGCATTCACTTCGGCAGCATGCACTTTATCGAGAGCTGCATTGCTTAAGACTATTTTTTTACCTGTAAATAAAAATAATTTTAAAAAAGAACGTAATTCTCTAAAAGGATTTTGGTGTTCGCTGTCGACCGGTATGACTCGCCGGAATTTCAAGTCTCGTTTTACGCGTTTCTCAGTGCGATTTTAGGGATTCTAGGTAAAAATGCACTTTCCGCGAGTGCATAACATTCTACTCACGTTTCCTTCACTTCCTATCTTAGTACACACTTCCACCCTTACTACATATGACATAGACATTCGACTCGGAGTACGTGTTTCCACGATCCGCCAGCTCGAATTTCCTGTTTCTCCTGAAGCTTGAAATAACAAAGATAAATTGAATATCTTATCAGAGATAAATTTGTCCTTGAAAATTTTCGTCGATATACCATTTTCGTTTCATTTTGCGCTTCAAAATACTTCCATTTATCTCGTCCTACGTAAACGGCACGTGGAACGAGTGCCTTATTGACATAAATTTTTTAATTCTAATAATACAGTCTCCGAGTTTCATAAATTGTAATAAGCTAAGTCGAGCTCCTCGCGAATCGATTTCCTTGCAGCGTACCCAAGAAACGAATAATAATATTAATATAAATTTCCAGCATACTCGCCCGAGAGTCTAGAATTACAAAAAGGGTCATCGACCCCTTACCCTTTGACCCTTAATCGCGTATCATATTCAAAATGTCGCTACTCCCCCTCCCCGACTACGCTACTTCTATCTAAATGCAAATATCTCCTGAGAGACCTCTGACTCATGCACGGAATTCGAACGTCACTTTCGACGATATTTTACACACACGATGCACGTGTGTGAATGCAATAAAAAAATTTCTTTTAATTGACAGCCGTCATGAAAGTTCGACAGTCTAAAAATTTAATCTCGATCAAGACTATTCGAGTCTGCAACCAAAACCCATTTTTAAAAGCGACAACCCATTAACACACGGCAATGGGTCAACCCCTGCCGCCTATAAGCGCCACTTAAACTTTCTAAACTCAATGTTTACCCCGTTGACCCAATTACCACCAAACTAAACGTACACTCCGGCACACTCGAATTTCCTTAAAACTTTTACGATCAATCCACATAGCCAGTTCACCCTCGAAACCACCCCTAGACGTTCACAACCACGAAACTACCCCAATTCACGAAACGTTTACCAACGACCGTATGTCGGTCGTTAATGACACAAAAAAAAATTCACCCTAACGAGCATCCCCTAGGACTTGCATCCAGACAATGGACCAACAGCTTCCGTATCTCCAATTAAGATTTTTAATCCATGGCAGAAGGAGGGATGCTGTTACGGATGCAGCTTAATCCTAACGTGGGTGTAGCGAGAAGCGTGAAGTCAGGGGGGGTTGATTGGGGTTGCAAAGTGCTTATAGGTAACCAGGACTACCGGGACGTTGAGGTGGGCTTGGGTTCATGGGGAGAGGGGGGAGGGGGGTCTAAAGGAAGATGGTAACTAGGGCGTGCACAGCGCTCGGGGTCCATGACATCTGTTGCCCTCTGACTATGTACCCCCTCTCCTTTCTTCATCCTTCCCCTCCGACCCCTACCACCATCCTCTTCGAAGGAGGCACCAAGAGCCACGCAACCCTTCCTTGGGATCTTCTTCGAATTTGACGTATGCCTTTCGCCCCCCTTCCCGGCCCCCTAGGCATTGCCTGCGTGCATCGGGCATAGATTTCAACCCACAGCGCCTACAATCCTATTACCGCTGCGACTCCGTTGCAGCAGCCGAGCTCATCGCAGTGACGTAGTCGCATTCTAATTACATTTTTTTTGCTAATGACGCTGTGCATCCATGACCCAGAAACGGTTGAAGTAGTCGTATATAGCCGATGTGTTGTCGGGTGATTTTTTTTTGGAATTTTTCGAAAATTAGGATTTTCACGAGGACGAATTAAATGGGGGGATCGATCGCTCGGGGCAAATAATTATATCGTCGCCGAACGTTAAATGCTGGTCAAAGGTCATCCCCATTTGCTTGAAGCTGGCTGGTATTCTGCGAGACTTATTGGTCGAAGGTCAGACATGGGGGGTGATTAATATCGCACCTCGCTACGAAGGAGGAAAATTAATCTTCGCGACCGCCGTCCTCCAGCGGCTGACAAATTGGGTCAGTGGGTTTTTTTTTTGAGTTTGTAATTGAAAGTGAGACTCGCGATGCGAAATTCGTTTGGCTGCCTTTGGCGTACATATTTATTTATGCGGTTACGATAAATAATTTAAAACTCTTTCACGTAGCAGTCGATGTCTCATGTGAAATTCTATTTGTCTTGTCACAAGGATGGGGAAATGAATTAGACAAAATAGTATTAATAAAATATATAGATTATCCCATCGAATAACGAGCGTGGCTTGTTCTTCCTGTGACGTCATCCTTCATTTTTTAAATTCCATTTCGTTAATGCTTCGCCCCTTAATTTCAAGAGAGCACAAAAATTTCTTAACACGCCTATGCAACTACTCCGGGTAAACCACTCGCGATAATGAATCCTCCCTTAGTGCCGGAAAAACGTCATCTCTCTATACGAATTCTGGAGTAAATATAACTGTTATATCCGCCATCTCGACTATTGCCACGTTTTTTTCAGGGTCCCAGGATGCCTCGCATTACGCATTCGTTGCAGTTATGGAGATCGAGGTCAAAGAAACGTTTTTGATATACAAATCGTAGAAACATTTATCATATTACGCAATTATTAGTCAGTATATATATATACACACAGACACATATTATTGTATGAACAACGTAAATGGAAACATATAGATATACAATGTCGATAACAATAAAAGTAGTATATATGTATATACTGGGTCACAATGCCGTATTATATAACGTATAATTGTTTCAGGTGTCTCCGCTAAAGATGATGGAGGATGGCCAAGGATTCCTTGTCTCAAGGGACGCGCAGGAAGCAAAGGTACCGGAAACGGCGCTACGGGCACCCACGTGGGACCACCACAGTGTCCTCATTCTGTTCTGAGCAGCACTCGAAGTTCTGTGAGCAGCTCGCCCCTCAGCCCCTGTCCTACGCCTATGCCCTTTCTCGTAACTTCGGGATCTGTCAGGTAAGAATTCTTCTTGGAAGCTGAAACTTTTTTGGATCCCACTGGAGAATATATATATATATATATATATATATGTGTGTGTGTGTGTGCGCGTGTGATAAATCAAAAAGCTGTGACGCGTTTCGGAACTTGGTGGCATATTTCAAAATGTTATCAAAATACGTATAACGGACGGGCAAGCATAATAGGTAGGATTTTATATTCTTCTTTTTATTCACTGTTATCACGCATATCATCTTATAGTGTCTGCGAAATGGAATGAAAAATTAATTTGCTTTTACAGTGATTATACATGAGTTATTTATAGTAGCAAAAAAAAGATTGCTCATCTATACTATGCTTGTTTCGCAGGGAGATAGGAATAATTCTGCTTTCTAAAAATACACTACGGAAGGTTATTTATATTTCATGAGAGACTATATCCAGCACGCAATTACTACAAAGACCTTAGACCCGCGTAGATATCGCCTTGTTGTAAGCTAACCCTAACGCCGTTACCTAATATCACTCTGCTAGGTGTAGCTTACTTCCGATGCACAATAATCTGGGACGAATGAGGCATTTCCGAAAATCATTTATTCTTATTGGGGTAGATAAGCCACTATCGGAGATAAGGTTGATTTTATAGACAGTCTCCTTCGGCGTTGCGGAGCTTCATCGGGAAATCTGGGAAAGAGTTTAGAAAGGAAAGGAAAGGATTACGTAAACCGGAATTTATTATGATTTTGAAATATTTTTTATTTGACCTTTGACCTCGATGCGCTTTGAATAACAATTATTCGAGTTCAGAGTTCCAGTATATATATATTTTTGATTGTCCAGATCATCCACCAGTACTCATTTGTTTTCGTAGCATTGCGTCGCCACTTTAGACTTACGTTTTATTTTTCACGTATTTCTCCTTATCAATCAGCGACTGATCTTGATAAGATTTCAGTTAATCGTCTCAGAGGACAAATGGAAATAATGTTCTCGCGCATGTCAATTTCAACGTGTGACCTTTTTAACATTTTATGACAATAACGATTCTCTCGTATCTCGCGTTGGTCGCCATTTCAATTAGATCGAAGACCTTTTTTTTCGTCCACCACCCTACATCCCCCTTTGTCGTCCAATGCCGGTAAATTTCCTGGAAAAAAAAAGTGTCGAACCTCCAAGAGGAAGAATAGGCTCTTTATAACGAAATTGAGCTGCCATAGTCGGTTAATGGGTGATATCATTTAGGAGCCCATAATGCTTCCCTTACGAAAGTCCAAACCTCTAATGGTTGAATAATTTGTTACGCATGAAGTACACGATTATAGCCATTACTCCTCTTTCTCTTGAATAATTTATATCCATGTTTCAGTTTTTGGAATATCCAGTACCAACGAGAGATGCCATTCCTATCGCGCTTCTCAACACCTCCTTATAATCGGAGCCAATCAGTTCAATAATGAAATTGAATATTTCCACTTTCACGTAAACAGTCTCAATATGGCCAAGCAGGAGCCAAAGCGCAGAAACGAAAATTACAAAACTTCATCGTCTATCCTTCAATCAATTACGATTCAAGAACTTTTTTTCTTTCTGTATTTAACTCTGTTAGTATACGTATTCGTATTAATAGTTGCTAGGTTAACCATTAATCAAAGGATCGTTCCAACAATAGCTTTATCGATCTTGCCTTTTATAACGCAGGATCCCCTTAGCAAATTTACGTCTTGGGGTAACTCTATTATTTTATGTATATAGGTAACTCTATTGTATATATATATATATGTGTATGCGTAGATAAATTAGCTATTGAATATTGCCTACATAATTGCTCTACATAATAATTTTTGAAAATTAACACGTGCAATTGATACTAGACTGACTAAAATAGGAACAGACTGAACTTAATCACGTAACCTTGAATTTATTTATTATACTATATTTATATATATACAGTTATATTAACTGATTGTATACCTGCTCAGTATACAATACTATGCTGAATAAATAAATGGATGTCAATTTTGTCCCGAATCATTACGCACAAGGCTAATGAAAAGGAAATGATGATTTTCATCATACTCTGTTGACGTACACAGGCTTGGATATAAGCGAGAGGGTAATGTTACGAGCTATTACGGGGTCGGTATATTATTATTGTACGCGTAGGGACGCCATTATATGACGAAACGAACTTATCAATCAAGTTACCATTAAGTATTTTAGTTTACTTTATTATATTTGGGTTCCTCTTGCTTCATGTTCTCTAATGGCTAAAGGGACGGTGAGTAGTCGAAGTTTCATCAGGGTAATTTGTGAACGAGATCGATTTCTTACTTTCTCCTTACGTTCTTTAGGCTTTCTCTTTTCTTCATTTCGTTTTTCCCGTTTAGATCTTTTTCAAGTTTTGCCCCGTCCTTTTTTTCTTATCGATAACGAAAATTTATATGAAGACGAATACCATGGTGATTTATAACTGTATTTTTAATTGTATCCAATACCCACGAATGGTAACTGTCAAGGAATAACGTTAATCGTAATTAAATTTCTGCAATTAAGGGAAACAAGGCTCGAAACTCTACCTGTGCCGTTGCCCCTCTGAATTAAAGTTAAACCCTGATGATCGTGTTTGATAATTAATATCGAACTACCCTTTCAATTTGGGCATTCGGTAACATCCCCTGAAATATTTCGATCTGATAATTCATCTTGTCATTGTTAACGAAGAGATTAATTGTGTCCGTTTATGGAAATCCAAAACGACCTAGAGAAGAGAGAGGAGTGGGGATGGTATCTTAGTGACCTTTGAGAACTACCCTCTAGTTTCATTATTGTTGGGTAGACCAGCCGTTATCTGTACTTCAAGGTCAGAGGGGTTGAGACGGATTAATTTTCTATTTTTTTTATCTCTGTCAATCTTTGTTTCATTTTTTCTCAAATAAACCAAAGCCATGCCGATTCTGCGAAATTCCGATAAGAGATACTATAGCCCAAACGCAATTGATACTAGGACAATGGAGAGCCGGTTAACTTTCCTGAATCAGAATCCCAGGGATATCGAGGTTTTGTCGTTGCTGTCCTTTTGCTACAGAAAATTGGCAGGAATATTGGCAACGATTTCTCCTGGTCCAATCCCAGCCGTATAAGTGCCTCGGAAGTCTCGCAATTTCCGGAAAATATTTCTCCGTTTGTTCGGACCTTTGGTCATTTCGTTCCCGTTTTCAATTGCCCGAGATTTCATCAGTTCGACGTATCCATACGATTTCCAGGCTTTCGTATGTATTACGCAACCGTATAAATTCAGTGTGCAACGAAGGGCTAAAACAAATTTTTTTTTAATTTGAAACATTTCTAAATCTATATAATTTTTGGTTTCAGCAGCGGGATGGTACCGTGCGTCGGTGCCAATTTGTCACCGGATCAAACCTTCGGATCGATTAGGTCGCTGTCAGTGACACGTGAGGTCGCCAGCTTCCCTCTGTCACGAACGCCGACGCCACCACTGCAACATAGGTATTAAAAAAATGCAGTTTGCATTTCTCTTTTGCACTTTTCATGCAAGTAGATAGCGTCGATTAAAGCGACCAGTCTGTCAGAGCCAACTGGATTTAATCTAATTACACCGCGTGCATTTAATTAACCCGTTACCGACGCAACAAAGCATCGGCACTACGGTGAATTAATGGACGGCGCATTAATGCAATTGTGCAATGTCGACAATCGCGGTTGGTAGATTTTCGTGTTTATCCGTAGCTAATTGGTAACAGCTGTTACTACGATTGAAAACGATAAGCAAATTATCCTATCGATTTTACAATTGATTTTTTTATTAATAAATATTTATAATCCACATCCCGTGCGTTGAGCACAGACTAGGTATATCTTTTTCGCTATTTATTCCCAACGAATCTTACGTTTGGACCAATCGTCGGTGCAGGGTAGATGCAGTTTATAACTGCATACGATATATTCACGTATGCTTAGTATGTACTCGGGTACTGTAAAGTAGCCGAAAATTTTTATCGCTTATCTTTACCCGACAGAGACTGTAGGTGATAACGATAGAATTTTTTCGTTTGCAAAAATATCAGCGTACGGCGCTTTTACTGTGTTTACTTAATTTTTATTGTCTAAGACTTGAGATTAATTTTGTCGACTATTGTTCCCTTGAAGACTGTGGCTGTGCTAGTTCCATTATATAACCGTACTAATTAAATACTGATTCGCTGACTTTAATGGCATATGTCGAGTTAGCATCGGAGTCGGACAAACAATGTCGCTAATTAAAATTTTAACGCTCAAATTGAATTCCCCTATTGACTTAGCCAATGCCAATGTATTACGAGCCCAGAGTCAAATTCCATTTGTGGCTTAACCGCGACTAGACTGAACTCAATCATGCCGCACTATTGGATCCTACGTCATTTGCAGGGTATTAATTCTCATACTGCGCAACTTCCTCGGGTTCGAGCTTTGGATTTCCTGTAATTTTACAAAACCCCGGGAGCGATTCGTAGGAGTTTTGCAACGAGAGTTAATCAACCGACAAATATTTTCGTAGCTGCTTTACCTACTGGTGGAATATTCATTTTCCTTTATATACATGTGTTATATTCATTCATTGCGATTACTTGGTTATTCGTGATATTCGCGAAATGCGAATAAATTCGTTTCAGTTGAAAATTTCTACGGAGTATTTGCCACAAAAGAAATTTTACGTAGAAAAAAAAAGTACATACTACTACATAAAGTACTACATAATGTAACGACTGCCTTGAAATAACCGTTGAACGGCTTTATTTGTGAAATGAAGTGAAATTAAAAAAAAAGCAAAATAATATCAACTTCTCTTGGGAAGCAAGAAAACGGAGCACCTTCGATAATTATTGGCATTATCTTTAAATAGGTCAATCGTTACTGATATCGTCACGAGAGAGTATTCCCAGTTGCACTTTTTCGCTAATGAGTATTTCATTTTACTTTGCCGATTGATCTGTCATTTGAAATAAAAAAATTATCAAACAGTCTTTCAGGTAGGAAGCTAACAAGGGTTTTTAAAAGAAAGAGGGTAATAATGTATTTTTGTTTTATTTCTATTCCATTGAATCGTCGTATCTTGAGATACGTACACATTAAATGCTATTAAGGTGTGATATGACAGAAACGAAACAGCAATGTCCATGTTCAGTCTCCATGATTGTCATTGATAACTAAAAATTCCCTAGTAATAATTAAAAGCCTGGTCTATGCTAGCTTTAATTATTTTTTTATTAAAAATCCTGCCTAATTTGGAAAATTATTCTTTGACTTTCAGACCGGCTGTCTTGGCTAACATGACAGAGGACAACGCAGTCTCTGGCAGTCCACTGAGAACGGAAGCGTCACCCAGACCGGAAGTGCGCGTGGTCGCCCCGTCTCATCGACCATCTTCCGCTCCCACAGGAACAAGCAATCCAAATGGAATACCAACTCGCAAGTCCGTCAGTATTCTCTTGCCTGATCACAAGGCCGGATGACCCCAACATGGCTTCGTACATCGTTGCGATGAGAATCCTTCATCCATTTCAAACGAATTTTAATAACCGATGAGACTTATTTCCTCTTACGAATTCCATAATGCGATTAATATTCCCAATTCGATGAAAAACGACTCGTGAGACTCGTATTCGCTCCGTCGATATCCGATGATCCATATATTATTATTATGGAGGAATTATTTTTAAGTCAGAGATGGACAATTAAGTAGACACTTGACAAGCGTCGCGACGTCTAGCCTCGTTTTCTATTGATTGATTTTTTTTAATGGAAATCGAAGGAACTTCATGCGTCGTGCTCACACAGAATTTATATGTATATCCTGATATTATATACAGTATGCTAGAAGTATACTAAATTTGTATTACGAAATATTGATCGGTAGTTTTAGTTTATTGAATTTAAATATTTTATCTATCTGGATTTATCTGTCTTTCTTAAAAATTTTATTTCGGAAGAGAATTCTCATGCGCGGTTCAGCGGTTCGATGTAAAGTAATACCGTGTTCCATGCTGAGGTCGATCTTTGTATAATATATTGATAATGATTAGAGAGGACGAGCATGGCGTATCCTTTGACTTCAATGAAAAAAATATTGAAGCGGTAACCGCAACTATTTCTTTTGGAGCATCCTACCGGATTGACTCCAGCCGCGATTTTATTTAAAATCTAAATAATTAGTATTCCATTTATTTGATCGATTTCGGGAATGTGCAATATTATCTATGACTTACTGAGAATTCAATGAGATTAGATAGGACTTTAGGAAGCGCTAATAGCGCCGTCTAATGAAATTGGTACCTCAAGACAATCCACTAATTATTACGACTGTTTGAACATTTTGTAATCCACTTGCAAGAGTGACTTTGATCAGACTATAATTTAACGAGCGACTGATAGCAAGTGAAAGATGATAAAACGTTATGGGATGACGCGCGACAGAGAATACTCAGATGTGAATATGAAAATGATGTATTATTGAAGAAAACATTTTTTTCTAATTCGCACATTTTTAACAGAAATATTCAAACGAGTCGTGTCTCATCGCCTCCGTATCCCGAATGCTTAACATTCCATCGCGTGAAACTATCGATTGCGACAATCAGGTGAAAGAGGAATCGCACGGCCGACATTAAAAAAATACTGCGTTTCGAAAATACCTGAGTTAGTAGAAGAAGAAGAAGAAGAAACCTGAAGTGTCGCTCACCATTACGCTATTATAATTGGACATGATCATTTGAAACGTAAAACGAAGGTTAAAGAGCCCAGTGATATCCTTGTACCTTTAAATTTATTTAATCAGACAGTATCAATCAGTTACCCCCCATTAAAAGTGGAAAATCCCCATTAAATTCCACGTAAAGTAAAAGTTTCTGTACAACGGAGAAATTGAAAATTAAAATAAATGAGATTAAATAAGGATAAAGGTGACAATGGTGAAAAAATTGGCTTCGATAAAAGCTCAATGGTGAATTCCGATGGTGCTCCCTAAGTATGGTGCTTTGATTGCAATTGACGAGAGATTATTAATTCGTTGATGTAACTAGATTAACGTTGCCAACGGTGTACGGCTGCAGGTGACTGTCGGCACTAAAAAAAAGAGCACGTACTTTTAAGATTAATTTAATTATAAGCTAACCCCGTAACCCGTATTATGCTCATCGTAGTCTGCCTACTCGGTTGCTCACACGATAAGTCACTAATAACGATCTGTCGATTTTCCTCAAGTGAACGAACAGTCGCTTATTGAATTGCGAGTGCGAGACAAGATACCAAAAATAAACTTGTCGTCCATCTTGTTATCTGTTACGGAGCGAATAGGCAGCTGAAATTTTACACGTATCACGGCATAAGAAGTCTAGTCTTGTAAATACGTAGGTAGCTGAGAAACTGAACGATACGACGTATGCATAGAGAGGAGTGTGATATGCACGTTATAGATGCGATTGGGATTTGAGTAACGTTCCTTATCGGCAGGGAATCAAAGAATTCTCTAGGAATAAAGTAGCACGTTAGAATCATGGTGAAGCGATGCAAAGCGATCATGCTGGATCATTTAATCCAAAGAAACATTGAAATTTTTACCGTCGTAGAAAAATTGATTACTTTTTTTTTTAATACAGAGTTTGACTGCTAAATCTGTGTTATCATCTATGACTAACACCTACTATCAAACTCAGGAGTCTTTTAGATACTGATACACTTTTATTCTGATTGTACGATGGGTCAATATCCATAGTATAGACTATCGATGAAAACTATTCTTCATTAAAGTGCAGCATGATCGCGTTGCTATCCTAGCTGAAATTTGCTGAGGATTGTTTACGTGCGTAGCTTATCCGAAACTGGTTGGAAAATATTTCCAGCATATTGGACAATATATTATGTAAAATTGTAATCGTCTAGTAAACATACTAATATTCGTATGTATAGCTCACTCGAGAGGTAATACCTTTATTAATGAGGATTTACGAAAAGAATTGATTATCTAGAACGAATGTATCTCGTAAAGATACTTTATATACTAATGGAAAGTACCATTGCGTGCTCTAGCCTATATTATGTCCAGGATCCTTAAATAATAGCGAATTATTAGGCATTTCAATTATTCGTATGGTATAATGGAATAATTGTTATGGGGCAGTGAAGCTTTACTTTCGTACGATTGTATTCGGTTTTACTTAGGAGCAATGTGAGAGAAGAGAGGAAGAGAAACTAAATTATATCTCAAGTTACACTTTTGGCTATACCTTAAAGTTGATCCTTGATTAAGTAATTGATTTATGATTCGTCACTGATAACGCAACGAAATGGAACTTGCAAGAACGACGGATGAACCCTCGTTCGAATGTGTGCCAAAAAGCAAAATGAGAGAAAAATAATAATAATTAACTGCATTAAGCTCAGCGCTCACGAAAACCAAAATCGGTTCGTCCTTTTCAAAAAAAAAATTATACAAGTCTTCGCGCACTTGTTTTCGTTACAAAAAAATCATTAAATGTCACACTCATTCGATACAGTAAACATAAAAAATTATAACAACTGCATTCGAAACCAACAATTCCCAAAAAAAATGAACGGTCATAAAATGATACAATTATGATAAACGAATCTCGCGAACATTAGACGAATAAGAATCACGATTATCGGCAGTCAATCAGATCAATGGAGCTCACGGGATATATTGTCAAACAATGTAACAAATGGACAGAGCCTCGTTATCTTGAGATTTTAAACGAAGAACCCCTCCTCCTCGCCTGCCCACTAGATATAATTACGAGCCGTGATAATTAAAAGAAAAAAAGTAACGCTACCACGTAAAACAAAAAAGAAAAACACCACCAGCTAACTACTCCGACCCGGCCAAGTATTTGTATTGCAATTTTAATGGAAAAGAAAAATGATACCTTCGTATGTAGACACGTTTGTGATAGTACGTTTAGGCTAAGTAAGGAATTACGTTAAAACAGTACAACTTAAAGATATATAAATGAATAAATAAATAAATATATATATATATACAGACACACTCCCACTAACACTAGAGACACACTGTAAAGGTGCACTTGCGAAACGACAAATACAACACTCAACACTTTAAACACTATACACGCGTATACAATAACGTTATAAAGGCATCTACATTCATGTAATCGAAATAGGTGGGTGCAGTTTTCTTTTAGATGCTTTTCTCAAGTCGGGAGTTGGTATCGTGCGTACCCACCCCCTGTCCCCCGCCTACCTCCGAGCCCTCCCCGTATTGTATATTCAAATCATTTTTATCGTTGTTGATTAAAGAGGCTGATTAAGTTTAGATCGTTCTAAATATACTCGATATTTGATATAATGCAGTTATTGGTAATACATTATTACTTTAATATGCGTAATTCATATAGGAAATCTATTATTTGTAATGTAATTTATTATAGGGTGTGTGCCGCTTTTTCCTTCGACGATATATATTATATATTATAGTTACATCTCACAATTAGGCTTTAAAGAATAAGGTAAGGCGCGAAGAGTATTCGCGAGGCGTCATTGGATTATGAATACGACTGCGATATCTCGATGAAATTGTTAAGATAACCGATAGTCGAATGATAATCGAAATCGATAAGTCGCTTAGTGATTAACTATTGAGAATGGTCAGGGAGAAATGCAAAATGGGCATTTTGATTTTCTTTTCTTACGTCATTTGTATTTCATATGTAAATGTTGTATGGGGTCGTTGTGACTGTAAAAAAAGTATACCTGGTGTTTCCTTTGATACCGGTGATAGCCCGGTTATACTTCTAGTGTAATATATTTATTATTCGTTTTCTTTGAAGTTTGGAAAATTGTAAAGGGGCCTTTGCAATTTTATTATTATCGTATGTACTGTCTTTGATGAATATTGCAGAACGATTCTTGAACAGTTTCTACCATTTAAACGGTGTTAGATGCTTAGCTGATACTGCAGTTATTATCATTGCTAGAAACGGATAACGAATAAGATGATATACTCATTCTATATCGTGGTGTACTTCTATGATAACCGTATTACAGAAAAGATAGAAAGCTAAAGATTACGTGAAAGAGAGAGACTTCAAAATGTGCATCTCTCTTGAGCGCAGTTTAACCTGGCTGTCAGGTAATTAAGCGACTCAATCGGAATGAGAAATGACCTTCGACGAATGTAACTCTTTCATCTTGTGTCCTTCCGCCTTTAATATACGAATCTCACGCACCTTCTTCCCCATTCCAAGATGAATCATCTTCGAAGGACCTTTCAAAGGATTTTATACCTGCAGAACATAAACGCCTAGACATCCGACTCTTGTGAGCTTCTCTCTTTTAGAATCTCCATTGTAGGATTTTTCTTTTTTCATTTACTTATCTCTTGTTCGAGTTTCTTCGGGATTTAATATCTGGAAAATGAGTTATGGGCGTTGTGTTTATTGTATCTTATATTTATTTGTATATTGTCGTATGAAATAAACCCCACAGTCTTAAGATTTAACGATGGATTTTTTATTGTTACTTATCTGTCGTTATAAAAATAATGTTAAGGTAGAAGCGAGATTACTTTCTGGCTGGCTTTGTAAGTTGACTTATTTTTTTAACAGTAAATGATTTTACTTCGATTTTGCAGACAATTTTTAGGATATTTTTATTCCACTTTCTGGGACGCGTTTAGTGTTACTAGTTTTCACCGCTAGGGGGAACTGTAGCAACGTACACGGTACGTAATTGGTTGAAAAAGTTGTTGGGGAGGAGAAACATCAGCTGTGTGCTGTTTAGCGAGTTAGTATTTGCTGATAGACTGTGCTAGACTGTGAAAATGTAAATTGTCACTGGTGCTGTCAACTTTTGGATTTATTTGCCTAGTGAAAGGTAGGCTGTGTTTGTTTTGTGCAAGTACCAAAATGACAGACGCTCATAGCTTGAGGCAAGCTATCCAGGAATATGAGGCACAGGTATGTATTTTATAGACAGATAATTATTTTGCCATAGACCTTTTTACCTTGTATTTATTAAAAGCAGAGTGATTAAGTTTTATGCATTATTTCTTTAGTTATCTCAAGTGCAAGTGGCACTTTCTGCCACTGCAAAAGGACCTGATAAAGATAATCTACTTAGCTTGCAATCTGACATACAAGAACTCATTAGTTTGACTAAGGATAGCTTGCAGAGTGTCCTCGAAGGTGAAAACAATGATCAATCTGAAAAATATACTGACGAAAATGATGATCCACTAGCAAAAGAATATGCTTTGTTCAAGGTATTTGATTTGCTATTAAGTTTCACAAAAATGTATGAAAGACAATTAATTTATTGAAAATCATGTCAAACTGGTTTAGGCTGAATTGGATGAGGATTCAAATGACTCAAATAATACTGATCAAAATAATACATCGGCTGCAAACGATATCGAAGTCAGTAAACAACTATTTGGTAACTCATAGCAAAGATACAATTATACGGTGCAAGTTGATATTGTAGGATGAGTTGAAGGCGCTCGAGGGTACTAAATGCCGTGCTCCCCATGGTAGCAGTTGGGGTGGCACAGGTTATCACAATGCTATGGTTTGCTCTATTTATAGGAGCAATCAGGAAGAAATCAAAAGCATGAATGATATCAAGGTAAGTAATTACTACCTCTCATTTTTAATATAAAAATTATAGCTTTATTGTAAAAGTTATATGTACAGGTCAGAGTTCTCTTCATGAATCCTACGCACAAGGAGATGCTTCCATGCCCTTACTTTCTTGATGGAGCATGTAAATTTTCAGATGAGCAATGCCATTATTCACATGGGGAAGTGGTGCCATTTTCAAGTTTGCAGGAATACAGGTATGTAATCTCATTCCTTATCATGTATTTATTTATCAAGGTATCAAAATGACTTACACATTTTCTAGGGAGCCAGACTTCTCAAGTATCAAAATGGGCAGCAGAGTATTGGCAATGCATACGAATAAATTGTGGCACAGATCCGTAGTGCTTAAATTCCCTGAAAAGAATGAAGAGAAATTTCGTGTAAAGTTTGAAGCTAGTGGGAACATTCTGGAAGTTAGTTTACAAGACCTGCTTCCACTTGGTAAGAGGTGTAACATTTTCTTGTTATTCTATGACAGTGCTTCGCACCCCATACAGGAGCTTTCATTTGACTTTGAAACAGGCGATGCGGATCTAGACATGTCTGACTCTTCAGAAGACAGCGAACTGGAAACTGAAGTTGTAGAAAAGAACCAAGAGCAGTTGGTTCATAAGTCCCTCTTAACTTTGAACGGCAGTGAAGCTTTAGGAAACTGGGAGAAACATACTCGCGGTATAGGAAGTAAACTTATGGCGCAGATGGGTTACATTTCCGGTACTGGTTTGGGCAAACGAGCAGATGGTAGAATCGAACCAGTTGAAGCAACTGTATTACCAGCTGGCAAATCTTTAGGTTCGTAAAATCAACTCATTAAATATTGATTATGTCAATCTATTATTTCATGTACTCAATATAACTGCTAATAATTTCTACTTCACAATTTCGCTTGACAATGAAAAAAAATCTCAACAGATCATTGCATGGAATTGCGAGAGAATGCTGGTGGTGACAAAGATCTTTTTTCCGTCGAACGCAAAATGCGTAAGCAAAAACGTAAATTGGAGGAACAACGGGAGAAACAATATCAGAGAGAAGTACAGCGTGAGAAAAGCAACGTTTTTAATTTTATCAACACGACATTAGGTGACAAGCGTAAGTTAAATCGATAAGCAGATAATCAGGAATTTATCATATTTTATTAACTTTTGTTTCATTTTATCAATTGTATGTTACAGCGAAAAATGAGAGCGAAGCTGGAAGCTCAAAATATAGAAAAAACTTAAAATCAGAATCCAATCAGAGACTGAACGTAGCGAGTCTTAAAATAGGAGAAAATATAACCAGGCTTGAGAGAGAATCTGCAAAGCTGAAGGAATCAATGGGACGCCACACAAAGGGTAGCATACATTACAACAACATTCTAATGCAGTATAACGACAAACAAAAGGAACTCGTAGATCTACGTACCGATGAAAGGCATATTGCAGCTGAACAAAATCAACGTAAGAATAAAGCTAAACTATCTATATTTTGATAAGAATGCATTTCATTGAAATTAATAGCAATAACTTCATCAGAAAATGTCAATATGTATATATAAAGTAGGCATGAAAATAAATAATATATGAACACATATTTTCGTAATCATTAACAAAGTATCATGATTGGCTCAAATAGCTCCTTCTCGTCTCATGCCACGTCCTTCCTAAATACCAGAGGCGAGTAGGGAGATGCGCAACGCTACGGTTTTAGACAATACCAAAATCACGCCGCTAAATCGTGGCGGCAAATCTGGAAGTAGGATTAGGAACGCGTAGCTTGGCGCGCAGAGGTTCTCCGCTACTCAACCCTAGTTCCCAAAAGAACCCTTAGAAAGAGACCGGGAACTATAGAACTTCTCAAGAATTATTAAAAAAGCCTATTGTTGAAACATTTTTAAGAGTGTACAGTGCCATCTTGATACCCGTGGAGCACCTCAATTTTTATTAAATATTATTGGATCTTCATTTACTTTCAAAATTTATTCAAAATAAAAAAATTAAGGCTAAATCAAAATCTCGCAGAATATACGGAGTAGATGAAAATTGAATTGAAATTGTAGAATGTTAAAAATAAATTACATTCAAATTGAAATATTAATAAATGAGGTGCTCGGAACATTAAAATAATTAATTAAATCAATAAAGTATAATATTAACAATTAGAAATCGGAAATTCTGGCCAAGCATATTTAGAAATACTGGAAGTTTACCAAAATTGTGTGCGCAAACTCGTCGCGCAGGACTCGGAAAGTGGGACCAGGCGAATGGTGAAGGGAGCGCTCATTCTCCCTCGAGCCGGTCAACTATACTGGTCTCGTGGAAGCACCACTCATAACCATTTCGCGTTTAACTTTACTCCTTTTGCGTTTAACTTACTGTACCCTTTTCGCGTTTAACTTATCTTAACCCTTCTGCGTTTTTCTGAACGCTCGACCCGACTTCCCTCCTTTCCTAAGGTTTTCCCCCCTAGTCCTGCGCGCGATAGCCGCAGGACTCGGGGGTTTTCCTCAATAAAAAAAAAACACGGTCCCCTTATGGGGCCTCGGAGAGGTCGTAGCTCCCTTGTGGAGAGGCAGGACCCCACGGAAATGGGCGGGGAGGGGCCCATTTCGCTCCTTTATACTTCCTACTTTTCCTACACTTTCCACTGTTCTCTTTTCTCGCGCCTCCAGAATAATCTGGTCTTCGTCCATACGTTTTACGCGTCTTCTTCTCTCCTTGTTCCCTCAGACCTTACCATTTCTCTCTTCGCTATTTATTTGTATTTTATTAAAACATTTTTAAATTAACAAAATTTGCTTTTCTATTGGTTACCCAGACTTGGAAAGCAAAAATCTTGGCCAAGAATATTTAAGAGTACTGAAAGTTGCCCAAAATTGTGTGCGCACAGTTTCATCGCGCAGGACTCAACGAGTGGGAGGGAGCCGGGGAGTGGGGATCGCTCGACGCAGTGCCCGGACTCGGAGCGCTCATTCTTCCTCGAGCCGGTCTCCTATACTGGTCTCTTGGAATTCACCTCTCTTACCCATTTCCAACCTTCTTCTTCTTCTATATTTATTTCTTCTTTACTTCCTTATTTCTTTATATCTCATTCTTTACTTTCTGATCTTTCTCTTTCATTATTTCTTCACCACTTTTATACCCCTATTCCTCACTTTTCTAAGTTTTAACTTAATTATTTCTATCTTCCCTTCTGTCTTCTCGTTTCACTCTGTTCCCTCTCACTTTTCATTGTGCTTGTTTTGCTTATCCTATTCCTTTGGTCGGGTCGAGCATATTTATTCGAGTAGTTATATAAGAGTAGTCACCCTGTTAGTGAAGCTAGACGTATAGACCATGGTGT